>CM056720.1:57775943-58310960 GCA_029844215.1 Przewalskia tangutica
TGAGCCTCCGTCCCACAAATGGAGCGAGGAGATGGGTACAAGGAGATGGTTAGCCATCGCCGTGGTCGTGGGCCGATATGAGGATAGGCCGACGCAGCAGCCTGGCCCAGAGTACCGTGAGTTCACCCCCGAGCGCATGGGCTTGAGACTACGGACTTTCGAGCCGCACCGCCGTAGTTCTATGGGTCAAGGCCCGAGGATGATCCGCAGGAGTTCATCCGAAGCGATTCCGGATCACGAGAGTGATCAAGGCATCGGAGACCGAGTCATGACCTTTCGTTCGATCGGCCGCGTGATATCGCAATGATCGTTTGATCTACGGAATCGCCCCGAGGGGAGCATGCGCCCAGCAGATTTGGGACGAAGTTCTCGGGCATTTCTTGCACATTTCTTGCCTCCGCAGATGCGAGGGCACGGCCGGCAGATTTTTGACGCTGAGGCAGACCGCAGACGACGGAGTACAATGTGGAGTTCGACTCATCGCTCGGTATGTTCCGCGTTAGTAGCTTGTATGGAGGACAGAGTGCACCGCCATGTCACCGGCTCGATGATTACTTGGCGAGGCTTGTTCGGTGTAGCTTTCACCGCATGGACATTGCCCGTATGCAGCTCATGCACTTGGTGTGAGGCACGGAGAGGTCGACGAATGACCGGATCGCAAGAGGCCGTAACAGCAGGTCCTTTGGTAACTCGAGGCGGCCGCCTCGCAGTGTTAGTTATGCACCTCCGCCATGCAGAGTGGTCCTCCTCGCCTTCGTGACGTTGGGGTATTCGAGCCGGTCGTGGCTCTGGGCTTCGTTCATGTATACACGGGTTCTAGCCACCGTTCATATTTCCTCGGCACGACGATGCAGCGCCATCCCGGGAATGTCGCTTTTTATCGGTGCTTGTTTTACTCGCGCCATCGGGGCCATGTGACAGAAACCGTCCTAATAGGAAGGATACAGTAGCAGGACTCACTTCACGGTGGCAGTTCATCACCTTCTACTATGCACAGCAGTAGTGTGCCTATGATTAGAGTGAAGCAGAGATACATGTATATCCTTAACCCTCTAGAGATTTGTATATGTGATAAGATGAGTATATTTTAAGTGTTATGTTCAGATAGCATTATGTTAAATTGTGATTTAGAGACATGGTTAGTAAAGGGGAAGTTGGGTACATAGAAAGTGTGAGATGGAAGTGGTAGCTTTCATGGCGTGATTTAGTAAGATTGTTCCGTATCGGGGAACAAGGGTTTGGCGCGATTACAGGTCGGGTTGAGGCATGATTGCGGGTCAACCCAGAGTCCGATTTTAGGTGGGGTCAGTTCTCGGTGGTCCCGCCAGATGGTAGGGTCACGAGGGTGCTCGGCCGCCGTTTAGGTGACCCTGGTCTGAGTTCGTGGATTTGTTCGACGAAGGATCGTGAAGGCCGGAATGGCCTTAAAGGAATTTGAGGCTAGTAAGATGACCAAGGGTGGAAGCGGTAGTGTTGTGATACACATTTGAGGTGACTTCGTTGGTTTGGATTTGGGTTTCGCGTATGTGATATTATGGCCATGTGGCATATTTGGTTTCGTAAGTACAAAGAGTGGAGACTATATCGCTTGTATGTTTGGAGACTTAGAATGAACATTCGACGAATGTTTCTGGCGGGGAAGAATGTTATACCCGTAGTTCCAGGGTATGTATGCGAGGACGTACGTACGAGAATACGACTTTAAAAATGGAAAGGAAGAAAGATGTGATATTTCGACGGAAAAGTTTCCGGTTTTTGTGAAGGAAAAAGGTTCGTTAACGGGAATTGATTCGATTTGGTATTCGGGCTTGAATTATATTAGAATTTTGGAATTTTATTTCGAATTGGTCACTGGGCCCACTGAGAAATTTACTACTTTTGGGGCCCGCTTTGTTTTTGAGATTTTGGCCATTATGGATATTTTCGAAGATGAATTATTTTGGGATAATAGGAGGCGACACGTGTCACCCCCAGGTGGCTTGGCCGATTTGAGCAAGATAGTGGCGCAAGACCGCCTTGTCTTGCAAGATATTTTTGTGAAGACAAGTGGCTTGTGGGTCCCACCCACACTTGTCCCCAATCTCAACCACACACTTGCCTTCATCCTATCCCTTGGTTGTCCTATATATGCACCCTTAGTTGATGAAATCTTCCACACTTAGAGAATGCAAGACTTGAGAAATATTTTCCCTCTCCCTCCTTCACTTGTTGTTCGTCGAACACACCCCCCCCCTAACCAAACCTTGTCCAATAATTCCTAAACTCTTAAGTGTTCTTCCCTAGTTTATTAGGAAGACTCTTAACCAAAAGTTAGAAAAGATTTCACATCCCTTGCCTTAAAAAGACACATTGGCCGAGAGCTCTTGGAGGAAAAATCTAGGTGTTCTTCACTTGTTTGAGTTGGTTCTTGAAGAGATGATGGTTAGGAGCTTCTTAGGGTGATTTGTGGTGGGTTTGTACGCAAAGATTGGAGCTAAGACTTGCTTGGATCGACATTAAGTTCTTGGATAGATTTTGGGCTATTTGAGGTAGTGAATCTTAACCTCTTTGTGATTTGGTCATTATACATATATTATAAGTATATTATGGAGTATGTAATATATGGAGTAAAGTTTGGAAGAGTTGGATCTTGTTAACTTGTTAAAAGAAAGGATTGGTCGTTTGCCATTAAAATGGTAAAAACGTATCTTACTTGTGAAGAAGTAATTAACAAAGTAACTATAACTTATATTAAGAATGGAAATATAAGTTGGGTGACTAATGAGTAATTGGATAAGTAAAATGGACAAAGTTGGCCAAGGACCCCAACTTAAGGACTGTATTTACATTGGACTGTATTTACATTTCTGTTAAGGGGAAGATTTTTCAATCGCGTTCCGTTTGGGCGTGTGATCCCCTTTTTACTTATTGTTGTTATGAAGGCGTGATAGTAAACCGCTACGGTTGGCGCGTAATCCTTCTTTTACTTATTGTTGTTATGAAGGCGTGATAGTAAACCGCGTTACCGTTTGGGCGTGTAATCCCCTTCTTTATGTTATTTAATTATTACGCCTTATATATATATATGGTATATATATTACGGTTATTCGGGCCTTGGAGAAAGATGGAAAAGTGAGTAAAAGCGAGGGAAGTGCTGCCGAATTTTCCGTAGAATTAGAGGGCTTTTATTGGTATAAGTCTTAAATGGTGAGAAAGGTTTGATAAAAGTACTATGACCATTTTAGGAGTGAGTACTACGTGTGGCGTGATCTACTTGGCTAAGCGAGTAAATGACGGGTTGAAGTACTGAGCGCTTTGCTATTTGTCGATAATCGTCGCGAGGTATGTGAACCTCTTCCTATCCTTTCTAGCATGATGTTTTGTAACTATGTAGTACGGTAGACGTACATGTGCTAAATGAGTTTGGTTGGTTCAAAACATAGGGTGTTATAATAGCTTTATGGGAAGTTAGTTATAACGACTCTATGTAGGTAAAAGAATGGGTTATTGATTGTAGAAGTTAAGAGACTTGATCTTGAAAGATAAGAGACTTAACTTATTTGACTTGATATGAATTTTGTTAAAGTTGTGAAACCTCATTCGTGAGTAATGAGTACTTGGCTTTTAAAGAATAATGTTTTACTGATTTCGGAAATGAGAATAAGTATCGATCAAACCATTGCAGCGTTAACAAAGGAAATGTATTGACTAATTGTTATTAAAACCAGTAGAAACCTCCATCTGCATAGAAGCTAAGATAAGACAAGATTGTATTACATTTCCTAGATCATGGCTGCTGTAACAAGATTGTTATAAACAAGAATAAACGGCTCACACATAAGACTTATGTTACTCAATTGTTTTAAAAGAGATTAAGACTATAAGTTATGAAACCTTTCTAAAATAAGAGACTTGAGCATTTGAAATTAGGCAAACTTGAACGTTTGGAAAATAATGTTGTTACTTGATTTTACAAAGGGAAGTGTTTTGGTTTACTTAAAAAGATAGTCACTCTATTTTTCATACTACGGATATCGTGTGACTTTTGTGAAAGAAACGGATCTTTTAAAAGGAGTTAATGATGTAGTACTTTGGGGTTAAAACCCGCTTTTGTTGTAAATATAAGTCCATGAGTATGTTGAACTTGCCTATGCTTGTGGTGATAGCCTTTGATGTGCAAGTGTTGTATTTCGCATACCGCGTCTCGATGGAGTCGCTGATTTGTTATGTATGATTCTTTATCGAGTCCTACGGATGGGCCGAGACACGATTCCACCGATTCTTTATCGAGTCCCATGAGATGGGCCGAGACACGATCCCACTGATTCTTTATCGAGTCCCATGAGACGGGCCGAGACACGTATTCCACCGATTTCTTTATCGAGTCCCACGAGATGGGCCGAGACACGTATTCCACCGATTCTTTATCGAGTCCCATGAGATGGGCCGAGACACGATTCCACTGGTTCTTTATCGAGTCCCGGGATGGGCCGAGACACGATTCCACATGATTTATACCTAGATCACAGCGGTGAGAAAGGAGTTCCACGTAATGAGGATGACTTTGAGCGTGAGTCCCCGACTTGACATGACTACTTTTATGTTGTAAATCGTAGTTTGCTTATCATACATGTCTCTGCTTTTATATAGATCACATGATTTCATTTACGATTTCAGTTCCACATACTTGTAATTTCAGATCGACCTCCTCCGGCCGCTCATGCCGCAGTAGGTACATCGGTTGTGGATCCTCGCCATAGGATCACAGCTCACAGGTTGGAAGCCCCGCTTTCTGAGGCTTATCTTTTGGTATGTTACCACAGTCCGTAGGTTCTTGTACATTCGTGGTATGGCGGGCCCCGTCCCGTCATAGTTGTTGTCACTTAGAGGTTTGTAAAATTTGTGGCGAGTTTGTAAAAAGGATAACCGTTGGGTTTTTATGTATTGCAAAGGCAATTGCTTTGGTTGCTTTGTTATTTATCATGTCTCTTGTTTCATGTTTATGTTTTTATTTCCGCTGATTTTCTCTGATGTTGTATCACGAGGGTGCCCGGGGTAAGGCACCAGTCACGGGCCCCGGTTCGGGTCGTGACAGAATTCTACCTCGGTGTAGACATGTCCATGTAACCACAATAACAATATATCGGGTAATCAACCCGGCCGCATGGCCGCATGCCCCCGGAATACTACATCGGTGTAGACATGTCCATGTGACATCAATAACAAGACAGTAATCAAAATGGAAACATACCCGTGGAATTCTCCATCACTGCCAGCACGTCCCAGTAAGTTCTCAACAAGTCGACCGGCCCTCTATCGAGAGACGCGGTAACACAGAAATACCACACTTGCACAACAAAGGCTATCATCACAAGCATAGGCAAGTTTCACAACAACAAGCATAGGCAAGTTTCACAACAACAAGCACAGGCAAGTTTCACACAACTCAAAGTACTTTCATTTTATGCCAAAGTCCGGGTTTTTAACCCCAAGGTACTACATACGTTAAGTTCTTTTAAAAGAGATCCATTACTTTTATAAAAGTCACCCTATACCCGTAGTATTAGAATGACCAACCCACATTCCTTTTCAAAATCAAGTAACAACATTCTTTTCCTAAATTCCAGTTTGCCTAGTTTCAATTACTCAAGCTTCTCATTTTCAAATGCTCAAGTCACCTATTTTAGAAAGGTTTCATAACTCATAGTCTTAATCTTTTTTAAAACAATTGAGTAATATATGTCATATATGTGAGTAGTTTATTCTTGTTTATAACGATCTTATTACAGCAGCCATGATCTAGAAAATGTAATATCATTTTGTCTCATCTTAGCTTCTACGCAGATGGAGGTTTCTACTGGTTTTAATACAACACATCATTATTCAATACATTTTCCTTTATTAACGCTGCAATGGTCTGTCGATACACATTCTGATTCCCGAAATCAGTAAAACATTATCCCTTTAAAAACCAAGTACTCATTACTCACGAATGAGGTTCCACACAAACATCCACATTAAAACAAATAAGTTAAGTCTCTTATCTTATAAGATCAAGTCTCTTAACTTCTAACATCAGTAAACCATTTTCACCTACATAAGGTCGTTATAACTAACTTCCCATAAAGCTATTATAACACCCTATGTTTTAAACCAACCAAATCACTTAGCACATGTACGCTCACCGCATTACATAGTTCACAACAATCATGCTAGAAAAGATAGGAAGAAGTTCACATACCTCGCGACGAGTATCGACAATAAGCAAAATGCTCCAAGTACTACAACCTTGCTAGCCCCTTTCCACTCCTCAAGTAGAATACGCTACTCTTAGTACTTTCACCTAAAAAGGTCACAAACGTCTATTAACCTCAAAACACAAGGTTCCATGTTCTACAGAAAATCGTAAAGATTTTCTTTCCCGCAAATACCTAAATCTCCTCCTCTATCGAGGCCGCTACCAAGCCAACCGTGTGGGTTTACACGTCTAACCGGACGTGTACAATTCTACTCAGCAATACTACACAAGTCTACTGCAATACAGTCCTATGTAAATACAGTTCAGTTCTTTTCTTTACTCTTCAGGCTTAAGTCAAAAGACATTGCCAAATACAAAGTTCAGTTCTACATATAGTATACTTCAACTATATATTCCTACAACATGAAATCTCCAATTACAATAAGGGGACAAGAATATTACCTCGACAAGCCCAAAATTATCCAAGTTATAATGTCGATCCTGAGCAAGGTTTAGCTCCACTCCGTGCGCTCCAAACCACTCCAAACAACCCTTAGAAGTTCTAACCAACTTCTACTCAAATACTTCAACCAACTATGAAGATTTCCTTAGGGTTTCGGTTTGAGACTAAAAGGACAAAAGGTAGTATTTCCGGGCTCTACGTATAGAGGTAACTTTTGAAATACTACTAGGTAAAGGCTAAGGTATTTTGGGCATTATAACAATACTAGGAGAAGTATTTCAATACCACAAGGGAGGGGTATTATACGAAAACAACTAGGCTAGGGGGGGTACCCCACGGCTAGCACCACCACGGGGGGAAGGGGAACCCCTCGGCCAAAGGCCACACGAACCGGGGGAGGGGGAAGGCTCTCGGCTAAGAGCTCACAAAGGGGGAGGAGAGGGTTTCAAGACTTGGAAGTTTTTGGAATGGATGAAGTCTTCACACTTAGGGGGGTATTTATAGCAAAACCAAAGGCCAACCAAGGGCCAAGATCCTTCCAAGTGTATAGCAAGTGTAAGGGCAAGATTAAGCCAAGTGCACCCTAAACCCTACTCCACAAAACACTCCACAAAACAAGCCACAAAGCAAGGCACACTTCAAGGGCCAATCGGCCATGCCAACCCACTCGACCGCCTCCAAATCGCCAACGGGTGACAAGTGTCACCTCCCGTTGGTCCAAAAGGTTTCGCCTCTCGAAAAATCCGCAAAAATACAAAACGACATAGCCGAATTTTCCTTCGCAGTTACGCGAAAAAGCGTTTCGTCGAAAAACGACTCTAACCGGGTGTTGTGCACAAAGGTAACTTCGAAGCCACTTAGCGGGGGTGACACGTGTCACCTCCTATCGGCCCCTCATAAAACGTCTTTCAAAAAATATCCACAATACCGAAATCTCAAAACAAAGCGGGCCCACAATCAGTAAATTTCTCGTGGGCCCCACGTGACCATTTCGAAAATAAAATCTCAAAATTCTAATATAATTTAAGCCCATATACCAAATGGGAAACCAATTCTCATTAACGAACCTTTTCTTCACAAATTACCGAAACTTTTCCGTGAAAACTCACATCTTTCTTTTCTTTTCACTCACACTGACGTCACAATACATACCTCACATACATATGCAACTACGGGTATATCAGAGTAAATCAGAATTACATATCAGACATAAGAGACTTGTGTAGCTTTCTTTGTGTAGTAGAATCGCACGCGTCCCGGTTAGACGCAAACCCGGTTGGCTTAGCGGCCTCGATAAAGGAGGAGATTTACGTTATGGCGAGGTGTCGAATTTTACGTAGAATGTTCACGATAAGATCTAAATGTTAATAAGCGCGTGGCCTTATAGGTCGAAGTACTACGCGTGGCGCGATCTACTTGGCTTAGGAGTAGCCGACGGTTTGAGGTACTTGAGCGTTTTGCTATTAGTCGATAATCGTCGCGGTATGTGAACCTCTTCCTATCTCTTCTAGCATGATATGTGTGAACTATGTAGTACGGTGAGCGTACGTGCTAAATGTATTTGATTGGTTTAAAACATAAAGTGTTATAACGGCTTTATGGGAAGTTGGTTATAACAGCTTTATGTTGGTAAGAAATACTTGTGGTTTTTAAGAGGTAACTGATTTGAACTATAACTGACTTGTTATGTGTTAATAAAGAACTTGAAGTATTTTAAAAGATTTTTGAATCATTTTGAAAAGGAGTAATACTTGGTTTTGAAAACTTAAGAGTTATACTAGCTTTATGGAAAGTTAGGTATAGCGGCTTAAGAATGTTTTCTTGATTTGAAATCGGAATGTGTATCGACAAACCACCGCGTTAATAAAGGAAATGTTTTGACAGATTTAGTATTATTAAAATCGTGAAACTTCCATCTGCATAAGCTAAGATGAGACAAAATGATGTTTCCTAGATCACGGTCTTTGTAATAAGATTGTTATAAACAAGAATATCCTACTCACATAAGGCTTATGTTTCTCAGATAGTTTAAAATAGAATTATATTCTTAAATGAATAAGACTATGAAATACGAAACCTTTCAAAAATAAGAACCGTGAACATTTGGAATTAGGCAAACTTGGACGTTTGGAAAATAATGTTGTTACTTGATTTTACAAAGGTAAGTGTTTTGATTTGCTTCAAAAGATAATCACTCTATTTTCATATACTACGGGTATTGTGTGGTTTTTGTGAAGTAACATATCTTTAAAGAGTTATTGTATAAAGTACTTTGGGGATAAAAACCCGATCTCTTTAATCATATAGTAGAAGGTACCTTATGTGTGAATAACTTGATTGTATTGGTTTGTGATAGCCTTGTAATACCTTCATGTTGATTTGATAAGTAATCATATTAGGATGCTACGTGTTAGTATTCGTGATGTTTGTAAAGGATTTTCCTTGATTGTGCTTATCTTTGTTTAAACGATAAATCGTTATGTTGGTATTTATACCACTAACCGTGTTCAGGGGTTAAGCCGCTCCGTCGCGGGTAGACTCAGTGCAGGACCGTGATTCGAGAATACCTGCGGGTCCCGGGCCTATGCGAGCTACGAGTTCAGGTGTTAGTGTCGGCCTTTATGGTCACGTGCATGCGCCATGCGGACTGCGAGTCGGGGCGACGCCGGGAGTAGCTACCGATGCGGGTTATACCTCATGGGCCTATGATTGGCCTATGCGAGTGCGGGAGTTCGAGGCTAGACGCGCACATTTGATATTGGGCGAGTGACCGCTTTGATCATGTGGCCTGCAGACAGATATCATGATTGATTTATGACCTTGTTAGTCTTGTAGGTGTTAGTAGTCGGCTATGCCTTCGCATTTACCCCGCATCGCTTTATTTGAGCGCAGTGGGACACGTTGTTCATGTGTTCCTTGGTGCTTTTCTATCATCGATCGCGGCGGTGAGAAGGTATTCCACGGCATGATTGATGTTGGCGTGAGACCCATATTTATGTATTTGAGACGACTTGGCGTGAGTCCACGACTTGATATGACCGCCATTTATCAGGAATCGTAGTTTGGTTATCATACATGTCTCACGCTTTATATAGACTACTATGATTTCATTTACGGTATTTTCGCATACTGCACTGTTATCGACCTCGCTTGGCTGCGTTACGCCGCAGTAAAGGTACACGATCGTTGATCCTCGCTCTTAGGTCACGATTCGCGTTTGAAGCTCCGTTCCTCGGAGGCTTATCTTAGTATAGTCCCCGTGATCAGAGTGCTACATTCGGGGTATGGCGGCCCGTCGTCGTTGTTCTCATATCATTCGTAGAGGTGCATGTAATGTTGTGGGCGTGGTTTGTAAAAAGGATTAAATTGTTCATGTTGAAAGAGTTGTTGTTTATATATGCGAAAGGCAAGTTTTCCATTATTGTTTATACTGTTATTTTATGTTGTTGATTTATGTTCATGATTTTCTCTCGATGTATGACTATTGGGTGCCCGGTAAGGCACACCACTGCCGGTTCGGTCGTGACAAACTTGGTTTGTAAGTATGTGATACTTGGTTTTAATTAGTATAAGTCTCTTGGTTATAAAAGGAATGAGTGTGTCTAAAACCATAAAGGGTTATAACGGCTTTATGGGAAGTTGGTTATAACGGCTTTATGGAAGGTTAAGAAAGTTGTCTATTTTGATTAATGGGCATAAGTTGCCTAGATTGTGAAAATGTGAAGTTACTTGATTTCAAGCTTTGAAATGAGTTTTCTAAAAGTGTAGTAACTTACTTTGAAAAATAGACACACCTTGATACTACGGGTGTTAGTATCTTGGGGTTTTACATAGAAGGAGTCTTTTGGAAAGAATGTACGTACGTAGTACTTTGGCTAGATTAATTGAGAATTATTCTATGTGTGCCTTGATAAGTACTTTGGCTTGATTAATTGAGAATTAGTCTAAGTGTGCCTTGATAAGTACTTTGGCTTGTTTAATTGAGAATTATTCCATGTGTGCCTTGATAAGTACTTTGGCTTGATTAATTGAGAATTAGTCTAAGTGTGCCTTGATAAGTACTTTGGCTTGTTTAATTGAGAATTATTCCATGTGTGCCTTGATAAGTACTTTGGCTTGATTAATTGAGAATTAGTCTAAGTGTGCCTTGATAAGTACTTTGGCTTGTTTAATTGAGAATTATTCCATGTGTGCCTTGATAAGTACTTTGGCTTGATTAATTGAGAATTATTCTAAGTGTGCCTTGATAAGTACTTTGGCTTGATTAATTGAGAATTAGTCTAAGTGTGCCTTGATAAGTACTTTGGCTTGTTTAATTGAGAATTATTCCATGTGTGCCTTGATAAGTACTTTGGCTTGCTGTCCGATTTTCCATAGAATTTAGTGACCTTGCACTTAGAATATTCTACGGTTGAAGTAAGAAGTTAATAGACGTATTATGGTCATTATAGGTTGACATACTACGTACGGCGAATTGGACTTAGCAAGTGGATTTAACCGAAGAGGTATGTGGAACTTTCTTATCTCTTGAGCATGAATAAGTTGAAAATGTATAGTACGGTAGGCGTACAAGATTTTTACAATCTAGTCCATTTGATATCCTTGTCTTATTTTAAGAATGTTCAAGTTGGTTGAGTTAGGGAATTAACTCACTTGTGTAAATATTAAGGATATCTTGGTTTTCAAAAGTTAAGAGACTTTAAGTATGTTGAAAGTATTTTTGATACTTGTTTTGTTGGAAAGTTTAAGTCTCTTGGTTATAAAGAAGAATGTAAGTTTCTAAGGTATAAAGCTAGTATAACGACTTTATGGGAAGTTGGTTATAATAGCTTTATGGAAGGTTAAAAAGAGTGATTTACTCTAAGTAATTTAAGTATGATAAATGACTTGAAATAATGAAAGGCAAATTGATTTAAAGGCATCAATTGCTTAAAGTTTTAAAAGAAAGAAGTCACTTGATTTAGAAGCCTATAATTTTATTTCTAAAAGGTATTGTGACTTGTCTTGAAAAGTAGTTATGACTTGATACTATGGTTATTAGTGTCTTGTAGTTTTGTATGAAAAAGAGTCATTTTAAAAGAGTAGAAGTATGTAGTACTTTGGGTTAAATTTCCGGATTTTTATAAAAGACATGTTAGTGCCTTAAGTAAACTAAAATGAGAGTGTACATGAACAAGAATAATAAGAAGTTAGGGGATTTCTTAACTTGCTTATATATGATATGATAAGCCGGTAGTGCTTATGTTATGTATGATAAGTCGGTAGTGCTTATGTTATGTATGATAAGCCGGTAGTGCTTATGTTATGTGTGATAGCCGGTTTGTGCTAGTAGTATGTTATTCATTCTGGTCGTTCCGGGTTTGTGCATTTGCATATTAGTGGATTTGCTACCCACGACGCGAGGAATACCTCACGCGAGTCCGTAAGGGCTTATGCGGGTGAAATAGTCCCACGCGCGGATCTGACCTACGCGAGGAATACCTTACGCAGTCTACACGACCTACGCGGTGAAATAGTCCCATGCGAGGAATACCTCACGGGTCCACACGACTACGGGTGAAATAGTCGAGTAGGATTGATTAATGATACTGCGGGCGGGTGGTCCTGCTTTGATCGTGAGCTTCCTATTTTTATGTTGTAAGTATACTCTTATTTACTCTCATTGTTAGTAAGACACATTGTACTGTTAATTGAGTTATCATACCTGCCTCCAGTTTTATTATAGACTTATGATTTCATTACAGTACTTTTAGTTTCACATATTTGGTACATGTTATCGACCTCCTTCGGCTGCGTTCATGCCGCAGTAGACAAAGTTGCGATCCTCTCTTAGGATCAACGCTCACTCACATTGTATCGTTAATTGAGTTATCATACCTCCGCTTTATTATAGACTTATGATTTCATTCTGATCTTTTAGTTTCACATATTTGGTACATGTTAGATCGACCTCCTCGGGAGCCTGCGTTCATGCCGCAGTAGTACAAGTTCTTGATCCTCTCTCTAGGATCAATGTTCAATTTGTTGAGAAGCCCCTTTATTCTGAGGCTTATCCTCGGTATGGTTGTTGTACATTCAGTGGTACGGGGCCTGTCCCGCGTAGTCATATTCTTAGAGGTCCGTAGTCACATTTGTGGATTGGGTTGTAAGAAAAAAATGTCTTGTTTATTTGTATGGTTTACGGAAGGTGGCCTTATCGGCTTTGTTGTTATTTTATGTTTAAGCTTTTACGATTGTGTATGTTCATTGCTATTCTCTCGATGTATCGAAAGGTGCCTGGTAGGGCACGATGCCCGGCCCGGTCGTGACAAAAGTGGTATCAAGCGATTAGTCCTCGAAAAGTGTCTACGCACCGTGTTCAGCAGTAGTCTTGATTATCGGTGTGTTGCACCACGTCTATAATCAGAGGCTGCAGGACATTTAGGATTAGTTTCCATTCTTCTCACTCGAGATCGTGCGATGAAATTTGTATGGTTAGGGTCGTCTCTCCCTAACAAGTTATGTTGTTTGCAGCTACGAGAAAGGCAGCAGTGACCCATAAAAGATTATGTGAATTGCGTATCCAGGTTGGTAATGTTTGTAGTATAGTATGTATTGGGACATACAACTATACGGATTTATGTGTGAGGGTCAGACGCGTGTTGCCTAGAATGATTTTAGATTACCAGGACTTGGTAAGGACAAAAAATACCGGGAAGGTATGAACAGTTAAAGAACTCTCATCAAAGTTTTACGTGCTAATTTGAGATAATTAGGTGATGATGAGTTTTGTGAGAATGTAATGGACCGTTAAGAGGTTATAATTGAGGGACTAAATGGAAGACTATGTTAATAGGTTAAGCTACGCGGTATGATAAAGAGAATGGTACGGGTGAGATCTGTATGGACTAAGTATGGTTGTTATAGTCAAGACAACACGATTATAGTATATTGAGAAGTTTTTGTACCCGTCTGCGGGGGGACTGATAAGTTAGGCTTGGAGCATGGAAATTGTGAGCCTAGGAATGTTGATAACCACCGAGACCTTAGATATATAAGGCCTTCTCGGGTAGTAAAGTTAAGATAGACCAAGGAAAAGAGTTAAATACGACGCCGAGTCGGGTTGGCGATCTATTAAGGCTTGCGTAGCTTGAAATGAAATGGGATCAGTTGGTAGTAGTCCCGCTATGTGACAGGGTCACGAGGGTGCAAGGCCCAAGTCTAGTTAATCGTTTTACGGGTTCGTGGACGCATTCCACCGGAACCAGGTTGTGAGAGCCGGAACTGGCTGTTATACCCCGTAGTTCCAGGGTATACATGTGAGGATGTACGTACGAGAATACGATAGAAATTTTGGAAAGAAAGAAAGATGTGATTTTTCGACGGTTCGTTAATGAGAATTGGATTCCCAGATTTGGTATTTGGACTTCTTGGATTATATTTGAATTTTGGGATTTTATTTTCAGAAATGGTCACGTGAGGCCCACGGGAGAAATTTACGGTTTTGTGGGGCCCGCTTTGTTTTTGAGATTTTCGGTATTTTGGATATTTTCGGGAGACGAAATATTTTGGACGAATCGGGGGGCGACACGTGTCACCCCCATGTGTCACTTGGCCGAAATTGGAGGGACAAGTGGCTAGCGACTGTCCTCGCGAAATGGCCATGCCACTGAGATTGAAATCGTTGGCCACGTGGTGTGCAGGAACCACACACACACGCCCAATCTGACCACACACCTTGCTTGATCTTGACCGCGAACCTCTATATAAATGTCACGACCAAACCGGGCCGTGATCGTGCCTACCGGCACCTTAGTGATACAACATCGAGTAATGGAACATAAAACATGCAGTCTTTTAACAAAAGATATAACAAATAAACAGCAACCAAAACAGTTGCCTTGATAAACATAAAACACGAGCAGTTTAATCCTTTTACAACCCCGCCTACAACGATTACTGCACTTAAGATATACATGACTATGACGGACGGGCCCGCCATACCCGAATGTACAAGAACCTACAACTCGTGGAACACTGCTAAAAGATAAGCCTCGGAGAAACGGGGCTTCAAATGGCGAATTGTGATCCCATGGCGAGGATCTACGATCGATGTACCTTTTCTGCATGCAAACGCGGCCAAGGAGGTCGATCTGACAACAGTATGTGGAAATCATACATCAAATGAAATCATACTAGTCTATAAAGCAGAGACATGTATGATAACCAAACTACGATTCACAACATAAAGCGATCATCACTCGATATAACTATGGGTCTCACGCCCACAACATCAATCGAGTTCGCATCACGGCGCATGCCCGAATCTGCATCGGTGTAGACATGTCCATGATGCAACAATAATACAATGTCACGGCCACATGCCGGAATGCATCGGTGTAGACATGTCCACGTGACCTCAACAACAAGACAAAGAATCCAGATGGAAGCATACCCGTGCGCTACGATCGTGTCGATGTCCAAAGGGAAACAATAAGACAACTTTCCAAATGGGCGATACCCGTGCGCCACGCATCGTGTCGGTATGTCCAGAGAAACAATAGGACAAAGATTCCAAATGGACGATACCCGCGCGCACGCATCGTGTCGATATGTCGAAAAGGAAATCACAAGGCGATAATCAAAATGGAAACATACCCGCGCGCTACGATCGTGGTCGATATCCAGCGATTAACCACAAGACCTTAACCAAAATGGAAGCATACCCGCGCGCCACGATCGTGTCGGTATGTCCAAAGCGGTTAACAACAATAATACTATCAGCGAGAACGCGTGCGGAATTTCTCCAAATCACGCAGACGCCCAAGTTCTCAACTACCAACCGACTCTATCGAGAGACGCGTAATACGAAACACAACGCTTGTACAATAAAGGCTATCATCACAAGCATAGGCAAGTTTCACAACAACAAGCATAGGCAAGTTTCACACAACTCAAAGTACTTTCATTTTATGCCAAAGTCCGGTTTTAACCCCAAAGTACTACATACGTTAAGTTCTTTTAAAAGAGATTCATTACTTTTATAAAAGTCACGATACGTAGTATTAGAATGACAAACCCACCTTCCTTTTCAAAATCAAGTAACAACATTCTTTTCCTAAGTTCGGTTGCCTAGTTTCAATTACTCAAGCTTCTCATTTTCAAATGGTTTCATAGTTCCCAAACTTAATCACTTGATTCCTTTTAGAACAATTGAGTAACATATGTCATATCGTGAGTAGTTTATTCTTGTTTATAACGATCTTATTACAGCAGCCATGATCTAGAAAATGTAATATCATTTTGTCTCATCTTAGCTTCTATGCAGATGGAGGTTTCTACTGGTTTTAATACAACACATCATTATTCAATACATTTTCCTTTATTAACGCGGTGGTGCAGCCGATACACATTACGATTCCCAAATCAAGAAACATTATCCCTTTAAAACCAAGTACTCATTACTCACGAATGAGGTTTCACACAAACATCCACATTAAAACAAATAAGTTAAGTCTCTTATCTTATAAGATCAAGTCTCTTAACTTCTAACATCAGTAAACCATTTTCACTTACATAAGGTCGTTATAACTAACTTCCCATAAAGCTATTATAACACCCTATGTTTTAAACCAACCAAATCACTTAGCACATGTACGTCTACCGTACTACATAGTTCACAACAATCATGCTAGAAAAGATAGGAAGAGGTTCACATACCTCGCGACGAGTATCGACTAATAGCAAAACGCTCCAAACAGTCGGCTACTCCTTAAGCCAAGTGGATCATTCCACACGTAGCATTTCAACCTATAAGGCCACAAGGCGCTTATTAACATTTAGATCTCATCGTAGAACATTCTACCGAAAATTTGGCAAAGACTCTCAAATAAACGTAAACCTCCACTCAAACGAGGCCGGCTACCAAGCCAACGGGTTATCATCTAACCCTAACAGTACAATTCTACTCCACGCACTACTACACAAGTCTCAGAATACCTATGTAATTACGATTGATTCAGCTTCTTGAGCTTAAGTCCAAGGACAGTGCCACAAGCTCTGGTCACGTATATATATATAGTATACTTCAACTATATAATCTAACGACATGTAATTTCCAATTACAAATAGAGGGACAAGATATTTACCTCGATAAGCCCATAATTATCCAAGTATAAAGTCGATCCTGGGCAATCGTTTAGCTCCAACTCCGAGCGCTCCAACCCGCTCTAAACCACCCTTAGAAGTTCTAACCAACTTCACACAACACTCCAACGGACTATGGAGATTTTCCTAGGTTTCGGTTTTGTAGTGGGAAGTATAATAGTATTTCGGCTTTTCAGATAGGTATAACCTTAGAATACAACAAGGTATCTGGCTAAGGTAATTTGGGCATTATAACAATACTTTTGAGAGTATTTCTACCAAGAGGGGGTATTATATGAAAACAAACTAGGCTGGGGTACCCTATGCCACACCACAGGAGGGGTGGCTACCTCGCCTACCCCACTAGGGGAACTCGCCAAGGGGGCCTCACGAAAGGGAGGGAAGGCTCAAGACTTAGGCATTTTGGATGAAGAAGTTCATCAAAGGAGAGGGGTATTTATAGCACAAGCCAAGGCCAACCAATGGCCAAGATCTAGCCAAGTGTATAGCAAGTGTAAGGCCAAGATTCACCCAAGTGCCCCCTAGACCCTACTCCTTAAAACCCTCACAAATATCTACACAAAAATCAACCAAGACTTTGCTCATTCAATCGGCCCTAACGCCCCTTCAAGTCCACCAACGAGAGGGTGCCAAGTGTTGCCCTCTCGTTGGTCCAAAACGTTTCGTCTCTCGGAAAAATCCGCAAAAATACTAAATGACATAGCCGTAATTTACCCTTCGTAAGTTAGGTAGAACGTTTCGTCGAAAAACGACTCTAACCGGGTGTTGTGCACAAACATATTTCGCCGAGGTGCCACACGGGGTGACACGTGTCGCCCCCCGATTCGTCCAAAATATTTCGTCTTCCGAAAATATCTATAACGGCCAAAATCTCAAAATCAACGCGGGCCCCACAAAACCGTAAATTTCTCCCGTGGGCCCCACGTGACCATTTCTGAAAATAAAATTCCATAATTCTAATATAATCAAAGAAGTCCAAAAACCAAATATGGGAATCCAATTCCCATTAACGAACCTTTTTCCTTCACAAAAACCGGAAACTTTTCCGTGGAAAATTCACCTCTTTCTTCCTTTCCAATCTTTCTGTCGTATTCTCGTACGTACGTCCTCGCATACATACCCTGGAACTACGGGGTATAACATTCTTCCCCCCTTAGAAACATTCGTCCCGAATGTTCCTTCTAAGTCTCAAACGAGCGCGCGAAGATAGTCTTCACTACTATACTTACGAAACAATCTCGCCACACCGCCACGTAAATACCCACGCAAAATACCTACATCCAAGTCCACGAGAAACACCTCTAACATCACCACAAATAATACTACTTTTGTCACTTTGTCGCGAGCCTTGCTCCAGCGACCCAACAAATGGTGCCGGCTGCGTCGATCACTTCGCATCGTGACACTAATTCTTACCATATTTCGTCTTCGCTTTAGTATCCAAAACTGGGTTACTATCTCTAACGAGGTCATCATTAATCGGGAACATTCGGATGGATCTTGATACTTTCCCGAACATAACAATCTGAAAAGATCGGACGCATCGCCTCCTAAGTCGGACGGCAATTACTAACATATAAGCAACCGCCTATTCTTCACATGAACTCAAAAGGCCCAAAGTGACTCGGGCTAAGTTCCTTCGTTTCCAAAACTCGCCACACCGTCAGGTGGTACTTTCAAGAAGACCGATCGAACACGAACTACAAGCGTCGCCGATTTTCCGCACGATTCCTCCGAGCCGAACTTCTTCTAGATGAGCTTTACACATCCACGTCTGTGGAACAAGCTGATCCAACTATCTCAACCTTGCCAACATCGAACCAATCGGCCGCGACTTACACTACGCCCGCAAGCCGTAAGGCGACATTGAACACCGGAATGGTAGCTTAAACGCTCCTCCACAGAGACAACAATCCTCACAACTACCTCAAATCCACACATCGCCCGAGGCGAACGCGGTCGAGACTCACGCGAGTCCTTAACCCCGCTGGTAAAACTTCCGAAACAAAACAGTAGTAACTGGCTCCACATCGCCATAAGGTGAAGGTAGGCACCTGCGGCCTTACAACCTTTACGATAAAACAACATCGCTGGTGAGCGGTCCGACCGAAGAACACGATGGGCTGCCCCATCGACCGACCACCGGTCGAACGCATCCACGAACTCGTCTGGTCAACTAAACTTGGGCTAACACCCGTGACTCCTAACACAAGGCGGACCACCACACGGACCACCACCAAACATGCCGCGGGTTGACCCGCAACATGGCCTCAACCCGACCGGCATTGCGCCAGAAACACTAGCTCTCAAGGAACAATCTCACTAAACACGTTACGAAACCTAACGGCCTTCTTAGCTCAACTACCCTCTTTCATTTCATACCACAGGACCTATCCCAAATATAGCTCACGTGCACTATGCACTCGATAAGGATCAAACATAACACTACACCTTTACTCGAGATGGCCTTACCTCTAAGGTGCAGCGTATAACACTCTAAGGCTCACACCTTCTCTATTCCCCAAAATCTTACTCGGTTAACCCACTGATTTCTCATCACAACTACCACGCTGCTATCGAACATAGCACTTAAGGTATACTCACCTTGAAAGTTACGAAGGACCTTGCTGCCCGCCCTCTTCGCCCTTGGTTAACGCACAATCTCTACGTTTTGGCTGCTGTACATAAGCGCGCAGTGCCATGCTCAAGCCCAATGAAGAATTACTTTTGCCTGACCTCTCTTAGGTAGTCATCAAGACTCGCGTACATCGGTATAATCTCACGTAGCCAAATCTATAGCTAGCAAGTGGTCGCTTTGCAATCTATATTCACTATTCGGTCGTGGCGAAGGTTCAAATATCGTGACGCAGAGGAACCGCCGTCATGCTAAACTCTTTGGGGCTAGTGGCGTCGCAGAAATCCCGAATGAAGCACTACCTAGGTAATGATTGGGCTGTGCCCTCGCAACCTACGAACTCAACTCGCGGCTCCGCCGCGCGCCTCCGGGCGGGTTGCACGCGGAGGCATAGCGATAAGGGAATGAATTTCGTCGAGGGTCCAACTTACAACACTTCAAGGCACGATCTCGAGTGAGAAGAATAGAAACCAATCCTAAATATCCTATAGCCTCACGATTATTGGCGTGGTGCACAACACGATAATCAAGACTCTGATGCAGTCTCAGACACTTTCCGAGGATTAACTGCTCTGATACCACTTTTGTCACGACCCGAAACCCGGGCCCGTGACTGGTGCCTTACCCCGGGCACCTTAGTGATACAACATCAGAGTAATCAGCGGAACATAAAACATGAGTCTTTTAACAAAGATATAACAAATAAGCAGGCAACCAAAACAGCTTGCCTTCGATATAAACATAAAACACGAGCAGTTTAATCCTTTTACAACCCCGCCACAGATTACTGACCTCTAAGATATCTGAATGACTATGGCGGACAGGGCCGCCATACCACGAATGTACAAGAACCTACAACTCAGGGAACACCTACCAAAAGATAAGCCTCCGGAGAAACGGGGCTTCAAATGCGCTGAACTGTGATCCTATGAGCGAGGATCTACGACCGATGTACCTTTTCCTGCGGCATGAACGCAGCCCCCCGAAGGAGGTCAGTACAACAGGTACCAAGTATGTGAAATGCAATCAGAAATGAAATCATACTAGTCTATATAAAGCGGGAGACATGTATGATAACCAAACTACGATTCGCGACATAAAATCATCGCTCCGATATAACTATGGGTCTCACGCCAACATCAATCGAGTTCGCATCGTGGCGCGTGCCGGAATCTTGCATCGGTGTAGACATGTCCATGATGCAACAATAATACCAATGTCACGTGGCCACATGCCCCGGAATCTGCGCCGGTGTAGACATGTCCATGTGACCTCAACAACAAGGCAAAGAATCGGATGGAAGCATGCGTGCGCTACGCGTCGTGTCGATGTCCAAGGAAACAATAAGACAACTTTCCAAATGGGCGATACCCGCGCGCTACGATCGTGGTCGATGTCGAGAGGGAAACAATAGGACAGCATTCCAAATGGGCGATACCCGCGCGCTACGATCGTGGTCGATATGTCCAAAAGGAAATCACAAGGCGATAATCAAATGGAAACATACCCGCGCGCCACGATCGTGTCGATATATCCAGCGATTAACCACAAGACCTTAACCAAAATGGAAGCATACGTGCGCTACGAATCGTGTCGATGTCTAAAGCGGTTAACAACAATAATACTATCAGCGAACGCACGTGGAATTTCTCGTCACTGCTAAGACGTCCAAGTTCTCAACGATCAACCGAATCTATCGAGACACACGGTAACACGAAACACAACGCTTGTACAATAAAGGCTATCATCACAAGCATAGGCAAGTTTCACGACAACAAGCATAGGCAAGTTTCACCTGACTCAAAGTACTTTCATTTTATGCCAAAGTCGGGTTTTTAACCCCAAAGTACTACATACGTTAAGTTCTTTTAAAAGAGATTCATTACTTTTATAAAGTCACCCGATACGTAGTATTAGAATGACAAACCCACCTTCCTTTTCAAAATCAAGTAACAACATTCTTGTCCTAAGTTCCAGTTTGCCTAGTTTCAATTACTCAAGCTTCTCGTTTTCAAATGGTTTCATAGTTCCCAAACTTAATCACTTGATTCCTTTTTAGAACAATTGAGTAACATATGTCATATCGTGAAGTAGTTTATTCTTGTTTATAACGATCTTATTACAGCATGATCTAGAAAATGTAATATCATTTTGTCTCATCTAGCTTATGCGGATGGAGGTTTCTACTGGGTTTTAATACAACACATCATTATTCAATACATTTTCCTTTATTAACGCTGCGGTGTGCGCCGATACACATTACGATTCCCAAATCGAGAAACATTATCCCTTTAAAACCAAGTACTCATTACTCACGAATGAGGTTTCACACAAACATCCACATTAAAACAAATAAGTTAAGTCTCTTATCTTATAAGATCAAGTCTCTTAACTTCTAACATCAGTAACCATTTTCACTTACATAAGGTCGTTATAACTAACTTCCCATAAAGCTATTATAACACCCTATGTTTTAAACCAACCAAATCACTTAGCACATGTACGTCACCGCATTTACATAGTTCACAACAATCATGCTAGAAAAGATAGGAAGAGGTTCACATACCTCGCGAGTATCGACTAATAGCAAACGCTCCACGATCGGCTACTCCTAAGCCAAGTGGATCATTCCACACGTAGCATTTCAACCTATAAGGCCACAAGGCATTAACATTTAGATCTCATCGTAGAACATTCTAAAAATTTGGCGACCTCCCCGCATGACAGCGTAAACCTCCACTCAAACGAGGCGGCTACCAAGCCAACGAGGGGTTATACATCTAACCCTAACGGGTACAATTCTACTCCACTGCACTACTACACAAGTCTACTGTAATATGTAATTGATTCGATGATTCTTGAGCTTAAGTCGAGGACATTGCCACAAGCTATGTTCGATTATATATATATAGTATACTTGACTATATAATCTAACGACATGTAATTTCCAATTACAAATAGAGGACAAGATATTTACCTCGATAAGCCCATAATTATCCAAGTATAAAGTCGATCCTGCAATCGTTTAGCTCGAACTCAGCGCTCCAACCGCTCTAAACCACCCTTAGAAGTTCTAACCAACTTCACACAACACTCCAGCGGACTATGGAGATTTTCCTAGGGTTTTGGTTTTGTAGTGGCGGAAGTATAATAGTATTTACGGGCTTTTAGATAGGTATAACCTTAGAATACAACAAGGTATACTGGCTAAGGTAATTTGGGCATTATAACAATACTTTTGAGAGTATTTCTACCAAGAGTGGGGTATTATATGAAAACAAACTAGGCTAGGGGTACCCACTGCCACACCACAAAGGAGGGGGTGGCTACCCTCGCCTACCAGTGGGGAACTCTCGCCGAGGGCCTCACGCGGAGGGGAAGGCTCAAGACTTAGGCATTTTGGATGAAGAAGTTCATCAAGGAGAGGGTATTTATAGCACAAGCGAGGCCAACCAATGGCCAAGATCTAGCCAAGTGTATAGCAAGTGTAAGGCCAAGATTCACCCAAGTGCCTCTAGACCTACTCGTTAAAACCCTCACAAATATCTACACAAAAATCAACGAAGACTTTGCTCGTTCAATCGGCCCTAACGCCTTCAAGTCCACCAACGAGAGGTGCCAAGTGTTGCCCTCGTTGGTCCAAAGCGTTTCGTCTCTCGGAAAAATCCGCAAAAATACTAAATGACATAGCCGTAATTTACCCTTCGTAAGTTAGGTGACGCGTTTAAAAACGACTCTAACGGGTGTTGTGCACAAACATATTTCGGCCCAAGGGTGCCACATGGGGTGACACGTGTCGCCCCGATTAAATCAAAATATTTCGTCTTAGAAAATATCTATAACGCCAAAATCTCAAAATCAGCGCGGCCCTACAAAGTAAATTTCTCCCGTGGGCCCCACGTGACCATTTCTGAAAATAAAATTCCATAATTCTAATATAATCAAAGAAGTCCAAAAACCAAATATGGGAATCCAATTCCCATTAACGAACCTTTTTCCTTCACAAAAACCGGAAACTTTTCCGTGGAAAATTCACCTCTTTCTTCCTTTCCAATCTTTCTGTCGTATTCTCGTACGTACGTCCTCGCATACATACCCTGGAACTACGGGGTATAACAATAAATACCCCCTTAGTTGAAGAGTAAAATTCATTCCACACTTGAGCTTTTTCAAGCAAAATACTCCCTCCCCTTTGAAGTGTTTTCGTCCCTCCCCCCTCTTGTGTTAGAAAAATACTTTGAGTATTATTGTATAGTCCCAAATACCTTGGCCTAGTATCCCTAGTAGTATTCCAAAGTTGTTTTAATACTAGGAGCCCGGAAATACTACTTTTTCCAAAAGTCGCAAAATGAAGCCCTAGAAAAATCTTCATAAGCTTGGTTGAAGTGTTAAGAGAAGTTGTTTAGAAACTTCTAAGGGTTGCTTGGAGCGGGTTGGAGCGTAAGGATTTGGAGCTAAACGTTGCTCAGGATCGACTTATAATCTTGGATAATTTTGGGCTTATCGAGGTAATGATCTATGTCCCCCTATTGTAATTGGATATTACATGTTGTAGTAGTTATACTTGAGTATATTATATTGGAAGGATGATTATAAAGGATTGAACTGTATTTACATTAGACTGTACTACATAGACTTGTGTAGTATTATTGTGAAGCGAGAATTGAACACGTCAGGTTAGGCGTGTAATCCTCAGGAATTGTTGGCTGTAACGAGCCTTGGTAGGCGAGGAGATTTGTGTGATAGCGGGGAGGTGCTGCGAATTTTCTGTAGAATAAGGAATCTTGCAGTTAGAATATTCTACTAAGAGATCTAGGAGTTGATAGGCGTTTTGTGGCCTTTATAGGTTGCAATACTTCGAGTAGCGTATTCTACTTGAAGAGTGGAAAAGGCTAGCAGAGTTACAATACTGTGGAGCGTTTTGCTAATTGTCGATAATCGTCGCGAGGTATGTGAACCTCTTCCTATCTTTTCTAGCATGATTGTCGTGAACTATGTAGTACGGTAGACGTACATGTGCTAAGTGATTTGGTTAGTTTAAAACATAGGGTGTTATAATAGCTTTATGGGAAGTTAGTTATAACGACTTTATGTAGATAAAAGAATGGTTTATTGATTGTAGAAGTTAAGAGACTTGATCTTAAAAGATAAGAGACTTGACTTATAAACGACTTGATTTTGAAAGTTAAGAGACTTGATCTTGAAAGATAAGAGACTTGACTTATAACGACTTGTTTTCGGAAAAAGAGAAGTAACTTGATTTTAAGTATAGGTTACTTGTTTTGAAAAGAGTAAGTTATTTGGGTTTTAAAAGAATACTTGTTGTTGTTTTAAAAGAAAAGAAACTTGTGGAATTAAAGAGTTTTTGGTTTAGAACATAAAGTGTTATAACAGCTTTATAGGAAGTTAGTTATAACGACTTTATGAAAACAAAGGAATGATTTTTATCATTGGTTTTAAAATGGTAACTTGACTTTAAAAGGAAAAGGGTTTTGGTCTAAAAAGAAGGCATGGTATTGTCTTAATTTGGTTTAAAAAGGAAAGTCTGGAAGTTGTTTTGGTTTAATTAAAATGTTAGTCACTTTATTTTGATACTACGGGTATCGGGTGACTTTTGTAAAAGAAATGGATCTTCTAAAAAAGAATTTAACATCGTAGTACTTTGGGGATTAAAACTGGACTTGTCATAAAATGAAAGTACCTTGAGTTGTGTGTAGCGTGCCTATGTTTACGTGTGATAGCCTTGATTGTGCAAGTGTTGTATTCTTATGTTACCGCATCTCGATGGAGGGTGGTCGTGTTATTCTTGATCATTTGGACATCCCGACACGATGGGCGGCCGCGGGTATGCTTCCGCTATGATAGTCCATGGGCATCTTGACTCGATGGATGGTCCACGGGTATGCGGCCATGATGAGGTTTGTTTCGTTGATAGTGTTATTCCATGGACTAGATCTCCATGAGTTTTTACTGATTAGGCATTGGTATCTGGTGGTTGGCTTTCGTACTTGCACCGTCTCATGGCTGATTCGGCCTTGGTACCTGGTAGTTAGACCGCACTTGCCTGCCGTTCGGTTTAGTGGCGGTCTCGTGACACGGCTAGTACAGTAGTTAGCCTTCGTACTTGCCGCCACGTGCGCGCGCAGCTTGGTATCGGTAGTTGGCTTCGTACTTGCCCGTGTCGACCGTGGTTTGGTTGTATAGTATTGTTAGTACGGTTGTTATGACACAGGTGGGACCTAGTGTTCATGTGTACTTCTTAGTGTGATTATATCATAGATTGTCGGCAGTGAGGAAGGTATTCCACGGGCATGATTGATGTTGTGGGCGTGAGACCCATTTTTATACTTGAGTAATGACTTTGAGGGCGTGAGTCCCTGACTTGACATATTGTTTATATATTATGGATGTAGTTTGGTTATCATACATGTCTCCTGCTTTATATAGACTATTATGATTTCATTTATTGTATTTCTGATTTCACATACTTGGTACTGTTATCTTGACCTCGCCGGCTGCGTTCATGCCGCAGGTAGAGGTACATCGGTTGTGGATCCGCGCTCTTAGGATCACAGTCCAACGTTTTGGGAAGCTCCGTTTCTCCGGAGGCTTATCTTTGGTATAGTCCCCTGTCAGTGTAGTTACTTGTACATTCAGGGGTATTGTTATACCCCGTATTTCCATGGTATGTACGTGAGGGCGTACGCTTATAAATTTGAGCCTTAAAGATTAGGCAAGAATGAAATTTTGTGCACAAGTACCGAAAGGAGTCGTTTTTCGACGAAACGTTTCCACAGCTTTCGTAGGGAAAATTCCGGCTATGTCATTAATAGTTTTTGCGGATTTTTCCGAGAGACGAAACATTTTGGACCAACGGGAGGGTGACATGTGTCACCCTCACATTGGAAGGAAGTGGACGGCCAAAGGGGAAAAGTTGGCACGTTTTTTGTGCAAAAATTGTGGTCAAGGGTTAGGTAGGATATTTTGTGTAGTTGATGAGCAAGTGGGACCCACAAACACATGGCTTCATCTTGACCTTACACTTGCCTTACACTTGTATAGATCTTGGCCATTGGTTGGCCATTTCTTGACCTATAAATACCCCTCTAAGTTGATGAACTTATTCATCCAAAAATTGTCTAAGTCTTGAAAAATCCCTCCCTCTCCCTCTTGTGGTTTTAGTCCACCACACCCCTCCCTTTGAGGCTCTGGCAGAGCAACCCCTAGCCTAGTTGTGCTAGTCGAAATACTACCCCCTTGGTAGAAATGTATTCTACAAGTATTGTTATAATGCCCAAAATACTTTAGCCAAATACCTTGTAGTACTTTCCAAAGTACCCTTTATCTGAAAAACCACGGAAAATACTATTATACTTTCCTTTAGCCACTAAATGAAACCCTAAGGAAAACCTTCATAGTCGGTTGAAGTGTTTAGTAGAAGGCGTAGAACTTCTAAGGGTTGTTTGGAGCAGTTGGAGCACTCGGAGTAGGAGCTAAGCGTTGCTCGGAGCGACTTTTACTTGGATAATTTTGGGCTCATCGAGGTAAATATTCTTGTCCTTCTAGTGTAATTGGAAATTACATGCGTAGTAGTATAGTAATGAATATAAGATTCATAGAAGAGAATTGAATCTGTAATAGAAGGATATTCTGAAAAGACTTGAAGCTGAAATCACTTGAGAAGAATATAAGTAGAAGTTCAAGCTGTACTTACATAGATTGTATATGCGATGGTGATAACCTTTATTGGTTGAATGTTACGCAAGTAGCATGGGCTACTTAGAAGGTGGACCAGGCTAAGCGGTTATAACCGTGGGCGTTTGCTTATAGTCGATAAATCGTCGCGAGGTATGTGATTCTTCCTATACTCTTGAGCATGATATTTTAAAAGAAGAAGATATATATATGCAGCAATGTCTTTTGACTTAAGCACGAATAATATATAGTGCGGTAGAGCGTCGTGTGCTAATTGAGCGTAGTTATGCAATGTCTTTTGACTTAAGCTGAATAATAAGAATTTTGAAGTATTTCAAAATTGTTAAGAAACCATTTTTGAAAGAAGAGTAACACTTGGTTTTAAAGGTTTTAAGCGAGTTATACTAGCTTTATGGGGAGTTAGGTATAACGTCTTAAGAGAGGTAAAGAAGATGGTTTACTGATTTTAGAAGTTAAGAGACTTGATCTTATAAGATAAGAGACTTAACTTAAATGAATTAATATGGATTTTGTGTGAAACCTCGTTCGTGAGTAATGAGTACTTGGTTTTTAAAAGGAATAATGTTTTACTGATTTCGGAAATCAGAATGTGTATCGATAAACCAACTGCAGCGTTAATAAAGGAAAATGTATTGAATAATTAAGTATTATTAAAACCAGTAGAAACCTCCATCTGCATAGAAGCTAAGATGAGACAAAATGATATTACATTTTCTAGATCATGGCTGCTTAATAAGATTGATTATGAACAAGATTAACCTACTCACCTATGGCATATGTTACTCTATTGTTTTAAAAAGAGATTAAGACATTGAACTATGAAACTTTTCTAAAAAGAGACTTGCGTAATTGAAATTAAGCAAACTGGAACTTTTAGGGAAAAGAAAGGCATTGTGTTGTCTTAAAATGGTTTAAAACATAAAGTGTTATAAAAGCATTATGGGGAGTTGGTTATAACGACTTTATGAAAACAAAAGAAGGGTTTTATCATTTGTTTTAATGTGGTAACTTGACTTTTAAAAGAGAAGTATTTTGGTCCAAAAGGAAGGCATGGTATTGCCTTAATTTGGTCTTAAAAGTAAAGAATGAAAGTTTTTTTTTTTTACTTAAAAGATATAAGTCACACATTTTTATATACTACGTGTATCGGGTGACTTTTAGAAAAGGAATGAATCTCTTAAAAGGAATTTAACGTACGTAGTACTTTAGGGTTAAAATCCGGACTTTGACATAAAATGAAAGTACCTTGAGTTGTGTATAACTTGCCTATGCTTGTTGTTATGAAACTTGACAATGTTACGTGTGATAGCCTTGTTGTGCAAGTACTGTGTTCTACTCGACTACGGTTCATAGGATGAGCCGAATGTATTTCACTCGACTACCGGTTCATCCGGGAATGTATTTCACTCGACTACCGGTTCATCCGGGAATGTATTTCACTCGACTACCGGTTCATCAGGGAATGTATTTCACTCGACTACCGGTTCATCCGGGAATGTATTTCACTCGACTACCGGTTCATCCGGGAATGTATTTCACTCGACTACCGGTTCATGGGATGAGCAGGGAATGTATCACACGTTTCTATCACGGGTCCATGAGATGGGCCGAGACATGTTATACGTATCACATGATTTGTACCTAGGCGCGCGGTGAGGATGAAGTTCCACGCATGAGGATGACTTTGGCGTGAGTCACGACTTGACATAATCGCTTTTATGTTGTGAATCGTAGTTTGGTTATCATACATGTCTCTGCTTTATATAGACTATTATGATTTCATTTACGATTTTACGGTTTCACATACTTGGTACTTGTCTTGACCTCCTTGGGGGTTGCGTTCATCTGCGCAGTAGTACACCTACCATGTCGATCCGCGTTTAGGATCTCATTTCAGCGTCTTGGGAAGCTCCGCCTTCGAGGCTTATCTTTGGTATGTTACCACAGTCTGTAGGTCCTTGTACATTGAGGTATGGCGGGGCCTGTCCGTCATAGTTGTTATATAAATCTTAGAGTGCATGCCTTGTTGTAGGCGGGGTTGTAAGGATTATGTATTCAAATGTTTATATATATATATGTTGAAAGGCAACCGTTTTGGTTGGCCTATTTTCTTCATCTTAATCCATGTCTATTTACATGTTTAAGTTTTATTTATTGGTTTTCTCGATGTTGTATCACTAGGGTGCGGGGTAAGACACGATCCACGGGCCGGGCAGTCGTGACAAAAGTGGTATCGAAGCGATTAGTCCTCGGAAAGTGTCTAGACCGTGTCTAGTAAGTCTTGATTATCGGTGTGTTGTGCACCATCTATGTCGAGGCTATAGGACATTTAGGTTGGTTTCCATTCTTCTCGTTACGAGATCGTGCCTTAGAAACGTGTGATAAGTTGGACCCTCAGCGTATTCCTTTCCTTTACGATTATGCCTCGCG
This sequence comes from Przewalskia tangutica, assembly GCA_029844215.1. Lineage (NCBI taxonomy): Eukaryota > Viridiplantae > Streptophyta > Magnoliopsida > Solanales > Solanaceae > Przewalskia > Przewalskia tangutica. The sequence goes on from CM056720.1 coordinate 57,805,551, forward strand.
TAAAACCTTGAGCCCGGATGGGCAAAGCGATCGAGGAGCTGTTAGTGAGATCTGAGAAATGCAGCGCGAGCGGTCGATGAGCAGTGCCGCGGCGGGTTTCGCGCGCCGCCCGACACAGCGATTTAGAGCGCGGCGATGGGCTGCTGAGACTCTGATACACGAGCCTCGTCCGCGGCTGGAAGCGGATGAGATGGAGTACAAGGAGATGGCGATTCTTGGCGGTCGTGGCGAGATATGAGATAGTTTGGATCACGGCGATTCGATCGAGTAGCACCGTAGTTCACCCCGGCGAGCGATTTGAGACTACGGGATTTTTCGAGTGTAACGCGAGTTTTATGGGTCGAGGCACGAGGATGATCCGCAGGAGTTCATCCGGCGATTCTGTGGTCATGAGAGTGATCAAGGCATCGGATACGAGTCGGTGGTCTAAGTTCGCATCGGTGCGTGATACCGCATGATCGTGGTTTTGTCGTGAGCTGTCGGGGAGAGAATGCACTTCCGGCTATATGGGGCGAGTTCTCAAAGGCATTTCTTGCACACTTCTTGCCTCGCGGATGAGGAGGGCTCGGTAAACAGATTTTTGGCGTTAAAGCGGGGCGGGCGGACGGTTAGAAGTACAATGTGAGTTCGACTCATTATCTCGGTATGTCCCATTGTAATGGCGATTGTCACGACCGAACCGGGCCCGTGGTAGTGCCTTACCGGGCACCTAGTGATACAACATCGAGAGAAAATCAGCGAAATAAAAACATGAACATGAATTAAGAGACAAGATAAATAATCAGGCCAACAAAGCGATTGCCTTCATCGTATATATACATAAATACCGACGATTATCCTTTTACAAACCACGCGGCGATTACTCTGGACCTCTAAGATTTTACAGACTATGACGGACGGGGCCGCCATACCCACGAATGTATAAGAATCTCTGACTCGAGTAACATACCAAAAGATAAGCCTCCAGAAGAAATGGGGCTTCGACACTGGCTGTGATCCTATGGCGAGATCCATGGATGTACTTCCACTGCGGCATGAGCGCACTTCAAGAAGGTCGTCGACAACAGTACAGTATGTGAAAAGATCGTAAATGAAATCATAATAGTCTATATAAAGCATGAGACATGTATGATAACCCGGATGAAATCGTGTCGGCCCGTCCGTGGGACTCGGTGAATAATCGGATGGAATACGTGTCCTGCCCATCTCGTGGGACTCGGTGTATAATCGGATGAAATACGTGTCCTGCCCGTCTCGTGGGACTCGGTGTATAATCGGATGGAATACGTGTCTGCCCATCTCGTGGGACTCGGTGTATAATCAAATGAAATCGTGTCCCTGCCCGTCTCGTGGGACTCGGTGTAGAATCGTTCATAACAAATCAACGGCCCTCCATCGAGAGACGCGAGTGCAGAGAAATACAACAAAGGCTATCACAACAAGCTTAGGCAAGTTTCACAACAACAAGCATAGGCAAGCTTCACAACAACAAGCATAGGCAAGCTTCACAACAAGCGTAGGCAAGTTATACACAACTCAAAGTACTTTCATTTTATGCCAAAGTCAGGGTTTTAACCTAAAGTACTACGTCGTTAAATTCCTTTTAAAGATCCATTTCTTTTACAAAGGTCACGACACGTAGTATAAAAAAATGAGTGACTAACATTGTTAAGTAAACCAAAATGATTTCCTTTGTAAAATCAAGTAACAACCTTATTTTCCAAGCGTTGATTTTGCCTAATTTCAAATGCTCAAGTTTCTCATTTTAGAAAAGGTTTCATAGTTCATAGTTTTAATCCTTTAAAACATAATTCTCTTTAAGCGTTTTGAGAAACATATGTCTTATATGTGAGTAGGTTATTCTTGTTTATAATCAATCTTATTAAGCAACCATGATCTAGGAAATGTAATATAATTTTGTCTCATCTTAGCTTACATGCGGATGGAGGTTTCTCTTGGTTTTAATACCATACTTCATTATTCAATACATTTTCCTTTATTAACGCTGCGATGGTTTGTCGATACTCATTCGATTTCGAAATCAGTAAAACATTATTCCTTTTAAAACCAAGTACTCATTACTCACGAATGAGGTTTCACACTTTTAACAAAATTCATATTAATACCATTAAGTCAAGTCTCTTATCTTCAAAAAAATCAGTAAACCATTCTTTTATCACTCTTAAGGCGTTATACCTAACTTTCCATAAAGCTAGTACAACTCTTATGTTTTCAAAGCCAAGTATTACTCTTCTTTCAAAAGGTCTTTTGAAACACTTCAACTTCTTTGTTACTACACATCAAATCCGTTATAAGTCAAATCGGTTACCCTTTGAAACCACAAGCATTTTATTACCTACATAAAGTATTATAACCAACTTCCCATAAAGCCGTTATAACACTTTATGTTTCAAACCAATCAAATACATTAAACACGTATCGTCTACCGTACTACATAGTTATACACATATCATGCTAGAGCAGATAGGAAGAGGTTCACATACCTCGCGACGATTATCGACTAATAGCAAAGTGCTCCAAGTACCTCAAATCGTCGGCTACTCCTTAAGCCAAGTAGATCACGCCATACGTAGTACTTCAACCTAGAGCGGCCCCCCGGCGCCTATGAACATCCTAGATCTCAATGTAGAATATTCTACGAAAATTCGGCGACACCTCCCCACATGACAGCGTAATCTCCTCCTCTATCGAAGCCGCTACCAAGCCAACCAGGGGGGGGGGGGTTTGCACGTAAAAACCGACGTGTAAAATTCTACTCACGAATGCTACAAGTCTCTGAATACGCCCTATGTAATTATAGTTAAGTTATCTTATTTAAATTCAGGCTTAAGTCGCAAGACATTTACGTAAGTATTATTCAGGCTTAAGTCAAAAGACATTGCCGCACAACTATGTTCAATTCTATATAGTATACTTAACTATATACTCCTACAACATGTAATTTCCAAATACCACGAAGGTTAAGAATGTTTACCTCGATAAGCCCAAAATTATCCGAGTTTATATGTCGATCTGAGCAAGGTTTAGCTCCTACTCCGCGCTCAGAACCGCTCCAACCAACCCTTAGAAGTTCTAACCAACTTCTACTTATAACTTCAACTACGGGTGAAGATTTACTTAGGGTTTCGTTTTTGTGGTGAGGAAGTATAATAGTATTTTCTGGCTTTTGTATAAGTGTAACCTTGGGAATACTACAAGGTATTTGGGTCAAGGTATTTGAGCATTATAACAATACTTGAGAGTATTTCTATACCACAAAGGGGGTATTATACGACGACAACTAGGCTAGGGGGGTCCCCCGGCTAACCTCTACAAAGGGGGGGGATACTTTCGGCCACGGGGCCTTATCAAAGGGGGAGGGGGGGTGTGGTGGACGAAAGAACAAGAGGGAGGGAGTATTTTGAGACTTAGATAGATTGCTCAAGTTTGGATGAAATAACTCTTCAACTTAGAGGGGTATTTATAGGTCAAGGAATGGCCAACCAATGGCCAAGATCCATCCAAGTGTTAGGCAAGTGTAAGGCCAAGATCAAGCCAAGTGCACCTTATCCATCTACCACCAAAATATCCTACCTAACCCTTGACCAAGAATCAACACAAAAAACGTGCCATTGATGCCTTTGCCGTCCACTTCTCACGCCCAATGTGAGGGTGACACATGTCACCCTCCCGTTGGTCCAAAATGTTTCGTCTCTCGGAAAAATCCGCAAAAATTATAAATGACATAGCCGGAATTTTCCCTACGAAAGCTGTGGAAACGTTTCGTCGAAAAACGACTCCTTTTGGTAGATATGTACAATTTCGAACCTTGCCTAACTTTAAGGCTCAAATTTCTACGTACGTCCTCACGTACATACCCTGGAAATACGGGGTATAACATTCTCCCCTCCTTAGAAACATTCGTCCCGAATGTTCCTTCTAAGCCTCAAAACAAACATGCGCCCGATAGTTTTCACTACTATATTTACGAGAACAAATCACGCCACACCGCCACGTAAACACCGCGCAACTACTTACATCCAAGTCGAGGAAACACCTCTAACATCACAAACTTTTGTCACTTTGCGCGAGGTTCTAGTGTCACTCCGCGACCCAACAAATGGTACCGCATGCGTCGATCCACGAGGTCTAAAATATACATCCTTCGCACCTTCTCCTTTACAAGAAATGATCATATCTATGCTCGCAATACATGCTCGCCTACCCTTACTCATCGTACTCTTACCGAACACTTGAACTCTTCTAGTATCACCACACTTGATTTCCAAAACTTTGGAGTCACTACCTCCAAACTTGGTCATCTTACTAGCCTCGATCTTCCTTAAGGCCATTCCGGCCTTCACGATCGCTACGGTCGAACACACCCACGAACTCATACGATGGTCAACTAAACTTGGGCCTAGCACCCTCGTGACCTACCACTGGCGGGACCACCTGCAGCTGACCCCACCTCGAACAGCCGCGGGTTGGCCCTCAACATGGCCCCAACCCGACCCACTTAACATCACGCTCTTGTTTCCGATCCGAACAATCTTACCTATACAGTCATGAAAGCTACCACTTCCATTTCACACTACCCATGGACTTATCCTAACACATTTATCGCAAACCTAGTATTTCAACAAAGACTAACAGTAAAATCTTTTATTCAAGATGACCTTACCTCTAAGGTCTCAACACGAAATATTCTAAGGTTCACACTTTCCATGCCCCCATACATATCCTTTCAACTAACCATGCTTTCTAACTCATAACCAACATAACGTTATCGAGCGTAGCACACAATAAGAAAGTCATTATATCATGCATACAAATCTCTAGAGGGTTAAGGATATACAGAATCTACCGCCCACTCTAATCATAAGCACGCCTGCAGGCCATAGTGTAGAAAGCGATGAACTCGCCATCGACCGGTGGTGAGTCATTCTGTTTGCATCCTTCCTACTAGGATAGTTTCTCGTCATATGGCCCTGACGGCCGCAGGAAAAACAAGCACCAGTAAAAAGACGACATTCCCCGGGATGGCGTGCGCTACATCGTACACCGAGGAAAACTGAACCCGGCTAGAACCCATGTATATCTGCGGAACGAAGCCACGGAGCTCGACCCGCTCGAATACCTGAGCGTCCCGACGATCGCGGGGACCACTGCATTGGTGGAGGTACATAACTAGATCTTCTGGCGGTCCGCCGCGAAAGTTACCAAAGGACCTCTGCGTTTCTAGCCTCTTCTCGCTGATCTCGGTCATTCCGTCGACCTCTCCGTGCCTCGCATCCTAGTGCATGAGCTTGCATGCGGCAATGTCCATGCGGTGAAGAGCTACACCTGCATAAGCCTCGCTAAGTAATCATCCGGCCATGGCGTGGCGATGTACTGCCCTCCATATCAGCTACCACGCGGGAACATACAGAGCTAATGAGTCGAACTCCACATTGTACTCTCTAACCGTCCGCCTGCCCCGCTCAACGTCAAAAATGCGCCCGAGCCCTCTCATTTGTGGGGCAAGAAATGTGCAAGAAAAGCCGAGAACTCGTCCCATACGGCTGGAAGTGCATGCTCTTCCGGGACAACTCGCGAATCAAACGGTCAATCGCGGTATCACGCGGTGATGCGAACAATGCCACCGACTCGCCTGCGAGACTCGATCACTCATGATCGTGTCAGTTGTCGGATAAACTCACGAGGGTCATCCTCGACTCTGGATCCATAGAACAACGGCGGGCTACAACTCGAGAAAGTCCGTAGCCTCAAACGTCTTTCGGGGTGAACTACGGGTGCTCCGGAATAGGCTGCGCATCGGCCTATTCTCATATCGCCACGACCGGCGATGGGCCATCTCCTTGTACCCCATCTCATCTGCTCCGGTGTGGGGACAGGAGGCTCAGTGCGTAGTCTCGGCGGCCAGCTGCTGCTCTAAACCCCTGGTCTTTGGTGGTGTCATGAAACTTCGCCGTCGGAAGCCTTGTCTGCATCGATCGCGCTCTGTTATACCGTATTTCCGCAGTATGCACGTGAGCGTCGTATTGTAATTTAAGCCTTAAAGTTGACTAGTTTGAAAATTGTACACAACACCCGATTGAGTCGTTTTTCGGCGAAACGTTTCCACGCTTTCGTAGGGAAAATTCGCTATGTCATTTTTAATTTTTGCGGATTTTTAGAGATGAAACATTTTGGACCAGCGGAGGGTGACATGTGTCACCTCGCATTGGAAGGCTTGACGGCAACTTGGCCTTGCCTTGACGATTTGCCTTGGCTTTTTGTCAAGGATTAGGTAGGATATTTTTGGGTAGATGGATAAGGTAGCACATGGCTAAATCTTGACCTTACACTTGCTATACACTTGGAAGAATCTTGGCCATTGGTTGGCCATGGCTTGACCTATAAATACCCCTCTAAGTGAAGGTTTTCTTCATCCACAAATTGTTCTAAGTCATAAATACCTTCCCCTCCCTCTTGTTGACTCTCTTCCAAGAGCCCTCTCCACTCTCTTGTGAGCTAGCCGAGAGCCTCCCTTCCCCTTTGTGGTGCTCCTGCCGAGGGGTACCCCTAGCCTAGTTATTTTCGTATAATACCCCTTGTTGTGGTATAGAAATACTCTCCTAGTATTGTTATAATGCCCAAATACCTTGGCCCATATACCTTGTAGTATTCCCAAGGTTACACTTATACAAAAGCCCAGAAATACTATTATACTTCCCTCAGTCACAAAAACGAAACCCTAAGTAAATCTTCACCCGTAGTTGAAGTTATAAGTAGAAGTTGGTTAGAACTTCTAAGGGTTGTTGGAGGCGGTTGGAGCGCAGAGTAGGAGCTAAACCTTGCTCAGGATCGACATATAACTCGGATAATTTTGGGCTTATCGAGGTAAACACTCTTGACCTTCTATTGTAATTGGAAATTACATGTTGTAGGAATATATAGTTGAAGTATACTATATATAGAATTGAACATAGTTGTGCGGCAATGTCTTTTGACTTAAGCCTGAAGAATACTTACGGCAAGGTCTTGCGACTTAAGCTGAAGTTAAATAAGAGAAGCGAATCGTAATTACATAGGACGTATTCTGATGAGACTTGTGTAGTATTCTTTGTGTGTAGAATTGTACACGGCCGGTTAGACTGGCAAACCCCCAGTTGGCTTGGTGGCGGCCTCGATAAAGGAGGAGATTAACGCTATTTAGGGGGGAGGTGTCGAATTTTCGTAGAATATTCTACGTGGAGACCTTGATGTTAATAGGCGCCTTGTGGCCTCTATAGGTTGAAGTACTACGTGTGGCGTGATCTACGGCTTAAGGAGTAGCCGACGGTTTGAGGTACTGAGCGTTTTGCTATTAGTCGATAATCGTCGCGGTATGTGAACCTCTTCCTATCTGTTCTAGCATGATATGTGTATAACTATGTAATGCGGTAGACGCATACGTGTTAATCGTATTTGATTGGTTTGAAACATCGGTGTTATAACGGCTTTATGGGAAGTTGGTTATAACAAATTTTATGTAGGTAAGAAAATTCTTTGTGGTTTTAAAAGGTAAGCGACTTGATGTGTGATAATAAAGAACTTGAAGTATTTCAAAAGACCTGTTTGAAAGAAGAGTAATACTTGGTTTTGAAAACATAAGAGTTATACTAGCTTTATGGGAAGTTAGGTATAACGTCTTAAGGAAGGTAAAATGAATAGGTTTATTGATCTTAAAAGATAAGAGACTTGACTTGAATGAATTAATATGAATTTTGTGTGAAGCCTCATTCGTGAGTAATGAGTACTTGGTTTGTGAAAGGAATAATGTTTTACTGATTTCGGAAATCAGAATGTGTATCGACAAACCACTGCAGCGTTAATAAAGGAAAATGTATTGAATAATTAAGTATTATTAAAACCAGTAGAAACCTCCATCTGCATAGAAGCTAAGATGAGACAAAATGATATTACATTTTCTAGATCATGGCTGCTTAATAAAATTGATTATGAACAAGAATAACCTACTTTATGACATGTGTTACTCAATTGTTTTAAAAAGAGATTAAGACAATTGAACTATGAAACTTTTCTAAAAAGAGACTTGTGTAATTGAAATTAGGCAAACTGGAACGTTAGGGAAAAGAAAGGCATTGGGTTATCTTAAAATGGTTTAAAACATAAAGTGATATAACAGCTTTATGGGAAGTTGGTTATAACGACTTTATGAAAACAAAAGAGAAGGTTTTATCATTGGTTTTAATGTGGTAACTTGACTTTAAAAAGAGAAGTGTTTTGTCTAAAAGAAGGCATGATATTGCCTTAATTTGGTTTTAAAAAGGAAAGTATGGAGGTTGTTTTGGTTTACTTAAAAGATATAAGTCACTCTATTTTTATACTACGGGTATCGGGTGACTTTTATAAAAGGGAATGGATCTTTAAAAAGGAAATTAACGAACGTAGTACTGTAGGGTTAAAAACCCGGACTTTGGCATAAAATGAAAGTAGCTTGAGTTGTGTAACTTGCCTATGCTTGTTGGTGTGTAACTTGCTTATGTTTGTGGTGATAGCCTTTGTTGTGCAAATGGTGTTCTATATAACCGCGTCTCGATGGAGTCCGTTGACTTGTTGAGGACTTACTTGGGCGTCTGCGTGACGGAAAATTCCACGGTATGCTCGTTGATAGTGCTATTCCATGGACTAGCTCTCCATGAGGTTTCTTCTTGTTCGCCTTGGTACGGTGGTCGGCTTGCATACCCGCCTCGTGGTGATTCGGCCTTAGTACACAGTAGTTAGCCCTCGACTTGCCCGTTCGATATAGTGACGAAGTCTCGTGTCTGACCTTGGTACGGTGGTCACCCTCGTACTTGCCGATCGCCACGTGACCGCCTTGGTATCGGTAGTCGGCTCTCGCACTTGCCCCGTGTCGACCGTGTTTGTGGTTGCATTGTATTATTGGTACGGTCGGATCGGTAGTTGTACTTGTCTGTCGGTTTTTATGATCTGGTGGGACACGTGTTCATGTATACTCTTTGGTATTGTTATATCATAAAAGCCGGCGATGAGGAAGAAATTCCACGCACGAGTGATAATTTGGGCGTGAGTCACGACTTGATGTAGCGGTTATATGTTATATCTCGTAGTTTGGTCATCATACATGTCTCGCTTTTTATAGACTATTATGATTTCATTTCTGATTTTCTGATTCACATACTTAGTACTGTTATCTTGACCTCCTTCGGGGCGTTCAATGCTGCAGTAGAAGTACATCATTTGTCGATCCCCGTTTAGGATCTCATTTCAGCATTTTGGGAAGCTCAGCCCGTCGGAGGCTTATCTTTGGTATGTCACCAGTGCGTAAGTTCTTATGCGTTCGGGGTATGGCGGGCCCTGTCCCGTCATAGTTGTTGTATAAATCTTAGAAGTGCAGTGTATATTGTGGCGGTTGTAAGGATTATGCATTCAAATGTCTTTATATATATATGTTGAAAGGCAACCGTTTTGGTTGCTTTGTTTATTTATAATATCTCTCATTTCATGTTCGTGTTTTATTTTCCGCTGATTTTCTCACGATGATTGTATCACTAGGGTGCGGGTAAGGCATCGATCCACGGGCGATTCGGTCGTGACAAAGTGGTATCGAGCGATTAGTCCTCGAAAGTGTCTACGCACCGTGTCTAGTAGAGTCTTGATTATCGATGTGTTGTGCACCACATCTATGATCGGGAGGTCTGAGGACATTTAGGATTGGTTTCCATTCTTCTCATTACGAGATCGTGCCTTAGAGTGTGATAAGATTGACCCTCCGACATACTTCGTTTTTACGATTATGCCTCCGCGTAAGGCAACCCGCCCGAAGGGCAAGGCGGCAGAGGAAGGCGCGAGTAGAGCGTGGCGAGACCACAAGACACGAGCCTCGATCCGCGATGCCGAGCGAGGAGATGGGTCGCGAGGAGGCCGATCGCGACGGCCGTGGTGGCCGATATGAGGATAAATTTGGCTGACGCAGCAGCCTAAAGAGCGCCGATGGTTCACCCTAGATCGGATAGTTCGAGGCTACGGATTTTACGAGTTGTAGGCCGCGAGTTTTATGGGTCGAGGCACGAGGATGATCGCAGGAGTTCATCAAGCGATTCTGTGGATCATGAGAGTAATCAAGGCATCGGAGACCGAGTCGGTGGTCCTAGGTTCACATCAGTGCGTGATACCGCGATGATCGTTTGATTCGTGGAGCTGTCGGGAGAGAATGCACTTCGGCTATATGGGACGAGTTCTCGGAGGCATTCCTTGCACATTTCTTGCCTCCAGATGAGAGGGCCCGCGCATGATTTTTGGTGTTACGCGAAGCGGTCGTGCGGTTCGGAGTACAATGTAAGTTCGACTCATTGGCGATGCGTCCGCGTTGGTAGCTAGTATGGAAGATCGAGTGCACCGATTTGTTCTGGCTCGATGATCACCTAGCCGAGTTGTTCGGTGTAGCTCTTCACCGGCATGGACATTGCCCGCGTGCAGCGTATGCACTTGGATGTGAGCGGATAATCGACGAATGACCAGTGGTCGCGAAGAGGGCGAGCAGCAGAGTCCTTTGGTGACTTTCGAGGCGGACCGCCAAAGAAGAGCGATTATGCGCCTCCACCGCTGAGTGGTCCTCCACGCCCGGGACGCCGAGATGTTCGAGAGCGGTCGGGGCTCCAGAGTTTCAGATTTTCGAGGAGCGAGTGCTCGCGGATGAGGTTGCCCTTTGTCTCAGTGTGGCGTTGTGGAAAACTTCATAAGGGAGAGTGTCGTCTTGACTTCGGAGATTGTTATTTTGTGGCCAACAGGCCATCCGCAAGAGCTTGTCAGACCGAGGTAGCACCGTAGGATAGCATGGACTACTACGGCGATTCGCGGGTTCTTCACCTTCCATAGCGAGCAGATGTTCGTACACCGGCAGCCCCTGAGAGGTCGCGGTTGGAGTTCCCAGTTTTAGCAGTCCTTTGAACCTAATATTGTCAGGTATATCCTTAACCCTGTAGAGACTTTTATTGTTTTGATGTTGATGATGTGTTTAGTTTTATGTTCGTATAGCTTTGTGCTAAAATGTGATTTAGAAACACTCGATAGAAAAAGGGTAAGCACAGGGTGAGACATGATAAACCATAGAATATTACGGTTGAGACCTTAGATGTAAGGTCGTCTTGAGTACCAGATTTTGCAAGTGATCCTTGCGGAGTGCATTTTTATGCCTAGAACGTTTTGTGTGACAAAGTCACCGGTAGTGTGAAATGGAAGTGGTAGCTTTCATGACTGTAGAGGTAAGATTGTTTGGATCAAGAAACTAGAGAGTTGGCGTGGAGGGTCGGGTTGAGGGCGTGTTGCGTGTCAACCGTGCTTGATTGAGGTGGGTCACCGGGTGGTCCCGCCGAGGTAGGGTCACGGGATGTTAGGCCCAAGTTTTGATGACCATCGTATGAGTTCGTGGATATGTTCGACCAAGCGGATCGTGAAGGCCGGGAATGGCCTTAGAAAATGCGTGTGTTAGTTCGTGGCGAGCGTGGCGTTGGCAACTTGTTAGAAGATCTTCCGTGTCCGTCTTGAGAAGGAACATTCGGGACGAATGTTTCTAAGGAGGAGAATGTTATACCCGTATTTCCGAGTATGCGTGGCGCGTCGTATTGTAATTTAAGCCTTAAAGTTGACTAGTTTCGAAAATTGTACACAACACCCGATTGGAGTCGTTTTTCGACGAAACGTTTCCACAGCTTTCGTAGGAAAAATTCCGGCTATGTCATTTTTAATTTTTGCGGATTTTCCGAGAGATGAAACATTTTGGACCAACGGGAGGGTGACATGTGTCACCCTCACATTGGAATGCTTGGACGGCAACTTGGCCTTGCCTTGGACGATTTGCCTTGGCTTTTTGTCAAGGATTAGGTAGGATATTTTTGGGTAGATGGATAAGGTAGCACATGGCTAAATCTTGACCTTACACTTGCTATACACTTGGAAGAATCTTGGCCATTGGTTGGCCATGGCTTGACCTATAAATACCCCTCTAAGTGAAGGCTTTCTTCATCCACAAATTGTTCTAAGTGATAAATCCCTTCCCCTCCCTCTTGTTGACTCTCGTCCAAGAGCCCCTCTCCCCTCTCTTGTGAGCTAGCCGAGAGCCTCCCCCTTCCCCCCCTTTGTGGTGCCCTAAGCCGAGGGGTACCCCCCCCCCCCCTAGCCTAGTTGTTTTTGTATAATACCCCTTGTTGTGGTATAGAAATACTCTCCTAGTATTGTTATTATGTCCAAATACCTTGGCCCAACTACCTTGTAGTATTCCCAAGGTTACACTTATACAAAAGCCGGAAATACTATTATACTTCCTCACCACAAAAACGAAACCCTAAGTAAATCTTCACCGTAGTTGAAGTTATAAGTAGAAGTTGGTTAGAACTTCTAAGGGTTGTTTGGAGCGGGTTGGAGCGCACGGAGTAGGAGCTAAACCTTGCTCAGGATCGACATATAACTCGGATAATTTTGGGCTTATCGAGGTAAACACTCTTGACCTTCTATTGTAATTGGAAATTACATGTTGTAGGAATATATAGTTGAAGTATACTATATATAGAATTGAACATAGTTGTGCGGCAATGTCTTTTGACTTAAGCCTGAATAATACTTACGGCAATGTCTTGCGACTTAAGCCTGAAATTAAATAAGAGAACTGAACTGTAATTACATAGGACTGTATTACAGTAGACTTGTGTAGTATTCTTTGTGTGTAGAATTGTACACGTCAGGTTAGGCAAGAAAACCCACGGTTGGCTTGGTAGCCTCGATAAAGGAGGAGATTAGCCATGTGGGGAGGTCTGCCAATTTTACGTAGAATATTCTACGTGGAGACCTTGATGTTAATAGGCGCCTTGTGGCCTCTATAGGTTGAAGTACTACGTGTGGCGTGATCTACTTGGCAAGGAGTGGCCGAGCGGTTTGAGGTACTTGGGCGTTTTGCTATTAGTCGATAATCGTCGCGAGGTATGTGAACCTCTTCCTATCTGTTCTAGCATGATATGTGTATAACTATGTAATGCGGTGAAGCGTACGTGTTAAGCTGTATTTGATTGGTTTGAAACATCGGGTGTTATAACGGCTTTATGGGAAGTTGGTTATAACCTTATGTAGGTAAGAAAATTCTTTGTGGTTTTAAAAGGTAAGCGACTTGATGTGTGATAATAAAGAACTTGAAGTATTTCAAAGACTGTTTGAAAGAAGAGTAATACTTGGTTTTGAAAACATAAGAGTTATACTAGCTTTATGGGAAGTTAGGTATAACGTCTTAAGGAAGGTAAAATGAATAGGTTTATTGATCTTAAAAGATAAGAGACTTGACTTGAATGAATTAATATGAATTTTGTGTGAAGCCTCATTCGTGAGTAATGAGTACTTGGTTTGTGAAAGGAATAATGTTTTACTGATTTCGGAAATCAGAATGTGTATCGACAAACCACTGCAGCGTTAATAAAGGAAAATGTATTGAATAATTAAGTATTATTAAAACCAGTAGAAACCTCTATCTGCATAGAAGCTAAGATGAGACAAAATGATATTACATTTTCTAGATCATGGCTGCTTAATAAAATTGATTATGAACAAGAATAACATACTCGCCTATGGCATGTGTTACTCAATTGTTTTAAAAAGAGATTAAGACAATTGAACTATGAAACTTTTCTAAAAAGAGACTTGTGTAATTGAAATTAGGCAAACTGGAACGTTAGGGAAAAGAAAGGCATTGTGTTGTCTTAAAATGGTTTAAAACATAAAGTGATATAACAGCTTTATGGGAAGTTGGTTATAACGACTTTATGAAAACAAAAGAGAAGGTTTTATCATTGGTTTTAATGTGGTAACTTGACTTTAAAAAGAGAAGTGTTTTGGTCTAAAAAGAAGGCATGATATTGCCTTAATTTGGTTTTAAAAAGGAAAGTATGGAGGTTGTTTTGGTTTACTTAAAAGATATAAGTCACTCTATTTTTATACTACGGGTATCGGGTGACTTTTATAAAAGGGAATGAATCTTTAAAGGAAATTATGAGCGTTAATCTTGTAGGGTTAAAAACCGACTTTGGCATAAAATGAAAGTAGCTTGAGTTGTGTAACTTGCCTATGCTTGTTGGTGTGTAACTTGCTTATGTTTGTGGTGATAGCCTTTGTTGTGCAAATGGTGTTCTATATAACCGCGTCTCTCAATGGAGTCTTAGGTTGACTTGTTGAGACTTACTTGACGCACGGCGGTGTGGAAAATTCCAGGTATGCTCGCATTGATAGTGCTATTCCATGGACTAGCTCTCCGTAGGTTTCTTGTTCGGCCTTGGTACCCGGTGGTGGCTTCGTGCTGCCCGCCTCGTGGCTGATTCGCCTTAATTGCACAGTAGTTAGCCCTCGACTTGCCCTGGTCGATATAGTGGCGAAGTCTCGTGATCTTGTCACGACCAGCTCGGGCCGTGGATCGGTGCCTTACCGGGCACCCTAGTGACACAACATCGAGTAATCGGAACATAAAACATATACATGAAACAAGTGAAGTACAAAACGATGTGAGGAAAACTTGCCTTCGGCATATATAAATAACAACTTTTACAATGAGCGGTTTAATCCCTTTTACCAACCACGCCACAGCGGTACTACAGACCTAAGAAATGATCGACAACAATGGCGGACAGAGGCCCCACCATACCCTGAACGTAGCACCTACAACAACGAGGACTATGCGAGATAAGCCTCGGAGAAGCGGAGCTTCCCAAGCTGAATGTGACCCTAGGCGAGGATCAACGGCGGTGTACCTTTACTGCGCGGATGAACGCACCGAAGGAGGTCGACAACAGTCATTGAGTATGTGAAACTGAAAATACATCTGTAAATGAAATCATGCGGTCATATAAAGCGAGAGACATGTATGATAACCAAACTACGATTTACAACAAAGCGATCGTGTCAAGTCGGGACTCACGCCTCAAGTCATCACTCAAGTATAACAATGGGTCTCGGGCCCACAACATCAATCATGCAGTGGAATACCTTCCTCACTACCGGTCTATAATATAAAAGCACCAAGGAACACACATGAACACGTGTCCCACTGTGTCATCATAAAGCTCGGACGGTAAGTCTGAAGGCATGGCGACTACTAAAACCCACAGTACCAACAAGGTCATGAAGCGTATCATAAGATCTGTCTAGACCGTCACATGATCAAAGGCGCCACTTGCCCACAGATCGATATGCGCGTCTAACCCCGAACTCCGCGACTCCGCATAGGCCAATCTCATCGCCCGCGTAAGGTATTCCCGCGTCGAGGGTAGCTACTCCCGCAGCGTCACGGACTTCGCGATCGCGTGGCCACATGGACGCGTGCCCATAAAGGACGATACTAACACGGAACTCTCGTAGCTCGCGATAGGCCCGGGACTGCGCGAGGTATTCTCGAATCATAGGTCCATCGACCGCTGAGTCTACCCGCGTCGGAGGCGACAACCGGAATCATCTCGAGAGATGAGTGATGTAAAATACTAACACAACGACTTATCGTTAAGCAACATAAGTACAACGAAGGAAACCCCTTTACACAACATCACAAGATACTAACACACGTAGCATCCTAGCATGTTTACTTATCAATCAACAAGAAAGTATTGCCAGGCTATCACAACCAACACAATCAAGTTATACACACAAGGTACTTTCTACTATATGCCAACAAGTTCGGGGTTTTATCCCCAAAGTACTTCATACATTAACTCTTTAAAAGATCGTTACTTTCACGATGTCACACAATACCGTAGTATAAATAGAGTGACTATCCTTTTAAAGTAAATCAATTACTTCTCTTGTAAAATCAAGTAGCAACATTCTTTTCCAATGATCAAGTTTGCCTAATTTCCAATGTTCAAGTTTCTCATTTTAGAAAGGTTTCGTAGTTCATAGTCTTATTCATTTAAGAATATAATTCTCCTTTAAACTATCTGAGAAACATAAGTCTTATGTGAGTAGGATATTCTTGTTTATAACAATCTTATTACAGCAGCCATGATCTAGGAATATCATTTTGTCTCATCTTAGCTTCTATGCAGATGGAAGTTTCTCTTGGTTTTAATAATACTTAATTATTCAAAACATTTCCTTTTATTAACGCTGCAGTGGTTTGTCGATACACATCCTGATTTCCAAAATCAGTAAAACATTCTTAAGCCGTTATACCTAACTTCCCATAAAGCTAGTATAACTCTTCTTTCAAAACGATTTAGAAATCTTTTGAAATACTTCAAGTTCTTTACTATCACACATCAAGCCAGTTATAAACAAATCATTTACCTTTTAAAAACCACAAAGTATTTTCGGACCTACATAAAGCTGTTATAACCAACTTCCCCTAAAGCCGTTATAACACTTTATGTTTCAAACCAATCAAATACATTTAACACACGATGCGTCTACCGTGCTACATAGTTCACACATATCATGCTAGAAGAGATAGGGAGAGGTTCACATACCTCGCGACGAGTATCGACTAATAGCAAAACGCTCCAAGTACCTCCAACTGTCGGCTACTCCTTAAGCCAAGTAGAACGCGCCACACGTAGTACTTCAACCTATAAGGCCACAAGGCGCTTATTAACATCAAGATCTTATCGTAGAACATTCTACAGAAAATTCGGCGACCTCCCCGCGGCAAACAGAAATCTCCTCCTCTAACTGGGCTGCTACCAAGCCAACCAGAGGGGTTATACATCTAACGAACGGTACAATTCTACTCCACAAGACTACTACACAAGTCTGACATTCGATTCGATTGATTCTATATCTAGTATACTTTAAATATATATTCTAACAACATGTAATTTCCAATTACAATAGAGGGACAAGATATTTACCTCGATAAGCCCATAATTATCCAAGTATAAAGTCGATCCTGGGCAATCGTTTAGCTCCAACTCCGAGCGCTCCAACCCGCTCTAAACCACCCTTAGAAGTTCTAACCAACTTCTACACAATACTCCACCGGACTATGGAGATTTTCCTAGGGTTTCGGTTTTGTGACTGACGGGAAGTATAATAGTATTTAGGGCTTTTCAGATAGGTATAACCTTAGAATACTACAAGGTATACTGGCTAAGGTAATTTGGGCATTATAACAATACTTTAGAGTATTTCACACCACAAAGGGGGTATTATACGAAAGCAACTAGGCAGTGGGGTACACTCGGCTAGCACCACAGAGGTGCTCTCGCCACAAGGGAGGGACGAGAACCATAAGGAAGGAGGGGAGGATTCGAACACGTAGGAAATATTTAGGATGAAGAAGTTCATCAAAGGAGAGGGGGATTTATAGCACAAGCAAAGGCCAACCAATGGCCAAGATCTAGCCAAGTGTATAGCAAGTGTAAGGCCAAGATTCACCCAAGTGCCCCTAGACCCTACTCTTAAAACCTCACAAATATCTACACAAATATCAACCAAGACTTGCTCATCCATTCGGCCCTAACGCCTCTTTCAGTCCGCCAACGAGAGGTGCCAAGTGTTGCCTCTCGTTGGTCCAAGCGTTTCGTCTCTCGGAAAATCCGCAAAAATACTAAATGACATAGCCGTAATTTACCCTTCGCAAGTTAGGTAGAACGTTTACGTCAAAAACGACTCTAGCAGTGTTGTGCACAAATGCCATTCGACGAAGCCACTGGCGGGGTGACACGTGTCACCCTCCTATTGGCCCAAAATAAAACATCTTCCGAAAAAAAATCCACAATGGCCAAAATCTCGAAAACAAAGTGGGCCCCACAAAACCGTAAATTTCTCCCGTGGGCCCCACGTGACCATTTCCGAAAATAAAATTCCATAATTCTCTAATATTCGAAGTCAGAATACCAAATGGGAATCCAATTCCATTAACGAACCTTTCCTTCACAAAACCGAAACTTTTCCGTGGAAAAATCACCTCTTTCTTCCTTTCCAATCTTTGCTACCGTAATCTCAAATGCACGCGTCGCATACATACCACGGAACTACGGGTATAACATTCTTCCCTTAGAAACATTCGTCCGAATGTTCCTTCTAAGTCCCCAAACATACAAGCGTCGATATAGTCTCTACTACTATACTTATGAGAACAATCCTGCCACACCTGGCCATGGAACACCTGCGCAAAGGCTTACATCCAAGCCCACGAGGAAACACCTCTATAACACCACAAATAATACCACTTTTGTCACTTTGTCGCGAGCGCTCGGCGACCCAACAAATGATGCCGGGTGCACGCGATCACCGGTTCGCCGTGACGCTCGAACGCTTACCACATTTCTCGACATCGCTTTAGTTTCCAAAACTCGGGTTACTATCTCTTTACGTGGGCATCATTAATCGGAACCTTCGATGGATCTTGATACTTTCCGAACATAACAATCTGAAAAGCGACGTCCTGCCTCCTAAGTCGGACGGCAAAAGCTAACATATAGGCAACCTGGCCTATTCTTCACATGAACTCTTAAAGGCCCAAAGTAACTCGGGCTAAGTTCCTTCTGTTTCCAAAACTCGTCACACCCTGTCCGGGGTGGTACTTTCAAGAAGACCGACCGTCAACTCAACTCTGGCGTGTCGCCGATTATCCGCACGATTCCTGCGAGCGCGAACTTCTTCTAGATGAGCTTTTCCCATCCACGATACTGGAACAAGCTGAACCAATCGCTCAACCTTGCCAACATCGAACCAATCGGCCGAACTTACACTTCCGCCCTACAAGGCCGTAAGGCGACCTCAACACTGAAATGGTAGCTTAAACGCTCCCTCCACAGGAGACAACAATCTTCACAACTACCCCTGAATTCCACATACTGGCCCGAGGGCGAATGCGATTCTGAGACTCACCTGAGTCCTTAACCCTGCCTGGTAAGACTTCCAGAAACAAAACAGCCGTAACCTGGGCTCCACTGTCTGCCCTAAGGTGAAGGTAGGCACCGTCGCGACCTTACAACCTTTACGATAAATCAACATCGCCGAGTGAACGGTCCCGATCAAGAACACGATGGGCTGCCATCGACCGACCATCGGTCGAACGCATCCACGAACTCGTGCGCTAGTTAACTAAACTCGAGCCTAACACCCGCGTGACCTACCACAAGCGGACCACCACAACCGCACTTCACCACCAAACATGCCGCGGGTTGACCCGGCGTGGCCTCAACCCGGCAAGGCGCAAAATACTATCTCCCCGAAGGAACAATCTCTCAAAACACGTTACGAAAACCTAGCGGTCTTCTTAGCTCAACTACCCTCTTTCCTTCCACACTACTCAGGGACTTATCCCACGAACATAGCTCACGTGCACTATGCACTCCTATAAGGGTCAAACATAATATCGTCTTTTACTCGAGATGGCTTTACCTCTAAGGTCTCTACGTATAACACTCTAAGGCTCACACCTTCATCCCCAAAATCTTACTCGGTTAACCCACCATGATTTCTAATCACAACTAACACATCGCTATCGAACATAGCACTTAAGGTATACTCACCTTGAAAGTTACCGGCGACCTTGCCGCCTCGCCCTCTGTCGCCCTTGGTTAACCCGTCGATCTCTACGCCGCCGCTGCATAAGCCCGCATACGTGCCATGCCAAGCCCAATGAAGAATTACCTTGCACAACCTCTCTAGGTAGTCATCAAGACTCGTGGTACATCGGTATAATCTTCGTAGCCAAATCCATAGCTAGCAACAGGTCGCCTCTTTGCAATCTATATTCACCGTTCTGGCCGTGGAATCGAAGGTTCAAATATCATGGACGCGGTAGAACCGCCGCCGCGTGCTAAACTCTGGGCTAGTGGCGTCGCAGAAAATCCCGAATGAAGCACTACCCTAGGTAATGATTGGGCTGTGCCTCGTGACCTTCGAACTCAACTCGCAGCCTCCTCGCCGCCTTGCCTCCCAGGCGGGGTTGCCTACGCGAGGCATAACGATAAGGGAATGAATTTCGTCGGAGGGTCCAACTTACAACACACTCTAAGGCACGATCTCAGAGTGAGAAGAATAGAAACCAATCCTAAATATCCTATAGCTCATCGATTATTGGTGTGGTGCACAACACACCGATAATCAAGCACTTCTGGATACGGCTCAGACACTTTCCGAGGATTAATCGCTCGATACCACTTTTGTCACGACCAAATGGCGGATCGTGCCTTACCCGGCACCCTAGTGACACAACATCGAGTAATCGAACATAAAACATATACATGAAACAAGTGAAGTACAAAGCAAGAACTGAGGAAAACTTGCCTTTCGGCATATATAAATAACAACTTTTACAATGACGGTTTAATCCTTTTACCAACCACGCCCACAGCTGAGACTGCACTTAAGAAATGATACGACAACGATGGCGACAGGGCCCGCCATACCTGAACGTAGCACTACAACAACAGGGACTATACGAAGATAAGCCTCCGAGAAACGGAGCTTCCACAAGCTGACGTGACCCTAAGGCGAGGATCAACGATCGGTGTACCTTTACTGCGGCATGAACGCGGCCCGGAGGTCGATAACAGTACGAGTATGTGAAATGAAAATACATCTTGTAAATGAAATCATAGCAGCCATATAAAGCGGAGACATGTATGATAACCAAACTACGATTACAACAAAGCGATCATGTCAAGTCGGGGACTCACGCCTCAAGTCATCACTCGAAGTATAACAATGGGTCTCGGGCCCACAACATCAATCATGCCGTGGAATACCTTCCTCATCGCCGGCTATGATATAAAAGCACCGGAACACGTGAACACAGTCCCACTGTGTCATCATAAAGCTGACGGTAAGTACGAAGGCATAGCCGACTACTAAAAACCACGCATCAACAAGGTCGCGAATCAGTATCATAAGATCTGCCTAGGCCGTCACATGATCAAGCCGCCACTTGCCCACGATGTCGATACGCGTCTAACCACGAACTCCGCGGCTCGCATAGGCCAATCTCATCGCCCGCGTAAGGTATTCCGCATCGAGGGTAGCTACTCGGAACGTCCCGAACGCGATCGCGTGGCCACGGACCGCATGCCCGTAAAGGACGCATACTAACACGAACTCTCGTAGCTCGCATAGCCCGGGACTGCGTGAGGTATTCTCGAATCATAGGTCCATCGACCACTTTGAGTCTACCCGCGTCGGAGGCGACAACCCGGAATCATCTCAAGAGATGAGTGATGTAAAATACTAACACAGCGACTTATCGTTAAGCAACATAAGTACAACGAAGGAAACCCCTTTACACAACGTCACAAGATACTAACACACGTAGCATCTAGCGTGTTTACTTATCAATCAACAAGAAAGTATTACGGGCTATCACAACCAACACAATCAAGTTATACACACGAGGTACTTTCTACTATATGCCAACAAGTTCGGGTTTTATCCCCAAAGTACTTCATACATTAACTCTTTAAAAGATCGTTACTTTCACAATGTCACACAATACGTAGTATAAATAGAGTGACTATCCTTTTAAAGTAAATCAATTACTTCTCTTTGTAAAATCAAGTAGCAACATTCTTTCCAATGATCAAGTTTGCCTAATTTCCAATGTTCAAGTTTCTCATTTTAGAAAGGTTTCGTAGTTCATAGTCTTATTCATTTAAGAATATAATTCTCCTTTAAACTATCTGAGAAACATAAGTCTTATGTGAGTAGGATATTCTTGTTTATAACAATCTTATTACATCAGCCATGATCTAGGAATATCATTTTGTCTCATCTTAGCTTCTATGCAGATGGAAGTTTCTCTTGGTTTTAATAATACTTAATTATTCAAAACATTTCCTTTTATTAACGCCGCAGATGGTTTGTCGATACACATCACGATTTCCAAAATCAAGAAACATTCTTAAGCCGTTATACCTAACTTCCCATAAAGCTAGTATAACTCTTCTTTCAAAGCGATTTAGAAATCTTTTGAAATACTTCAAGTTCTTTACTATCACACGTCAAGCCGATTATAAACAAATCATTTACCTTTTAAAAACCACAAAGTATTTCGGACCTACATAAAGTTGTTATAACCAACTTCCCATAAAGCGTTATAACACTTTATGTTTCAAACCAATCAAATACATTTAACACGTATGCCTACCGTACTACATAGTTCACACATATCATGCTAGAAGAGATAGGAGAGGTTCACATACCTCGCGACAGTATCGACTAATAGCAAAACGCTCAAGTACCTCCAACCGCCGGCTACTCGTAGCCAAGTAACGCGCCACACGTAGTACTTCAACCTATAAGGCCACAAGGCGCTTTATTAACATCAAGATCTTATCGTAGAACATTCTACGTAAAATTCGGCGACTCTCCCCGCAAGCAGTA
Organism: Przewalskia tangutica; assembly: GCA_029844215.1. Classification (NCBI taxonomy): domain Eukaryota; kingdom Viridiplantae; phylum Streptophyta; class Magnoliopsida; order Solanales; family Solanaceae; genus Przewalskia; species Przewalskia tangutica. The sequence goes on from CM056720.1 coordinate 57,827,910, forward strand.
AATCTCCTCCTCTAATCTGGCCGCTACCAAGCCAACGGGGTTATACATCTAACCCGAACTGTACAATTCTACTCCACGATTACTACACAAGTCTCTTTATCAGATTACGATGTTCTATATATAGTATACTTCAACTATATATTCTAACAACATGTAATTTCCAATTACAATAGAGGACAAGATATTTACCTCGATAAGCCCATAATTATCCAAGTATAAAGTCGATCTGGGCAATCGTTTAGCTCCAACTCCGGCGCTCAACCCGCTCTAAACCACCCTTAGAAGTTCTAACCAACTTCTACACAATACTCCAACGGACTATGGAGATTTTCCAGTGGTTTCGGTTTTGTGACCGGGAAGTATAATAGTATTTAGGGCTTCAGATAGGTATAACCTTAGAATACTACAAGGTATCTGGCTAAGGTAATTTGGGCATTATAACAATACTTTAGAGAGTATTTCTACACCACAAAGGGGTATTATCTGAAAGCAACTAGGCAGTGGGTACACTCTCGGCTAGCACCCCTAGAGGGGGTGCTCTCGCCACAAGGGGAGGGACGAGAACCATAAGGAAGGGAGGGGAGGATTCTAACACTTAGGAAATATTTAGGATGAAGAAGTTCATCAAAGGAGAGTGGTATTTATAGCCAAGCCAAGGCCAACCAATGGCCAAGATCTAGCCAAGTGTATAGCAAGTGTAAGGCCAAGATTCACCCAAGTGCCCCTAGACCCTACTCCTTAAAACCTCACAAATATCTACACAAATATCAACCAAGACTTGCTCATCCATTCGGCCCTAACGCTTCTTCAAGTCCACCAACGAGGTGCAGTGTTGCCCTCTCGTTGGTCCAAAGCGTTTGCGTCTCTCGGGAAAATCCGCAAAAATACTAAATGACATAGCCGTAATTTACCCTTCGCAGTTAGGTAGAGCGTTTAGTAAAAACGACTCTAACCGTGTTGTGACAAATGCCATTCGGCCAAGTTACCACTGGCGGGGTGACACGTGTCACCCTCCTATTGGCCCAAAATAAAACATCTTAGAAAAAAATATCCACAATGGCCAAAATCTCAAAACAAAGTGGGCCACAAAACCAGAATTTCTCCGTGGGCCCCACGTGACCATTTCCAAAATAAAATTCCATAATTCTCTAATATTCCGAAGTCCGAATACCAAACGGGAATCCATTCCCATTAACGAACCTTTTCCTTCACAAAACCGGAAACTTTTCCGTGGAAAAATCACCTCTTTCTTCCTTTCCAATCTTTCGTCGTAATCTCGTCACGTCACGCCCTCGCATACATACCTCGAACTACGGGTATAACAGATCTGACCTTGGTACGGTGGTCACCGTACTTGCCCCGGTCGTGCCACGTGGACCGCCTTGGTATCTGTAGCCGCTTCTCATGACTTGCCCCGTGTCGCCTTCGTGTTTGTGGTTACATTGTATTATTGCACGGTCGGATCCTGTAGTTGTACTTGTCTGCATTTGTTTTTATGATACGGTGGGACACGTGTTCATGTATACTCTTTGGTATTGTTATATCATAAATCGCTAGCGCGATGTAGCGGTTATATGTTATATCTGTAGTTTGTCATCATACATGTCTCTGTTTTTATAGACTATTATGATTTCATTTATGTCTTCTGATACTTAGTACTGTTGTCTTGACGGCCGGGTCGTTAAATCATGCCAGTAGAAATCGTCAATTTATCGCCGATCCGCGTTTAGGATCTCATTTGAGCATTTTGGGAAGCTCCGTTCCGTCGAGGCTTATCTTTGGTATGTCACCAGAGTCCGTAAGTTCTGCACGCTCAGGCGCGAGCCCGTCCGTCATAGTTGTTGTATAAATCTTAGAGTGCATCGCCTTTGCGCGGGTTGTAAGATCAGAATCGCTCAAATGTCTTTATATATATATGTTGAAAGGCAACTGTTTTGGTTGGCCTGTTTATTTATAATATCTCTCATTTCATGTTCGTGTTTTATTTTCCGCTGATTTTCTCTTATGATTTTATCACTGGTGCGGGGTAAGGGCACCACACGCCGATTCGGTGACACCTCGTACTCCCTCAGATCTCACTACAGCTTCCTTGATCGCCTTGCCCATCCGGGCTGGGTTGCCTTACGCGGAGACATAACTGGTAAAGGAAAGGAATACGTCAGAGGGGCCCAACTTATCACACAGCTCTAGGGCACGATCTCAGAATGAGAAGAATGGAAACCAATCCTAAATGTCCTATAGCCTCTTGATTATAGATGTGGTGCACAACACACCGATAATCAGGACTCTACTAGACATGGTGTGTAGACACTTTCCGAGGACTAACTGCGCTGATACCACTTTTGTCACGACCGAACCGGGCGTGGATCGTGCCTTACCGGGCACCCTAGTGATACAACATCGAGAAAATCAGCGAAATAAAAACATGAACATGAATTAAGAGACAAGATAAATAAGCAAAGCAACCAAAACAGCTTGCCTTCATCATATATATACATAAATACCGAACAGTTATCCTTTTTACAAACCCCGCCACAACAAAGGTTACTGCACTTAAGATTTTACAACTATGACCAGGACGGGCTCGACATACCCCGAATGTATAAGAATCTACAGACTGTGGTAACATACCAAAAGATAAGCCTCAAGAAATGGGGCTTCGACACGCCGAATCGTGATCCATGGCGAGGATCCACAACCGATGTACTTCCACTGCATGAACGCGGCCCGGAGGTCGATAACAGTACCAAGTATGTGAAATCGTAAAGATCAGAATGAAATCATAATAGTCTATATAAAGCGGAGACATGTATGATAACCGATGAAATACGTGTCCCGCCATCCCGTGACTCGGTGAATAATCGGATGGAATACGTGTCCTCGCCATCTCGTGGGACTCGGTGTATAATCGATGAAATCGTGTCCTCGCCATCTCGTGGGACTCGGTGTATAATCGGATGGAATACGTGTCTACCCATCTCGTGGGACTCGGTGTATAATCAAATGAAATACGTGTCCCTCGCCATCTCGTGGACTCGGTGTAGAATCGTTCATAACAAATCAACCGCCCTCCATCGAGACGCGAGTGCGTAAATACAACAAAGGCTATCACAACAAGCTTAGGCAAGTTTCACAACAACAAGCATAGGCAAGCTTCACAACAACAAGCATAGGCAAGCTTCACGACAACAAGCATAGGCAAGTTATACACAACTCAAAGTACTTTCATTTTATGCCAAAGTCCGGGTTTTAACCTAAAGTACTACGACGTTAAATTCCTTTTAAAGATCCATTTCTTTTACAAAGGTCACCCGACACCGTAGTATAAAAAAAATGAGTGACTAACATTGTTAAGTAAACCAAAATGCTTTCCTTTGTAAAATCAAGTAACAACCTTATTTTCCAAACGTTCAATTTTGCCTAATTTCAAATGCTCAAGTTTCTCATTTTAGAAAAAGGTTTCATAGTTCATAGTTTTAATCCTTTAAAACATAATTCTCCTTTAAACGTTTTGAGAAACATATTTCTTATATGTGAGTAGGTTATTCTTGTTTATAATCAATCTTATTAAGCAGCCATGATCTAGGAAATGTAATATAATTTTGTCTCATCTTAGCTTCTATGCAGATGGAGGTTTCTACTGGTTTTAATACCATACTTCATTATTCAATACATTTTCCTTTATTAACGCTTGATGGTTTGTCGATACTCATTACGATTTCAAATCAAGAAACATTATTCCTTTTAAAACCAAGTACTCATTACTCACGAATGAGGTTTCACACTTTTAACAAAATTCATATTAATACCATTAAGTCAAGTCTCTTATCTTCTAAAAATCAAGAAACCATTCTTTTATCACTCTTAAGACGTTATACCTAACTTCCCATAAAGCTAGTACAACTCTTATGTTTTCAAAGCCAAGTATTACTCTTCTTTCAAAAGGTCTTTTGAAACACTTCAACTTCTTTGTTACTACACATCAAATCCGTTATAAGTCAAATCGATTACTTTGAAACCACAAAGCATTTTCTTACCTACGTAAAGTTGTTATAACCAACTTCTCATAAAGCCGTTATAACACTTTATGTTTCAAACCAATCAAATACATTAAACACATGCACTCTGCACTTACATAGTTATACACATATCATGCTAGAACAGATAGGAAGAGGTTCACATACCGCGACGATTATCGACTAATAGCAAAGTGCTCCAAGTACCTCAAACCGCCTGGCTACTCCTAAGCCAGTAGATCACGCCATACGTAGTACTTGAACCTATAGAGGCCACAAGGCACCTATTAACATCCTAGATCTCAATGTAGAATATTCACGAAAATTCAGAAGACTCCCGCAACAGCGTAATCTCCTCCTCTATCGAGGCCGGCTACCAAGCCAACCAGGGGGGGGTTTGCACGCCTAACCGGACGCGTGTACAATTCTACTCACATGTAATACACAAGTTCATCGTAATACACCCTATGTAATTACTGATTCTTCTCTTATTTAAATTCAGGCTTAAGTCGCAAGACATTGCCGTAAGTATTATTCAGGCTTAAGTCAAAAGACATTGCCGCACAACTATGTTCAATTCTATATATAGTATACTTAACTATATACTCCTACAACATGTAATTTCCAAATACCACAGAAGGTTAAGAATGTTTACCTCGATAAGCCCAAAATTATCCGAGTTTATATGTCGATCCTGAGCAAGGTTTAGCTCTTACTGCAAGTGCCCGACCCGCTCAACCAACCCTTAGAAGTTCTAACCAACTTCTACTTATAACTTCAACTACGGGTGAAGATTTACTTAGGGTTTCGTTTTTGTGACTGAGGGAAGTATAATAGTATTTTCTGGGCTTTTGTATAAGTGTAACCTTGGGAATACTACAAGGTATTTGGGTCAAGGTATTTGGGCATTATAACAATACTTGGAGAGTATTTCTATACCACAAAGGGGGGTATTATACGAAGACAACTAGGGTACCCTACCTGGCTAACCTCTACAGGAGGGATACTTTCCAGGGCCTTCAAAGGGGAGGGTGTGGTGGACGAAAGAACAAGAGGGAGGGAGTATTTTGAGACTTAGATAGATTGCTTAAGTTTTGATGAAATAACTCTTCAACTTAGAGGGGTATTTATAGGTCAAGGAATGGCCAACCAATGGCCAAGATCCATCCAAGTGTTAGGCAAGTGTAAGGCCAAGATCAAGCCAAGTGCACCTTATCCATCTACCACCAAAATATCCTACCTAACCCTTGACCAAGAATCAACACAAAAACGTGCCATTGATGCCTTTGCTCCACTTCTCACGCCCGATGTGAGGGTGACACATGTCACCTCCCGTTGGTCCAAAATGTTTCGTCTCGGAAAAATCCGCAAAAATTATAAATGACATAGCCATAATTTTCCCACGAAGCCGTGGAAACGCCGTCGAAAAACGACTCCTTTTGGTAGATATGTACAATTTCGAACTTGCCTAACTTTAAGGCTCAAATTTCTACGTCGTCACGCACATACCACGAAATACGGGTATAACATTCTCCTCCATAGAAACATTCGTCCGAATGTTCCTTCTAATCCTCAAAACAAACATGCGCCAAGATAGTCTTCACTACTATATTTACGAGAACAAATCCCGCCACACCGCCACGAAACACCGCGCAACTACTTACATCCAAGTCCACGAGGAAACACCTCTAACATCACAAACTCTTGTCACTTTGCCGAGGTTCTAGTGTCACTCACGACCCAACAAATGGTACCGATCGCACGATCCACGAGGTCTAAAATATACATCCTTCGCACCTTTTCCTTTACAAGAAATGATCATATCTATGCTCGCAATACATGCTCGCCTCTTACTGTCGTACTCTTCGAACACTTGAACTCTTCTAGTATCGTACACACTTCAGCTTCAAAACTTTGAGTCACTACCTCAAATCTTGGTCATCTTACTAAATCATTCGCCATTCGCCTTCACGACGTCGGTCGAACACGCGCGAACTCATACGATGGTCAACTAAACTTTGGCCTAGCACCCAAGTTTAGATGACCATCGTATGAGTTCGTGGATATGTTCACCGAGCGATCGAAGGCCGGAATGGCCTTACGAAGAGTGACTAGTAAGATGACCAAGTTCGAGGTGACTCAAAGTTTTGGAACTAAAGCGATGATCAAGTATGGTGCGATACTAGAAGAGTTCAAGTGTTCTAGAAGGCACAACGAGTAAGGAAGAGGACGTGTGTTATTTCGTGGCAAGGCGTGGCGTTGGCGGCATGATTAGAAGATCTTCATCGTAATCCGTCTTGAGAAGGAACATTCGGACGAATGTTTCTAAGGAGGGAGAATGTTATACCGTAATTCCAGTATGTACGTAAGGCGACGTATAAAATTTGAGCCTTAAAGTTGGCTAGTTTGAAATTTGGGCACAAGTGCCAAAAAGAATCGTTTTTCGACGAAACGTTTTACTAAACTTGCGAAGGGAAAATTCCGGCTATGTCATTTCTAATTTTTGCGGATTTTTCCGAGAGACGAAACATTTTGGACCAACGGGAGGGTGACATGTGTCACCCTCACATTGGAAGCTTGAGTGGGCGGTAATGGACGATTGGGTCAAGGGGGGTTGGTAGGATATTTTGTGCAAGTTTTGTGTGTTATACCCCGTATTTCCAGAGTATGTACGCAGGAACGTACGTAGGAAATTTCGAACTTCAAGTAGGCTTGGCCGATTTAATTTTGTGCACAACACCCGGTTAGAGTCGTTTTTAGTAAACGTTTTCCACTTTTCTTAGGGAATTTCCGGCTATGTCATTTTTAATTTTTTGCGGATTTTTCCGAGAGACGAAACATTTTGGACCAACAAGAGGGCGCCACTTGGCACCCTCCAATTGGTGGCTTGAAATCGTCCAACTTGGACGAAATGGGCAAGTAAGGCACGTTTTTTGTGCCTTGACAAAGTCAAGGGTAGGTAGGATATTTTTGTTTGGTAAATCCTAGCCCTACACTTGCCTAACACATGGATTGATCTTGGCCTTTGGTTGGCCATCCCTTGACCTATAAATACCCCTCTCCCTTTGATGAATTCTTCATCCTTTCCACAAATCTTTAAGTGTTAAACTCTCCTCCCTTGTTGTGTTTCGTCCCCCCCTTTGTGAGGCTTAGCCGAGAGCACCCTTTCCCCTCGCCGAGTACCCCTAGTGGGTAGGCCGAGGGGTATACACCCTTGTGGTGTTGTCTCGTATATATACCCCTCTTGGTAGAAATACTCTCAAAAGTATTGTTATAATGCCCAAATTACCTTAGCCATATACCTTGTAGTATTCTAAGGATATGCTTATACGAAAAGCCCGAAAATACTATTATACTCCGCTACCACAAAACCAAAACCCTAGGAAAATCTCCATAGTCCGTTGAGTATTGTGTAGAAGTTAGTTAGAACTTAAGGGTGGTTTAGAGCGGTTGAGCGCTTGAGTCGAGCTAAACGATTGCCCGGATCGACTTTATACTTGGATAATTATGGGCTTATTGAGGTAAATATCTTGTCCCTCTATTGTAATTGGAAATTACATATTGTTAGAATATATAGTTGAAGTATACTATATATAGAATGAACGTAGTTATTGGCAATGTCTTCGACTTAAGCCCGAATAATACTTACGCAATGTCTTGCGACTTAAGCCCAATTTAAAGAAGATTCGAATCAGAATTACTTAGGGTCAGACATGAGACTTGTGAAGTAGTACTGGAGTAGAATTGTACGGTTAGGGTTAGATGTAACCCCTCTGGCTTGGCAGCGGCCTCGATAGAGAGGAGATTTACGCTGCATGGGGGAGGTGTGCGAATTTTACGTAGAATGTTCTACGAAGGGATCTAAATGTTAATAAGCGCTGTGTGGCCTTATAGGTTGAAGTACTACGTATGGCGCGATCTACTGGCTAAGGAGTAGCCGACGGTTTGAAGTACTTGGAGCGTTTTGCTATTAGTCGATACTCGTCGCGAGGTATGTGAACCTCTTCCTATCTCTTCTAGCATGATATGTGTGAACTATGTAGTGCGGTGACGATACGTGCTAAATGTATTTGGTTGGTTTAAAACATAAAGTGTTATAACAGCTTTATGGGAAGTTGGTTATAACAACTTTATGTTGGTAAGAAAATACTTGTGGTTTTTAAAAAGGTAACTGATTTGAACTATAACTGGCGTGTTATGTGTTAATAAAGAACTTGAAGTATTTCAAAAGATTTTTGAATCATTTCGAAAGAAGAAGTAATACTTGATTTGTTTTGAAAACTTAAGAGTTATGCTAGCTTTATGGAAAGTTAGGTATAACGTCTTAAGAATGTTTTACTGATTTTGGAAATCAGAATGTGTATCGACAAACCACTGCAGCGTTTATAAGAGGAAATGTTTTTAATAATTAAGTATTATTAAAACCAGTAGAAACTTCCATCTGCATAGAAGCTAAGATGAGACAAAATGATATTTCCTAGATCATGGCTGCTGTAATAAGATTGTTATAAACAAGAATATCCTACTCACATATAAGACTTATGTTTCTCGGATAGTTTAAAGGAGAATTATATTCTTAAATAAATAAGACTATGAACTACGAAACCTTTCTAAAATGAGAAACTTGAACATTGGAAATTAGGCTACTTGATTTTACAAAGAGAAGTAATTGATTTACTTTAAAAGGATAGTCACTCTATTTTATACTACGGGTATTGTGTGACATTGTGTAAGTATCGTATCTTTTTAAGTGTTATTGTATGAAGTACTTTGGGATAAAACCAGAACTTGTTGGTATATAGTAGAAAGTACCTTGTGTGTATAACTTGTTTGTGTTGGTTTGTGATAGCCTGGTAATACTTTCTTGTTGATTGATAAGTAAACATGCTAGGATGCTACGTGTGTTAGTATCTTGTGATGTTGTAAAGCGGTTACATTTGTTGTGCTTATGTTGCTTAACGATAAGTCGTTGTGTTAGTATTTTACATCACTCATCTCTTGAGATGATTCCGGGTTAAGTCGCCTCCGACGCGGGTAGACTCAGCGGGTCGATGGACCTATGATTCGAGAATACCTACGCAGTCCCGGCCTATGCGCGAGCTACGAGTTCCGTGTTAGTGTGGCCCTTTACGGGCACGCGGTCCATATGGGCTACGCGGATCGAGAAGTCGGGATACGCCGGGAGTAGCTACCTCGACGCGGGGAATACCTCATGCGGGCCGATGAGATTGGCCTATGCGGAGTGCGGGAGTTCGAGGTTAGACGCAGACATTGATCTGCGGGCAAGTGGCGGCTTTGATCATGTGACGGTCAGACAGATCTTATGATACGATTCATGACCTTGTTGGTACCGTGGGTTTTTAGTAGTCGGCTATGCCTTCGCATTTACCCCGCATGCTTTATTATGACACGTGGGACACGTGTTCATGTGTGTTCCTTGGTGCTTTTATATCATAGATCGCGGAATGGCGGAAGGTATTCCACGCATGATTGATGTTGGCACGAGACCCATTGTTATACTTGAGTGATGACTGAGGGCGTGAGTCACGACTTGACATGACCGCTTTGTTGTAAATCGTAGTTTGGTTATCATACATGTCTCCCGCTTTATATGATCGCTATGATTTCATTTCTGATGTATTTTCGCCACATACTCGCACTTTTTGATCGACCTCCTTCGGGCCGCGTTCATGCCGCAGTTGAGGTACACCGTCGTTGATCCTAGCTCTCGTGGTCACGCCAGTTTGGGGAGCTCCGTTTCTCCGAGGCTTATCACGTATAGTCCCCGTCGCCGTAAGTGTTTACATTCGGTTTGGCGGGGCCCCGTCCCGCCATTGTTGTCGTATCATTCTTAGAGGTGCAGTAATGCATTGTGGCGGGGTTTGTAAAAGGATTAAACTGTTCATGTTGAAAAAGTTGCTATTTATATATATACCGAAGGTAACCGCTTTTGGTTAGCTTTGTCTTCTTATTTCACCGTCTTATTACAATGGTTTCATGTATTGTCTTTATGTTCCGCTGACACTCGATGTATGTCTACTTGGGTGCCCGGTAAGGCACCACCACGCCCGTTCGGTCGTGACAAAAGTGGTATCGAGCGATTAATCCTCGGAAAGTGTCTACGCATCAGATCGATGCAGAGTCTTGATTATCGGTGTGTGCACCACACCAATAATCGTGAGGCTATAGGGTATTTAGGATTGGTTTCTATTCTTCTCACTCGAGATCGTGCCTTAGAGCGTGTTGTAAGTTGGACCTCCGACGATTTCTTTCCTCACCGCTATGCCTCCGTAGGCAACCCGCCCAGAGGCGCGCACCGGCGGAGCCGCGAGCAGAGTCTGAGGGTTACGTGGGCACAGCCCAATCATCACCGGGTGGTGCTTCATTCGGGAGTTCTGCGACGCCACTAGCCCCAAAGAAAAGTTTAGCACGGCGGCGCGCTCCATCGCGCCATGATATTTGAACCTTCAGTTCCACGACCAGGAACAGAGAATATTGATTGCAAAGAGGCGACCCTATTACTAGCTATGGATTTAACTACCAGAGAGTATACCGATGTACCGCGAATCTTGATGAATATCAACGAGAGGGTTGTGCAAAAGAGTAGTTCTTGATTAGCTTGAGCATGGCTTGCACGAGCTTATACACGCAGCCGAGAAACGTAGAGATCGACGGTTAACAGGGCGACAGAAGAGGCCGTAACAGAAGGTCCTTTGGTAACTTTCGAGGCAAGTCACCTCACCACAGATTTGATTATGCATATCCACAATGCAGAGTGGTCTTCCACGGATTTCAGGACGTTCGGGGTATGCAGGAGTTGGTTAGAACTCCAGGGCTTCCGGTTCACAGTTTGGCAGACGTCATCCTGGGGAATGTCGTCTTTTAGTTGGTACTTGTTGTACCTATGACCGTCAGGGTCTGTTGTCGATATAGTGTCCTTGTAGGAGGACTTTGCCTTGATGACGGTGGGTAGTTCGTCACCTCCTTAGCTATCGCCTGCAGGCGGGTTTGATTAGAACGACTAAGGAGTGAAGCGATGAGACATAGATCTATCCTTAACCCTCGAGAGTTTTGTATAGGTGATAAGGTGAGTATACCTTAGGTGCTATGTTCTGATAGCAGTGTGTTAGTTGTGATTTGAAATCATGGTTGTTTAACCGAGTAAGATTTTGGGGGATAGAGAAAGTGTGAGCCTTAGAGCTTTATACGTAGAGACCTTAGAGGTGAGGCCATCTCGAGAAAAAGGTGTAGTGTTATGTTTGACCCTTATCGGAGTGCATAGTGCACGTGAGTTATGTTGGGACAGGTCCCTAGTAGTGTGGAATGAAAGAGGGTAGTTGAGCTAAGAAGACCGCTAGGTTTTCGTAACGTGATTAGTGAGATTGTTCCGGTTCGGGGAGCTAGTATGATGCGCGTTGCCGGGTCGGGTTGAGGCCACGTTGCGGGTCAACCCGCGGCAGGTTTGGTGGTGGGGTCAGTTTGTGGTGGTCCCGCCTTGTGGTAGGGTCACGAGGGTGTTAGGCCCATGTTCGATTAACCACGTCTGAGTTCGTGGATCGTTCGACCGGTGGTCGGGTCGATGGGGCAGCCCGTGTTCTTCGTTCGGACCGTTTACTGGTGTGTTGATTTATCTGAAGGGTTGAAAGGCTGCACGGGGTGCCTACCTTCACCTTATGTCAGGCAGTGAAGCCCAGGTTGTGTCTATTTTCGTTTTCTAAAAGTTTACCAGGCAGGGTTAGGAGCTCAGGTGAGTCTCAGAATCGCATTCGCCCTCGGGCCAGTGTTTGGATTTCAGGGATAGTTGTGGGGATTGTTGTCTCCTGTGGAGGTAGTGTTTGATCTACCATTTCAGTGTTCGGATATCGCCTTATGAAGCCTTGTAAGGGCGGAAGTGTAAGTTGTCGGTCGATTGGTTCGATGTTGGCAAGGTTCAGGCTTGTTCCAGCAGACTGTGGATAGTGAGAAGCTTGTCTAGAAGAGGTTCTGGCAGCTCAGAGGAATCGTGCGGATAATCGGCGACGACGCTTAGAGTTCAGGTTGACGGTCGGTCTTCTTGAAAGTACCACCCCGGGTTTGGGTGCGACGAGTTTTGGAAAACAGAGGGAACTTAGCCCGAGTTACTTTGGGCCTTTGTGAGTTCATGTGAAGGATAGGCCAGGTTGCCCTTATGTTAGCATTTGCCGTCCGACGTAGGAAGCGGTCGTCCGGTCTTCGTATTGTGATGTTCGGGAAGTATCGAAGATCCATCAGTGTTCCCGATTAATGATGACCACGTTAGAGATAGTAACCCGAGTTTTGGATCACGGCCGTGTCGAAATGTGGTAAGAGTTCGAGTGTACGACATCCTCGGGATCGCAGCGGCGATACCATTTGTTGGGTCGTCGAGCAAGGCTCGCGACAAAGTGACAAAGTGGTATCTACGACGAGTAAAGAGAGAAGCGAGCATGTATGGCGAGAATAGATGTGATCATTTCTTTTGTAGAGAGAAGGTACGAATGACGTATATTTTAGACCCTGGAGAGAGGTGGTTGTTGTGTTGTTAGAGTGTTTCTCGTGGACTTGGATATAAGTATTTTGCGATTGTTTACGTGGCCATGTGTGTGGCGAGTTTGTTCTCGTAAGTATAGTAGTGAAGACTATCTTGGCGCGTTGTTTTGAGACTTAGAAGGAACATTCGGTAATATTGTTTCTAAGGAGGGGAGAATGTTATACCGTATTTCCAGTATGTGCGAGGAGCGTGCGTAGGAAATTTCGAACTTCAAGTAGGCTTGGCGATTTAATTTTGTGCACAACACGGTTAGAGTCGTTTTTGAAAGCGTTTTCCACGACTTTCGTAGGGAATTTCGGCTATGTCATTTTTAATTTTTGCGGATTTTCAGAGGCGAAACATTTTGGACCAACAAGAGGCGCCACTGGCACCTCCAATTGGTGGCGAAATCGTCCAACTTGGACGAAATGGGCAAGTAAGGCACGTTTTTGTGCCTTGACAAAGTCAAGGGTAGGTAGGATATTTTGTTTGGTAAATCCTAGCCCTACACTTGCCTAACACATGGATTGATCTTGGCCTTTGGTTGGCCATCCCTTGACCTATAAATACCCTCTCCTTTGATGAATTCTTCATCCTTTCCACAAATCTTTAAGTGTTAAACTCTCCTCCCTTGTTGTGTTTCGTCCCCCTTTGTGAGGCTTAGCCGAGAGCACCCTTCCCCTTGGCGAGTACCCCCAGTGGGGTAGGGTAGAGGGTATACACCCCTTGTGGTGTTGTCTCGTATATATACCCTCTTGGTAGAAATACTCTCAAAAGTATTGTTATAATGCCCAATTACCTTAGCCATATACCTTGTAGTATTCTAAGGATATGCCTATCTGAAAAGCCAGAAAATACTATTATACTTCCGTCCACCACAAACCGAAACCCTAGGAAAATCTCCATAGTCCGTTGGAGTATTGTGTAGAAGTTGGTTAGAACTTCTAAGGGTGGTTTAGAGCGGGTTGGGCGCCGGAGTCGAGCTAAACGATTGCCGGGATCGACTTTATACTTGGATAATTATGGGCTTATTGAGGTAAATATCTTGTCCTCTATTGTAATTGGAAATTACATATTGTTAGAATATATAGTTGAAGTATACTATATATAGAACTGAACGTAGTTATTGGCAATGTCTTTTGACTTAAGCTGAATAATACTTACGGCAATGTCTTGCGACTTAAGCTGAATTTAAAGAAGATTCTTGAATCAGAATTACTTAGGTGTATTGAGAGACTTGTGAAGTAGTGCAGTGAGTAGAATTGTACTGTTAGGGTTAGATGTATAACCCTGGTTGGCTTGGTAGCCGGCCTCGATAGAGGAGGAGATTTCTGTTGTTGCGGGAGGTCTTTGCGAATTTTACGTAGAATGTTCTGAAGGGATCTAAATGTTAATAAGCGCCTTGTGGCCTTATAGGTTGAAGTACTACGTATGGCGCGATCCATGGCAAGGAGTAGCCGACGGTTTGAAGTACTTGGAGCGTTTTGCTATTAGTCGATACTCGTCGCGGTATGTGAACCTCTTCCTATCTCTTCTAGCATGATATGTGTGAACTATGTAGTACGGTGAGCGTCATGTGCTAAATGTATTTGGTTGGTTTAAAACATAAAGTGTTATAACGACTTTATGGGAAGTTGGTTATAACAACTTTATGTTGGTAAGAAAATACTTGTGGTTTTAAAAGGTAATCGATTTGAACTATAATCGGCGTGTTATGTGTTAATAAAGAACTTGAAGTATTTCAAAAGATTTTGAATCATTTCGAAAGAAGTAATACTTGATTTGTTTTGAAAACTTAAGAGTTATGCTAGCTTTATGGAAAGTTAGGTATAACGTCTTAAGAATGTTTCTTGATTTTGGAAATCGAATGTGTATCGACAAACCACTGCAGCGTTTATAAGAGGAAATGTTTTTAATAATTAAGTATTATTAAAACCAGTAGAAACTTCCATCTGCATAGAAGCTAAGATGAGACAAAATGATATTTCCTAGATCGTGGTCTTTGTAATAAGATTGTTATAAACAAGAATATCCTACTCACATATAAGACTTATGTTTCTCGGATAGTTTAAAGGAGAATTATATTCTTAAATAAATAAGACTATGAACTACGAAACCTTTCTAAAATGAGAAACTTGAACATTGGAAATTGGGCTACTTGATTTTACAAAGAGAAGTAATTGATTTACTTTAAAAGGATAGTCACTCTATTTTATACTACGGGTATTGTGTGACATTGTGAAAGTAACGTATCTTTTAAAGAGTTAATGTATGAAGTACTTTGGGGATAAAACCCCGAACTTGTTGGTATATAGTAGAAAGTACCTTGTGTGTATAACTTGTTTGTGTTGGTTTGTGATAGCCTGGTAATACTTTCTTGTTGATTGATAAGTAAACATGCTAGGATGCTACGTGTGTTAGTATCTTGTGATGTTGTGTAAAGGGGTTACCTTTGTTGTGCTTATGTTGCTTAACGATAAGCTGTTGTGTTAGTATTTTACATCACTCATCTCTTGAGATGATTCCGGGGGTTAAGCTGCCCTCCGATGCGGGGTAGACTCAGGCGGGTCTATGGACCTATGATTCGAGAATACCTCATGCAGGTCCCAGGGTCCTATGCGGAGCTACGAGAGTTCCAGGTTAGTGTGCGTCCTTTATGGGCATGCGGTCCATGTGGCCATGCGGACTGCGAAGTCCAGGACGATGCCGGGGAGTAGCTACCCTCGATGCGGGGAATACCTCATGCGGGCCGATGAGATTGGCCTATGCGGAGCTGCGGGAGTTCGAGGTTAGACGCGTACATCGATCTGCGGGCAAGTGGCGGCTTTGATCATGTGGCCGTCTAGACAGATCTTATGATCTGATTCATGACCTTGTTGGTGCGTGGGTTTTTAGTAGTCGGCTATGCCTTCGAACTTACCCCGTAAGGTTTTATTATGACACAGGTGGGACCTGGTGTTCATGTGTGTTCCTTGGTGCTTTTATATCATAGACTGCCGGCAGTGAGGAAGGTATTCCACGGGAATGATTGATGTTGTGGGCCTGAGACCCATTGTTATACTTGAGTGATGACTTGAGGGCGTTAGTCCCTGACTTGACATGACTGCTTAGTTGTAAACTGTAGTTTGGTTATCATACATCTCTCCTGCTATATATGACTGCTATGATTTCATTTCTGATATGTATTTTGATTTCACATACTCGGTACCTATTATCGACCTCGCCCGGGTGCGTTCATGCCGCGAGTTGAGGTACACCGATCGTTGATCCTAGCTCTCGTGGTCCGATTTGGCGTTTGGGAGCTCGTTTCTCGGAGGCTTATCGATGGTATAGTCCGTCGTCGTAAGTGTTTACATTCGGGGTTTGGCGGGGCCTATCCGCCATTGTTGTCGTATCATTCTTAGAGTGCATGTAATCTTGTTGTGGGCAGGGTTTGTAAAAAGGATTAAATTGTTCATGTTGAAAAAGTTGCTATTTATATATATACTGAAGGTAACCGTTTTTGGTTAGCCTATCTTCTTATTTCACTGTCTTATTACACTGGTTTCATGTATTGTCTTTATGTTCGTGATTACTCGATGTATGTCTACTTGGGTGCCGGGTAAGGCACGATCCTGAGCGGTTCGTCGTGTGATGTGGTAGATGGATAAGGTCCACATGGTTAAAATCTAGCCCTACACTTGCACCACACTTGTCTTCATCTTGGCCATTGGTTGGCCTTTGGTTAGCCTATAAATACTCCCCTTACTTGAAGACTTTCTTCATCCAAAACTTGAGCAATCTTTCTAAGTCTCAAAATACTCCCTCCCTCTCAAAGATCTCGTCCAAATCCTCCCCTTTGAGAAAAGGCCCTTGCCGAAACCTCCTCCCCTTTGTGGTGCCCTAGCCGAGGGGTACCCCCCCTAGCCTAGTTGTTTTCGTATAATACCCCTTGTTGTGGTATAGAAATACTCTCCTAGTATTGTTATAATGCCCAAATACCTTGTAGTATTCCCAAGGTTACACTTATACAAAGCCCAGAAAATACTACTATACTTTCTTTAGCCACTAAACGAAACCCTAAGGAAAATCTTCATTGATAGTTGAAGTATTTAAGTAGAAGTTGGTTAGAACTTCTAAGGGTTGTTTGGAGCGGATTGGAGCACTCGGAGTAGGAGCTTAACGTTGCTCAGGAGCGACTTTATACTTGGATAATTTATGGGCTCATCGAGGTAAATACTACTGTCCTTCTATTGTAATTGGAAATTACATACTGTAGTAGTATATAAATGAATATAAGATTCATAAGAAGAGACTTGGACTGTAATAGAAGGATATTACAGAAAAAGGATTGAACTGAAATCACTTCAGAAGAATATAAGTAGAAGTTAAACTGTACTTACATAGGACTGTATTACAGTAGACTGATAACCTTTATTGGTTGAATGTTTTGCAAGTAGCATGTGCTACTTAGAAGGTGGACAAGGCTAGCCGGGTTATAGCCGTGGAGCGTTTTGCTTATAGTCGATAATCGTCGCGAAGTATGTGATTCTTCCTATACTCTTGAGCATGAAGTATTTTAAAAGAATACATATAGTACGGTAGACGTACGTGTGGCAATGTCTTTTGACTTAAGCCTGAATAATATGTATATATTATATGGTAGATGTACGTGTGCTAACTGAATATAGTTGTACGGCAATGTCTTTTGACTTAAGCCTGAATAATAAGAACCTTGAAATATTTTAAAAAGGAATATAGATATAGTACGGTAGACGTACGTGTATTAACTGAATGTAGCATTACGGCAATGTCTTTTGACTTAAGCCTGAATAATAAAGAGTCTTAAAGTATTTCAAAGGAATTAAGGAACCTTTTTGAAAGAAGAGTAATACTTGGTTTTGAAAACATAAGGAGTTATACTAGCTTTATGAGAGGTTAGGTATAACGTCTTAGGAGAGATAAAAAGAATGGTTTACTGATTTTTAGAAGTTAAGAGACTTATTACGAAAGATAAGAGACTTGACTTAATTGATTTGATATGAAGTTTGTTAACAATGTGAGACCTCATTCGTGAGTAATGAGCACGTGGTTTTAAAAGGAATAATGTTTTTGATTTTAAAAATCGAATGTGTATCGACAAACCCGCTGCGGCGTTAATAAAGGAAAATGTATTGAATAAATGAAGTATCATTAAAACCGGTAGAAACCTCCATCCGCATAGAAGCTAAGATGAGACAAAATGATATTACATTTTCTAGATCATGGCTTAATAAGATTGATTATGAACAAGAATAACCTACTACTTTATGGTATATGTTACTCAATTGTTTTAAAAGAGATTAAGACATTGAACTATGAAACTTTTCTAAAAAGAGACTTGCGTAATTGAAATTAGGCAACCTGGAACTTTAGGGAAAAGAAAGGCATTGTGTTGTCTTAAGTTGGTTTAAAACGTAGAGTGTTCTAACAGGTTTATGGGAAGTTGGTTATCACGACGTTATGTAAACCAAGGGTTTTATCATTGGTTTTAATGTAATGCTGGACTTTAAAAAGAAGTGTTTTGGTCTAAAAGAAGGTATGGTATTGCCTTAATTGGTTTTAAAAGGAAAGTATGGAAGTTGTTTTGGTTTACTTAAAAGATGTAAGTCACTCTATTTTTATACTACGGTATCGGGTGACTTTTATAAAAGGAATGGATCTCTTTAAAAGGAATTTAACGCACGTAGTACTTTTAGGGTTAAAATCGGACTTTGACATAAAATGAAAGTACCTTGAGTTGTGTATAACTTGCTATGCTTATTGTTGTGAAACTTGACCATGTTACGTGTGATAGCCTTGTTGTGCAAATCTTGTGTTCTACTCGACTACGGTTCAAGGGATGAACAGGAATGTATTTCATCGACTCTGGTTCATCCGGAATGTATTTCACTCGACTCAGGTTCATCCGGAATGTATTTCACTCGACTACCGGTTCATGGGATGAACCGGAATGTATCCCACGTTTCTATCGGGTCCATGAGATGGGCGAGACATGTTATACGTATCACATGATTTGTACCTAGGCGCGGCGGTGAGGAAGAAGTTCCACGTGGCGTGAGGATGACTTTGAGGCGTGAGTCACGACTTGACATAATCGCTTTTATGTTGTGAACGTAGTTTGGTTATCATACATGTCTCTGCTTTATATAGACTATTATGATTTCATTTCTGATATTTCTGCTTTCACATACTTGGTACTTGTTGTCTTGACCTCGCCTTGAAGTGCGTTCATGCCGCAGTAGAAGTACCGCCATTATCGATCCGCGTTTAGGATCTCATTTCAGCGTCTTGGGAAGCTCAGTCCCGGAGGCTTATTTTTGGTATGTTACCACGAGTCCAGGTCCTTGTACATTCAGGGTATGGCGGGGCCCTGTCGTCATAGTTGTTGTATAAATCTTAAGTGCAGCCTTTGTTGTGGCGGGGTTGTAAGGATTATAACTGTTCAAATGTTTATATATATATATATGTTGAAAGGCAACCGCTTTGGTTGGCCTATTTTCTTCATCTTAATCTATGTCTATTTACATGTTTAAGTTTTATTTCATTGGTTTTCTCGATGTTGTATCACTAGGGTGCCGGGTAAGGCACGATCCACGGGCCGGTTCGGTCGTGACAAAAGTGGTATCGAAGCGATTAGTCCTCGGAAAGTGTCTGAGATCGTGTCTAGTAGAGTCTTGATTATCGGTGTGTTGTGCACACATCTATAATCGGAGGCTATAGGACATTTAGGATTGGTTTCCATTCTTCTCATTCTGAGATCGTGCCCTAGAGCTGTGTGATAAGTTGGACCCCTCTGACGTATTCCTTTCCTTTACAAGTTATGCCTCCGCATAAGGCAACCCAGGCCCAGATGGGCAAAGCGATCGAGAGGCTGTTAGTGAGATCTGAGAGAAATGCGAGCGCGCAGCGTCGATGCTGAGCAGTGCTTCAGAGCGAGTTTCGCGACGCCGCCACAGCCAGAGTTTAGAGCGCAGCCGGCTGCGAGACTACTGATACACGAGCCTCGGTCCCGGCTGGAAGCGAGATGAGATAAGTACAAGATGACCGATTCTTGGCGGTCGTGGCGGATATGAGATAATTTGAATCTGGCCGATTCGATCCAGTAGCACCGTAGTTCACCCGGCGACGATTTGAGACTACGGGATTTTACGAGTGTAACCCGCGAGTTTTATGGGTCGAGGCACGAGGATGATCCGCGAGAGTTCATCCGGCGATTCTGGTCGTGAAGTGATCAAGCGCATCGGATACCGAGTCGGTGGTCTAGGTTCGCATCGGCTGCGTGATACCGCAATGATCGGGTTTGATTCGTGAGGCTGTTAGGGAGAGAATGCACTTCCGGCTATATGGGACGAGTTCTCAAAGGCATTTCTTGCACACTTCTTGCCTCCACAGATGAGAGGCTCGGTAAACAGTTTTTGACGTTAAGGCGGGGCGGGCGGACGGTTAGAGAGTACAATATGGAGTTCGACTCGTTAGCTCGGTATGTCCCGTGTAGTAGCGATATGAAGGGCGAGTACCGCCACGTCACGGGCTAGATGATTACTTGGCGAGGCTTATGCGGGTGTAGCTCTTCGCCGGCATGGACATTGCCGCGTCTGGCTCATGCACTAGGATGTGAGGCACGGAGAGGTCGGCGAAATGACCGAGATCGGCGAGAAGAGGCGGGGCAGGTCCTTTGGTAACTTTCGAGGCGGACCGCCTCGTGAAGTTATGTACCTCCGCCAAGATGCAGTGGTCCTCCGCGATCTTGAGACGTTCGGTATTCGGGAGCTGGTCGAGCTCGGGGCTTAGTTCACGGTATACGTGAGTGCTAGCAGCCAGATTCATGTCCCACCGGTGTGCGCGATGTGGCAAACATCATCCGGGAATGTCGTCTTTACGGTGCTTGTTTCACTGCGGCCGTCGAGGGCCATGTGACGAAGATGTGCTTATAGGAGAGTGCCGGCGGCAGCGCAGCCTACCGGATCGATGGCGAGTTCATCGCCCCTACGGTATGCGCCTGCGCGTGCCTATGACTAGAGTGGAGCGGTAGGTTCAGGTATATCCTTAACCCTCTAGAGACTTGTATGTATTGATGATGTGTTTAGTGTTATGTCGGATAGCTTGGTGCTAAAATGTGATTTAGAAACCTGGTTAGTGTAAAAGGGTAAGCCTGGGGGTGAGAAAATGATGAACCTTTGAATACTACAATTGAGACCTTAGATGTAAGGCCGTCTTGAGTACAAGTTTTTGCGAGTGATCTTTGTCAGAACGTATAGGTATACGTGGTGTAATTGTGTGATAAATCCCTGGGTAGTGTGAAATGGAAGTGGTAGCTTTCATGACCTGTAGAGGTAAGATTGTTTCGGATCGGGGAACAAGAGCGTGATGCGTTAAGTGGGTCAGGTTGGGGCCATGTTGAGGGCCAACCCGCGGCCTGTTTCGAGGTTGGGTCAGCTCTGGGTGGTCCCGCCAGGTGGTAGGGTCACGAGGGTGTTAGGCCCAAGTTTAGATGACCTTCGTATGAGTTCGTGGATATGTTCGACCAGAAGCGGATCGTGAAGGCCGGGAATGGCCTTAAGGAAGAGTGAAGCTAGTAAGATGACCAAGTTTGGAGGTGGTGACTCCAAAGTTTTGGAACTAAAGCGATGACTGAAGTATGGTACGTATACTAGAAGAGTTCAAGTGTTCGAGAAGGGCACAACGAGTAAGGAAGGAAGAGAACGTGTGTTATTTCGTGGCCAGGCGTGGCGTTGGCAACATGATTAGAAGATCTTCATCGTAATCCGTCTTGAGAAGGAACATTCGGGACGAATGTTTCTAAGGAGGGGAGAATGTTATACCCCGTAATTCCAGAGTATGTACGTAAGGGCGTACGTATAAAAATTTGAGCCTTAAAGTTGGCTAGTTTCGAAATTTGGGCACAAGTGCCAAAAAGAATCGTTTTTCGACGAAACGTTTTACTAAACTTGCGAAGGGAAAATTCCGGCTATGTCATTTCTAATTTTTGCGGATTTTTAGAGAGGCGAAACATTTTGGACCAACGGGAGGGTGACATGTGTCACCCTCACATTGGAAGCTTGAGTGGGCGGTAATGGACGATTGGGTCAAGGGGGGTTGGTAGGATATTTTGTGCAAGTTGTGTGGTAGATGGATAAGGTCCACATGGTTAAAATCTAGCCCTACACTTGCACCACACTTGTCTTCATCTTGGCCATTGTTTGGCCTTTGGTTAGCCTATAAATACTCCCCTTACTTGAAGACTTTCTTCATCCAAAACTTGAGCAATCTTTCTAAGTCTCAAAATACTCCCTCCCTCTCAAAGATCTCGTCCAAAGCCCCCTCCCCCTTTGAGAAAAGGCCCTTGGCCGAGAGCCTCCCCTCACTTTGTGGTGCCCTAGCAGGGTACCCACTAGCCTAGTTGTTTTCGTATAATACCCCTTGTTGTGGTATAGAAATACTCTCCTAGTATTGTTATAATGCCCAAATACCTTGTAGTATTCCCAAGGTTACACTTATACAAAGCCCAGAAAATACTACTATACTTTCTTTAGCCACTAAACGAAACCCTAAGGAAAATCTTCATTGATAGTTGAAGTATTTAAGTAGAAGTTGGTTAGAACTTCTAAGGGTTGTTTGGAGCGGATTGGAGCACTCGGAGTAGGAGCTTAACGTTGCTCAGGAGCGACTTTATACTTGGATAATTTATGGGCTCATCGAGGTAAATACTATTGTCCTTCTATTGTAATTGGAAATTACATACTGTAGTAGTATATAAATGAATATAAGATTCATAAGAAGAGACTTGGACTGTAATAGAAGGATATTACAGAAAAGACTTGAACTGAAATCACTTCAGAAGAATATAAGTAGAAGTTAAACTGTACTTACATAGGACTGTATTACAGTAGACTGATAACCTTTATTGGTTGAATGTTTTGCAAGTAGCATGTGCTACTTAGAAGGTGGACAAGGCTAGCCGGGTTATAGTCGTGGAGCGTTTTGCTTATAGTCGATAATCGTCGCGACGTATGTGATTCTTCCTATACTCTTGAGCATGAAGTATTTTAAAAGAATACATATAGTACGGTAGACGTACGTGTGGCAATGTCTTTTGACTTAAGCCTGAATAATATGTATATATTATATGGTAGATGTACGTGTGCTAACTGAATATAGTTGTCACGACCCATTCCGGGGCCCGTGACTGGTGCCTTACCGGGGCACCCAAGTAGTCATACATCAGAGTAACCAGCGGAAATATAAAACAAGACAGGAAACAGTTTATAAAATAAGACACAGTTTATGTGAGAAAACGTCGCCTTTCGGCATATATAAATAAACATGGTTCAGCAGTTACATCCCAAACTGTACAACATGACTACAGACCTCTAAGGAAATATACAACTATGGCGGGACAGGGCCCCGCCATACCCTGACTGTACAAAACTATCTACAACAGGGAAATCATACCCAAAAGTAGAGCCTCCGGAGAAGATGGAGCTCCTGACACCAACGCAAAAGATCCTAAGGATGCATATCTAGCACCTGCTTGCCTTTACCTGCGGCATGAACGCAGCCCGAAGAGGTCGATCTGACAGTACCAAGTATGTGAAACTATAAAGAATCGAAATGAAATCAAAGTATTTAAAACCTTTTCACAAATACAATCAATTCAATTGCACATAGTGCACATCACAAACAACGATAATAGGAAAAGCGTAGCAGTCTATTCTAGGCGCGAATGATCGAAGCAAGGCGAATCGCCCATAGTATCATTCTGCGTGCCTAGTCTCGGACTTCCGCGATCCGCATAGGTCACACCTGGACCGCATGAGGTATTCCTCGCGTCGGGGCAGCCAACCCGGCATCCGCCTAGGCTCCGCGGCCGCATAGCCTCAAAAGACCGCATAGTCTCAATCGACCGCGTAGAGTCCCCGTCAGGCTAAACACCGGAATGATCAATCTCGGAGCATACCGCTGCTCCGCATAGTCTCACAGACCGCGTAGGCCGTATAGACCCGCGTCAAGGCAAGCCTCGGTATAACGATCGAGGGTAGGTGATACAATAACGACAGCGGACTTACGGTTAGCAACGTAAGCGGCAAAGTGACCCCTTACACACGACATTTCAAGACACTAACCTGGTAGCATCATAATATGTCTACTTATCACACAAACCTTACTACACTTAATGAAATCAATACAAGGCTTTTATAAACAAACAAGTAAACAATTCCTTTTTATCTTTCTTTAGTTGTTATACCTAATTTACCTTAAAGCTAGTATAACTCTTAAGCTTTTGTTTTAATAACCAAATATTTATCTTCTGTTAAAAAAATGATTCAGTATTCTTTTGATATGCTTTGATTTTTGTTATTGGGCTTAAGCGTGAGGTATTCTTAGTAAGTATTATTCAGCTTAAGTCAAAGACATTGCCGTAGTTATTATTCGATTAACACGTATACGTCACCGCACTATATATATATTGTAAAATATCATGCTTTAGGAAGAATCACATACCTTCTCGTGAAAACCACACTTGAAGTTGAATATGTCGCAGAGTCACCTATAATAGTCACAGACATCTATCAAATACTACTCTGAAGGTCATTCTAAACAGAGGGTTCACAATTCTACGGATAGTCGGGCAGCACAACCCTACCCGGTGAGCTATATAAGTCTACTGTAAAAACAATCCTATGTGATGCAGTTCAATTATTCTTCTTTTAAACCCCTACTGTGATAACAGTTCAATTCTATTCAGAATATCCTTCTAAGTATTTAATACTTATTCTTATACTTCTACGGTATGTATTCTCTAATACAAAGGAGGTTAGGATTAGTTACCTCGGTAAGCCCAATAATATCCTAGATAAAGTCGCGCTGAGCAAGGTTTAGCTCTAAGTTATGCGCTCAGTAGCTCGAAACCTTAGAAGTTCTTAACAACTTCTACAAAGGACTAAGGGATTTGGGCTAGGGTATTTTGGGCATTATAACAATACTAGAAGACAACTTTTCTACCAAGGGAGGGGGTAGATTTGGCTAGGCTAGGGGTAGGCCTCGGCCAAACTCACTCAAAGGGGAGTTGGACGAAGGCTTAAGGGAGAGGAGAGGATTTTCAAGACTTGGAAGATAACTTTGTGGATGAAGAACTCTTCATCTAAAGGGGTATTTATAGCTCAAGCCAGCCAACCAATGGCCAAGATGAAGACAAGTGCAAGGCAAGTGTAGGGTGAAGATTAACTCCACACAAATATCCTACCAACTCCTTGACTTGTGCACAAAACCTGGCGTGCTCACTTTGCGGTCGTCCAAATGGGCGATTTCAAGTCCATCAATTGGAGGGTGACAAGTGTCGCCCTCGTTTGTCCAAAATGTTTCGTCTCTCGGAAAAATCCGCAAAAATACTAAATGACATAGTCGAATTTTCCTACGAAAATGTGGAAATGTTTAGTCGGAAAGCGATTCTTTTAGTGAGTTGTGCACAAAAAAATGTCCAAGGCTAACTTTAAGGCCAAACTTTTGTGCGTATTCCCTTACGTACATACTGCAGAAATACGGGTATAAATTCTCCCCTTAGAAACATTCGTCGAATGTTCCTTCTCAAGACGATTATCGAAGAAGCTTAAGCGGTTTGTAAGTGCACACGGCCACAAAATAACACTTAGGCATATATGATAATGGAAATTTACAAGTAGGAAAGTGAATTACTTGGAGGTGTGGGGAATAGGTGAGGATACTTACGCCTCATGTCCTCGCCGGCTTCCACGTCATCTCCTCCCGAGCTCGTTCGCCACAAGACTTTGACGGAAGCCACGTCCTTGGTCATGAGCGCCTAACTCGACGATCGACTATCGCTATGGGAATCTCCTCATACGATAACCCCCGGTCACACTGGACATCGTCAATCGGGTGTACCTAGATGGATCCGTACATCTCTTGGCATAGATACGTGAAAAAGCGGATGCATTGCCTCCAGATCGGATGGCAGATCAACTCATAGGCAACCTTGCCTACCTGCGGACAATCTAAAACGCCCAATGTACCTTGGTGAGTTTCCCTTCTTCCGAATCTCATCACACCGCCATGGGTGACACCTTTAGGAAAACCCAATCATGAACCTCGAACTCAAGATGCCGACGACGATGATCTGCATCGACTTACATGCGACTACGAGTCGATAATACCGCTCTCGGATAAGCTTCACCTTATCCACCGCTGCTGCACCAAATCTGGTCCCACTTGCACCTCGCCCACATCGAACCAACCTATAGGCGTCTGCACTTCCTCCCATACAAGGCCTCATAAGGCGCCCGTCGAATCTTGGAGTGGTAGCTATTATTATACGCAAACTCAACTAGAGGCAAATGATCCTCCCAACTACCATTGAAGTCAATAACACGGGCTCGCGACATATCCCGAGAGTGCGGATAGTGCGCTCTGCTGTCGTGCATGCGTGGATGAAATGCGATGCTCGGGCTCACTGCGTCCTAAACCCTCTGGAAGGACCTCCAGTTAGCGAAGCGGGCTCTGCATGCGATATGATCGAAATAGGGACTCCATGCGATCGGCGATCTCTCGGATGTAAAGTGCGGCATAATCCTCGGTAGAAAAGTCGTCGGCGGGAAGAAAGTGGGCTGATTTCGTCAGCCTGTCGACGATAACCCATATAGAATCATGTCTCCTCTGAGTGCGAGGTAATCCTGTGATGAAGTCCATGTTGATTACCTCCCACTTCCAGGTCGGGATCTCTATCGCCTGTAACAAACCACGGGCCTCCGGTGCTCTACCTTCGCTGCGACAACACGGGCATCGAGCTACGAACTCGCAACGTCCTCTTCAAGCCATCCCACCAATACACAGATATAAGGTCGTGGTACATCTTTGTCGACACCGGATGGTTATAGTAACGAGCTATGTGTGCTTACCCAAGAACCTGCTGCCGATGTCCTGAAACATATGTAACACACAACCTGCCCTCAAACCTTAGCACCCCATCATGTGCTACCTCAAAAGGACCGCGCCTCACGAAGAGTCGTATCGCGATATCGAATCAAAGTGGATCCCCGAACTGTTGCCTCTTCACCTCCTCGACGATGGAAGACTCGGCAACCTCACGAACTCTAACCCCCCTGCTATCAGAATCAATCAAACGGACACCAAGGCTCGCTAACTGATGCAAATCACGAACCATGTCCCTCCTCTCTAGCTGCACATCTGATAGGCTCCCCATCGACCTACGACTAAGAGCATACGCCTGACATTGGCCTTCCGGGTGGTACGGGATATCAACATCGTAATCCTTAAGCAACTCTAACCACCGTCTGCGTCGTAAGTTCACTCCTCTGGTGAAGATATCTTGGAGGCTCTTGTGGTGCGTAAAAATATCCACGTGAACCCCATACAGATAGTTCCTCGGATCTTCAAAGCGTGAATCACGCCCGACTCCAAATCATGGGTGGGGTAGTTCCTCGTGTTTAAATCGTTGTCGGGATGCATATGCTATAACCCTTCCATGTTGCATCAACACACATCCCAACCCGATGCCTGACGCATCACAATACACGACATAACCATCTGGACCCTCTGGAAGAGTAAGAACGGGGGCGGTCGTCAGTCTCTCTTTAGCTGGAAACCACGCTCCAAGCATCACCATCGAAACTTGGCGCCTTACGAGTCGGCCTAGTCAATGGTGCGAGATAGAAGCAAACTTCTCCACGAACCGCCAATAATATCTGCAAGGCCCGTAAGCTGCGAACCTCTGCCGGAGTAGTAGGTCTAGGCCAACTCCGGCTTCGATCTTGGCGTATCTACGAATACCATCGGCCGACAATGTGCCCAAGAAAAGCCACGAAGTTAACCAAAACTCACATTTGGAAAACTTGGCGTACTTCTTAGTCGGAGAAGCTATCGGCCTGATCGCTCAAATGCTCGCGTGCTCTGCTCTGGCGAGAATAAACCAAGATATCATCAATGAACACTATCACAAGCGTGTCCAAAATGGTTTGAACACTCGGTTCATCAAATCCATGAATACCGCGGGCATTGGTCAACAAAGACATGACCACGAACTCATAATGCGTCTGGTCCGAATGCGATCCTAGGGACATCCGCTCTCGACACGAACTCGATGATAGCGAACGCAGATCAATCTTGGAGAAACATCTCGCGCCAGAATGGTCGAACAAATCATCAATCACAGGAAGGGTATCTGTTCTTAATGGTCACCTTGTTGGTGCACGTAATCAACACATGCGCGGCGTCCGTCCTTCTTCACGAACAATAGCGCTCCCGGGGAGAAACACTAGGCTGATGAAGCCGCTTCTCCGGAAATCCCTAAGCCGATCCTTCACTCTCTCAAATCGGCGGTGTCATTACGTATGGCGGAATGGAAATAGGTAGTGTCCGCAATATGTCAATACAAAACTCAATCTCCTCTCGGGAGGATACGGGAAGTCGTCTGGAAACACGTCGGGAATTCTCGACCACTGGGCCGATGAAAATCTGGTACCGCGACTTGATGATCAAACACGAACGAGATGGTAGATATACCCTTGCGCACCATATTCCTAGCCTTGAGGTAGGAAATAAACCTACCACCGGCGTCTGGTGCTCCTCCCACTCAACAATGGCTCCTCGAAGCTGGAACCGTACTACTCTCTCTGCGGTCTACATTGGCGTAGCAAGCTAGCCAATCCATCCCCATGATCACGTCGGTCAATCATCTCCAACTCTATCAGTCGGCTATGGTCCGACGTAAATAGTCACAGGACAAGCTCTATATACCGCCGAGCTACCAGAATCACCCATGGCGTAGCTACCTCGAAAGGTCTATGGACTCGGGCTCATCCCTATCCTACTAGCAACAAGGGAGATATATAGGGAGTAGAACCGGATCTATCAAAGCATACACATCAAACCGAGGCCCGATAAGGTACTGTGGCGACATCGGTGAGGCCTCACGATCTGTCGGTGGACAAAGCATAAATGCGATTACGAGGACCGCTAGAATCGGGACCGCGCCACGACCTGCGCGACCCGGCTGGTCCATGAGTACCTTGCCTCGGGGCGAAATGGCTGTCGAGGATGAAAAAGCGATGCAGACCACATGGCGGGCCTACTACCAGCGCCGCCCCGGTCGGACAAACTCGCGAAATGACCTGCTGGCCACAAGTATAGCGAGCTCGAGTCTGACTCGAATGGTATCTACCACAACGGGCACCGAAGCGGACCTCGAGCGGTTAGCACCACGCTACCAAATCCGAAGTCACAGGGCCACGACACGCCCCATTCGCTCTGGTGTCTGCGAAAATGAGGTAGGGCGCTCTGCGTGGCCGTGGTGCAAATCGGACCTGGCGATGCCGCCACGAGAACCACCAAAAGAACCGGCCGTCTTGGCGCCTTCTGCTGCTGATATCGCTCTACCGGCGGTCTCTACGCCTCGCATCTAGTGCATGAGCTGCATACGGGTTATGTCCATTACTGGTGAAGGACACCGCGAGACTTCGGCCATGTAATCATCTAGCCCGGTGACATAGCGATGCACCGGTCCTCCATCTGCTACGGTCACGAGGGGACATATCGAGCAAAGAATCAAACTCGACATTGTACTCCTCGTGTCGCCCTTCCTGTCTCGGCAACAAGAATCTATCGGCTCGTGCCCTCGCCATCTGCGGAGGCAAGAAGTGTGTGAGAAAAGCCTCACGAAAACTCATCCCATGCTGCTGGAGGTGCATGCTCTCCCGGAAAGCTCGTGAATCAAACCAATCGATTGCGGTATCACGCGGCCGTCGAACCGAAAGTCACGGACTCGTCTCGAGGCCTTGATCACCGCATGATCCTCTCAGGCGGCGGATGAACTCCTGCGGATCATCCTCGGCCTCGACCGTAAAACTCTGGCGGGCTACAACTCAAGAAATCTTGTAGCCTCAAACTATCGCCTCGGGTGCACGGGTGTGGCTGGGCTGGAGGCTGAGCCGCGTCGGCCTCTCCTCGTGTCGGGCCACAACTCTAGCCAATAGTGGGCCATCTCCTTGTACCTAACTCCTCAGCGTGGGGCGGGAGGTGTGGGTGCGTGGTCTCTTTTGGGGCGGCGGCGTCATAGAACTCGCCGTCTATGGTATAGGCGGCCCGAGCCCTCGTGACTCTGGGTGTCTGCTAGCGACTCCTCGGATGCCTTGCCGCCACGGGCGGGTTGCCTTACGTGGAGGCATAATTCATACAGAAAGGAATACGTTAGAGGTCCAACCTATAACACTCTAAAGCACGATCTCGAGAATGAAGAATGAAACCAATCCTAAATATCCTATAGCCTCGCGATTATTGGTGTGGTGCACAACAGCGATAATCAAAATTCTACTAGATACGATGCGTAGACACTTTCCGAGGATTAAGCGCTCGATACCACTTTTGTCACGACGTTCGGGGCGTGTTGGTGCCTGGGGCACCCAGTAGTCATACATCGAGTAACCAGCGGAAATATAAAACAAGCGACAGAGCGGTTTATAAAATAAGACACGATTTATGTGAAAAACGTCGCCTTTAGCATATATAAATAAACATGGTTCATGATTACATCCCAAATACTATCACTTGACCTCTAAGGAAATATACAACTATGGCGGGATTCTCGCCATACCGATCAGACAAAACTATCTACAACAGGAAATCATACCCAAAGTAGAGCCTCGGAGAAGATGGAGCTCTCGACACCAACGAAAAGATCCTAAGGATGCGGATCTAGCACTGCTTGCCTTTACTACGCGGCCCCACGGGCGAGTCGAAGATAACGAACGACTCTTTCAAAAGCGCCAAGATAACAGTACCAAGTATGTGAAACTATAAAGCGAAATGAAATCAAAGTATTTTAAACCTTTTCACAAATACATCGGTTCAATTGCACATAGTGCCACATCACAAACAACCGATAATAGGAAAAGAATGTAGTCTATTCTAGGCGCGAATGATCGGCAAGGCCAATCGCCCATAGTATCATTCTGCGTGCCTAGTCCCGGTATTCCTCGCATCGGGCAGCCAACCCCAGATCCGCCTAGGCTCCCGCGGCCGCGTAGCCTCAAAAGCGCGTAGTCTCAGCGGACCGCATAGAGTCCCCGTCACGCTAAACACGAATGATCAATCACGGAGCATACCCGCTTTCCGCATAGTCTCGTATAGACTCGTATAACGATCGAGGGTAGATGATACAATAACGATAACGGACTTAGGTTAACAACGTAAGCCAAAGTGACCCCTTACGGCAAGATTTCAAGACACTAACGGTAGCATCATAATATGTCTACTTATCACACAAACCTTACTACTTAATGAAATCAATACAAGGCTTTTATAAACAAACAAGTAAGATTCCTTTTTATCTTTCTTAAGTTGTTATACCTAACTTCCCATAAATCTAGTATAACTCTTAAGCTTTTGTTTTAAAAACCAAATAGTTATCTTCTGTTAAAAAATGATTCAGTATTCTTTTGAAATGCTTTGATTCTTTGTTATTGAGCTTAAGCGTGAGGCATTCGTAAGTATTATTCGAGCTTAAGTCAAAGACATTGCGTAGTTATTATTCGATTAACACGTATGCGTCTACCGTACTATATATATATATTGTAAAATATCATGCTTTAGGAAGAATCACATACCTTCTGAAAACCACCTTGAGTTGAATATGTCGCGCAGAGTCGACTATAATAGTCACAGACATCTATCAAAGACTACTCTGAAGGTCAGTCTAACCAGAGGGTTCACAATACTACGGAAAGTCGGGCCGCACAACCCGACCCGGTGAGCGATATCAGACTACTGTGAAAACAGTCCAATGTGACTACAGTTCAATTATTCTTCTTTTAAACCGCCTACTTTGTGATAACAGTTCAATTCTATTACGTAATATCCTTCTAAGTATTTAATACTTATTCTTATACTTCTACGATGTATTCTCTAATACAAAGGAGAGTTAGGATTAGTTACCTCGGTAAGCCCAATAATATCCTAGATAAAGTCGCGCTGAGCAAGGTTTAGCTCTAAGTTATGCGCTCGGTAGCTCGAAACCTTAGAAGTTCTTAACAACTTCTAAAGGACTAAGGGATTTGGGCTAGGGTATTTTGGGCATTATAACAATACTAGAAGACAACTTTTCTACCAAGGGAGGGGGTAGATTTCGGCTAGGCTAGGGGTAGGCCTCGGCCAAACTCACTCAAAGGGGAGGTGTTGGGCGAAGGCTTAAGGGAGATGAGAGGATTTTTCAAGACTTGGAAGATAACTTTGTGGATGAAGAACTCTTCATCTAAAGGGGGTATTTATAGCTCGAGCCTTGGCCAACCAATGGCCAAGATGAAGACAAGTGCAAGGCAAGTGTAGGGTGAAGATTAACTCCACACAAATATCCTACCAACTCCTTGACTTGTGCACAAGGCACAAAAAACGTGCTCACCTTTGCCCAATTCGTCCAAATGGACGATTTCAAGTCCATCAATTGGAGGGTGATAAGTGTCGCCCTCCCGTTGGACCAAAATGTTTCGTCTCTCGGAAAAATCCGCAAAAATACTAAATGACATAGTCGGAATTTTCCCCTACGAAAGCGTGGAAGCGTTCGTCGGAAAACGATTCTTTTAGTGAGTTGTGCACAAAAAAAAACGTCCAAGGCTAACTTTAAGGCCAAACTTTTTGTACGTATTCCCTTACGTACATACTCTGGAAATACGGGGTATAACAATAGTTGTACGACAATGTCTTTTGACTTAAGCCTGAATAATAAGAACCTTGAAATATTTTAAAAAAGAATATAGATATAGTACGGTAGACGTACGTGTATTAACT
This sequence comes from Przewalskia tangutica, assembly GCA_029844215.1. Taxonomy (NCBI): domain Eukaryota; kingdom Viridiplantae; phylum Streptophyta; class Magnoliopsida; order Solanales; family Solanaceae; genus Przewalskia; species Przewalskia tangutica. Next base: position 57,860,283 of record CM056720.1, read on the forward strand.
GAATGTAGCGTTACGGCAATGTCTTTTGACTTAAGCCTGAATAATAAAGAGTCTTAAAGTATTTCAAAGGAATTAAGGAACCTTTTTGAAAGAAGAGTAATACTTGGTTTTGAAAACATAAGGAGTTATACTAGCTTTATGAGAGGTTAGGTATAACGTCTTAAGAGAGATAAAAAGAATGGTTTACTGATTTTTAGAAGTTAAGAGACTTATTACGAAAGATAAGAGACTTGACTTAATTGATTTGATATGAAGTTTGTTAACAATGTGAGACCTCGTTCGTGAGTAATGAGCACGTGGTTTTAAAAGGAATAATGTTTTCGATTTCAAAAATCGAATGTGTATCGACAAACCCGCTGCGGCGTTAATAAAGGAAAATGTATTGAATAAATGAAGTATCATTAAAACCATTAGAAACCTCCATCTGCATAGAAGCTAAGATGAGACAAAATGATATTACATTTTCTAGATCATGGTGCTTAATAAGATTGATTATGAACAAGAATAACCTACTACTTTATGGTATATGTTACTCAATTGTTTTAAAAGAGATTAAGACATTGAACTATGAAACTTTTCTAAAAGAGACTTGCGTAATTGAAATTAGGCAAAGCTGGAACTTTAGGAAAAGAAAGGCATTGTGTTGTCTTAAAATGGTTTAAAGCGTAGAGTGTTATGATGACTTTATGGGAAGTTGGTTATAACGACTTTATGAAAACAAAGGGTTTTATCATTGGTTATAATGTAATGCTGGACTTTAAAAAGAAGTGTTTTGGTCTAAAAAGAAGGTATGGTATTGCCTTAATTGGTTTTAAAAGGAAAGTATGGAAGTTGTTTTGGTTTACTTAAAAGATGTAAGTCACTCTATTTTTATACTACGGTATCGGGTGACTTTTATAAAAGGAATGGATCTCTTTAAAAGGAATTTAACGTCGTAGTACTTTAGAGTTAAAATCAGGACTTTGACATAAAATGAAAGTACCTTGAGTTGTGTATAACTTGCCTATGCTTATTGTTGTGAAACTTGACCATGTTACGTGTGATAGCATTGTTGTGCAAATCTTGTGTTCTACTCGACTACGGTTCGTAGGATGAGCAGGAATGTATTCACTCGACTACTGGTTCATCAGAATGTATTTCACTCGACTGGTTCATCCAGGAATGTATTTCACTCGACTAGGTTCATGGGATGAGCCGGGAATGTATCCCACGTTTCTATCTGGGTCCATGAGATGGGCGAGACATGTTATACGTATCACATGATTTGTACCTAGGCATCGGCGGTGAGGAAGAAGTTCCACGGGCGTGAGGATGACTTTGAGGCGTGAGTCACGACTTGACATACTTGCTTTTATGTTGTGAAGTGTAGTTTGGTTATCATACCTTTATCCTGCTTTATATAGACTAGTATGATTTCATTACAGTATTTTTACATTTTCACATACTTGGTACCTGTTGTACTGACCTCCTTCGGGGGGCTGCTTTCATCTGCGCGGTAGAAATACCGCCATTGTCGATCCGCGTTTAGGATCTCATTTCAGCGTCTTGGGAAGCTCAGTCCCTTGGAGGCTTATCTTTGGTATGTTACCACAGTGCATGAGTCCTTGTACATTCGAGGGGTATGGCGGGGCCTGTCCGTCATAGTTGTTGTATAAATCTTAAGTGCATGCTTTGTTGTGGGCAGGGTTGTAAGGATTGTAACTGTTCAAATGTTTATATATATATATATATGTTGAAAGGCAACCGTTTTGGTTGGCCTATTTTCTTTCATCTTAATCCATGTCTATTTACATGTTTAAGTTTTATTTCCGCTGGTTTTCTCTGATGTTGTATCACTAGGGTGCCCGGGGTAAGGCACGATCACGGGCGAGCAGTCGTGGCAGTATATGGCGGGGCCCTGTCCCGTCATAGTTATGGTTACATTCTTAGAGGTCTGTAGTACTGTTGTGGGCAGGGTTTTGTAAAAGGATTTAACTGTTCAGTTCGATATATGTATATATTCAGGAAGGTGACCGTTTTGGTTAGCCTGGTTCATGCTTTATGACTTGTCTCATGTTTTAGTTTTTCTTTATTTCCGCTGATTTTCTCTGATGTTGTATCACTAGGGTGCCCGGGGTAAGGCACCAGTCACGGGCCCGGGATCGGGTAGTGACAAAAGTGGTATCAGAGCAGTTAGTCCTCGGAAAGTGTCTACAGACCGTGTCTAGTAGAGTCTTGATTATCGGTGTGTTGTGCACCACATCTATAATCGAGGAGTGCGAGACATTTAGGATTGGTTTCCATTCTTCTCACTCGAGATCGTGCCTTAGAGGCGTGTTGTAAGTTGGACTCCTCGGCGTATTCATTATATCGGTTATGCCTCCACGCAAGCAACCAGAGCCCGAAGGGCAAGCGGCGAGGAGGCTGCGAGTAGAGCACGGAGGTTACGAGCGAAGTCGATTTTACCCAGGTGGTGCTACGGCGGATTCTACGATGCCGCCCAGCTGAGTTTAGAGCGCGGCGGTGGGCTGCTGAGACCACGATACACGAGCCTCCAGGTCACGGCGAGAGCAGAGGATATGGGTTGCAAGGAGATGGCCCGATTACTAGTTAGGTTTATGGCGAGACTTGAGGACGAGCGGGGCGGGGTACGATAGTGAACCCGGGGCGATAGTTGGAGACCGGGACTTCTTAAGTTGCGATCCACGGTGTTCTATGGATCGAGGTGAGGATGACCCTCGTGAGTTTATCCGGCGATTCTGAGAGGATCATGAGTGATCAAGGCTTGGAGACCGAGTCGGTGGTCTTAGGTTCGCATCGGTGCGTGATCTGCGAACGGCGGTTTGATTCGTGGGAGCGTCGGGGAGCATGCGCTTCCAGCGGTTTGGGACGAGTTCTCAGGGGCTTTTCTTGCACATTTCTTGCCCCCACAGATGAGGAGGGCTCGGGCCGACAGATTTTTGATGCTAAGACAGGGAGGACGCACAGTTCGGGAGTACAACGTAGAGTTTGACTCATTGGCCCGATATGTCCCGGCGTTAGTGGAAAATATGGAGGACAGAGTGCACCGCTATGTCACAGGGCTCGATGACTACTTGGCAGAGGCCTGCTCGGGTGTAGCTCTTCAGCCGGGCATGGACATTGCCCGCATGCAGGCTTATGCACTTGGGTGTGAGGAGCGGAGAGGTCGACGGAATGACCGGGATCAGCAGAAGAGGCCAGAACAGCAGGGTCTTTTGGCGACTTTCGAGGAGGACCGCCTCAGCAGCAGACTAGTTATGGGCCTCCACTAGTACAGAGTGGTCCTCCACAGTTGTCGGGACGTTCGGGATATTCAGGAGCAGGTCAGGGCTCCCTGGTTTCAGATTTTCAGGGGAGTAGGAGTGCTCGCCGGATGAGGTCACCCTTGTCTCAGTATGGCCGTTGTGGAAAACTTCATAAGTGAGAGTGTCGTACTAATTTGGGAGATTATTATGCTTGCGGCCAACAGGGCCATTTGGCGAGAGCGTCCGAGGTAGCGCGGATGTTGAGACTTCGGCGCCGGGATCTGTGCGGGTTCTTCGCCCGATAGCTAGGCGGGATGTTCATGCCGGCGGCCACGGCGGTCGCGGTGGAAGTTACGATTTTAGCGGTCCTTTGAACCGCTATTTACAGTATATCCTTAACCCTACAGAGACTAGTATGTATTGATGCTGTGTTAAGTGTTATGATCGGATAGCGTTGTGTTATTGATGTGTTAGAAAACATGGTTAGTTGAAAGGATAAGTATGGGGACATGGAAGGTGTGAACCTTAGAATAGTACACGTTGAGACCTTAGATGTAAGGCCGTCTTGAGAAAAAGATTTTACGGTTAGTCTTTGTCGAAACACTTGGTATACATGAAATGTATTGAGGGATATTTCCTTGGGTTGTGTAAGATGAAAGTGGTAGCTTTCATGACTTGGATAGGTAAGATTGTTCCGAATCGGGGGACAAGAGTTTGGTGCGATTATGGGTCGGGTTGAGGACCGTTCGCGGAGTCAACCGCGGCGAAAGGAGATGTGGTCAATTTGTGGTGATCCCACTTTGTGATTGGGTCACGAGGGTGCTAGGCCCAAGTTTAGGTAACCATCGTTTGAGTTCATGGATGCGTTCGACCAGAATCGGATCGTGAAGGCCGGGAATGGCCTTGAAAGAATTAGAGGCTAAGATGTGTTAAAATGATGGAAGTGTCCTTTTTATAAGTGAAGAGGGGAAGAAAGTATCCTTTAGACCATGGGTGTGAGCTTTTTGTGATGTTAGAGGTGATTCCTCGTTGGCTTGGATTGAGTTTTGCGCGTATGTTATACTATGGCCATTGGTGGCAGGATTGGTTTCGTAAGTATAGTAGTGAAGACTATACCGGCGCATGTGTGTTTAGAGACTTAGAAGGCACATTCGGGACGAATGTTTCTAAGGGGGGAAGAATGTTATACCCCGTAGTTCCAGGGTATACATGTGAGGATGTACGTACGAGAATACGACAGAAATTTTGGAAAGAAAGAAAGATGTGATTTTTCGACGGAAAAGTTTCCGGTTTTTGTGAAGAAAAAGGTTCGTTAATGAGAATTGGATTCCCATATTTGGTATTTGCACTTCTTGGATTATATTAGAATTTTGGGATTTTATTTTCAGAAATGGTCACGTGGGGCCCACGGGAGAAATTCTGATTTTGTGGGGCCGCTTTGTTTTTGAGATTTTGGTATTTTGGATATTTTCGGAGGCGAAATATTTTGGGCGAATCGGGGCGACACGTGTCACCCGTGTGTCACTGGTCGAAATTGGAGGAGACAGTGGCTAGCACTGTCCCTTGGCGAAATGGCCATGCCATGGAGATTGAAATCGTTGGCCATGTGGTGTGGTGGGACCCACACACATGGCCCAATCTTGACCACACACCTTGCTTGATCTTGACCAGACCTCTATAAATACCCCCTTAGTTGAAGAGTAAAATTCATTCCACACTTGAGCTTTTTCAAGCAAAATACTCCCTCCCCTTTGAAGTGTTTTCGTCCCTCCCCCCCTCTTGTGTTAGAAAAATACTTTGAGTATTATTGTATAGTCCCAAATACCTTAGCCTAGAATCCCTAGTAGTATTCCAAAGTTGTTTTAATACTAGGAGCCCGGAAATACTACTTTTTCCAAAAGTCGCAAAATGAAACCCTAGAAAAATCTTCATAAGCTTGGTTGAAGTGTTAAGAGAAGTTGTTTAGAAACTTCTAAGGGTTGCTTGGAGCGGGTTGGAGCGTAAGTATTTGGAACTAAACGTTGCTCATGATCGACTTATAATCTTGGATAATTTTGGGCTTATCGAGGTAATGATCTATGTCCCCCTATTGTAATTGGATATTACATGTTGTAGTAGTTATACTTGAGTATATTATATTGGAAGGATGATTATAAAGGATTGAACTGTATTTACATTGGACTGTACTTACAATATACTTGTGTAGTATTTTTGTGAAGCATAATTGAACACGTCCGGTTAGACGTGTAATCCCCTGGGAATTGTTGTCCTGGTAGCAGGCCTTGGTAGGGGAGGAGATTTGTGTGATAGCGGGGGGGGGGGGGGAGATGCTGCCGAATATTATGTAGAATAAGGAATATTGCAGTTAGAATATTCTACGAAGAGATCTAGGAGTTTATAGGCGTTTTGTGGCCTTTATAGGTTGCGATGCTTGAGTAGCGTATTACTTGAAGAGTGGAAAAGGCTAGCGAGTTACAATCGTGGGCGTTTTGCTAATTGTCGATAATCGTCGCGAGGTATGTGAACCTCTTCCTATCTTTTCTAGCATGATTGTCGTGAACTATGTATGCGGTGAGCGTACGTGTGCTAAGTGATTTAGTTGGTTTAAAACATAGGGTGTTATAATAGCTTTATGGGAAGTTAGTTATAACGACTTTATGTAGGTAAAAGAATGGTTTATTGATTGTAGAAGTTAAGAGACTTGATCTTAAAAGATAAGAGACTTGACTTATAAACGACTTGATTTTGAAAGTTAAGTGACTTGATCTTGAAAGATAAGAGACTTGACTTATAACGACTTGTTTTCGGAAAAAGAGAAGTAACTTGATTTTAAGTATAGGTTACTTGTTTTGAAAAGAGTAAGTTATTTGGGTTTTAAAAGAATACTTGTTGTTGTTTTAAAAGAAAAGAAACTTGTGGAATTAAAGAGTTTTTGGTTTAGAACATAAAGTGTTATAACAGCTTTATGGGAAGTTAGTTATAACGACTTTATGAAAACAAATGAATGATTTTTATCATTGGTTTTAAAATGGTAACTTGACTTTAAAAGGAAAAGGGTTTTGGTCTAAAAAGAAGGCATGGTATTGTCTTAATTTGGTTTAAAAAGGAAAGTCTGGAAGTTGTTTTGGTTTAATTAAAATGTTAGTCACTTTATTTTGATACTACGGGTATCGGGTGACTTTTGTAAAAGAAATGGATCTTCTAAAAAAGAATTTAACATACGTAGTACTTTGGGGATTAAAACATGGACTTGTCATAAAATGAAAGTACCTTGAGTTGTGTGTAACGTGCCTATGTTTGCGTGTGATAGCCTTGATTGTGCAAGTGTTGTATTCTTATGTTACCGCATCTCGATGGAGAATTCGGTCGTGTTATTCTTGATCATTTTGGACATCTCGACATGATGGGCGGCCCGGGTATGCTTCGCTATGATAGTCCATGGGCATCTTGACTCGATGGATGGTCCACGGGTATGCGGCCATGATGAGGGTTTGTTTCCCTGTTGATAGTGTTATTCCATGGACCAGCACTCCATGAGGTTTTACTGATTCTGCCTTGGTATCTGGTGGTTGGCTTTCGTACTTGCCGTCTGCGTGGTGATTCGACCTTAGTACAGTAGTTAGCCTTCGCTTGCCAGATTCGGTTTAGTGGCGAAGTCTCGTGACACGACCTTGGTACACAGTAGTTAGCCGTACTTGCCCTGACCCGGTGCGTGGCGCAGCTTAGTATCGGTAGTTGGCTTTCGTACTTTCCAGTGTCGACCGTGGTTTGGTTGTATAGTATTGTTAATGCGGTTGTTATGACACAGTGGGACCTAGTGTTCATGTGTACTTCTTAGTGTGATTATATCATCGACTGCCGGCAGTGAGGAAGGTATTCCACGGGCATGATTGATTTTGTGGGCGTGAGACCCATTGTTATACTTGAGTAATGACTTTGAGGGCGTGAGTCACGACTTGACATATTTGTTTATATATTATGGGTGTAGTTTGGTTATCATACATGTCTCACCTTTATATAGACTATTATGATTTCATTTATAGTATTTCTGATTTCACATACTTGGTACTGTTATCGACCTCGCCGAAGTGCGTTCATCTGCGAGTAGAAGTACATCGATTGTGGATCGCTCTTAGGATCACGATCAGCGTTTTGTGAAGCTCCGTTTCTCCGGAGGCTTATCTTTGGTATAGTCCCCTGTCAGTGTAGTTACTTGTACATTCAGGGGTATGGCGGGGCCCTGTCCCGTCATAGTTATGGTTACATTCTTAGAAGTGCATGTAATCTTGTTGTGGGCGAGTTTTGTAAAAGGATTTAGCTGTTGATTCGATATATGTATATATTCGGAAGGTGACCGTTTTGGTTGCTTTGGTTCATGCTTTATGACTTGTCTCATGTTTTAGTTTTCTTTATTTAGTTGATTTTCTCACGATGTTGTATCACTAGGGTGCGGGGTAAGGCACGATCACGGGCAGGATCGGAGTCGTGACAACGGCCTTATGTTGTTTAGAATAGTAACTCCAAAGATTGGAGGCGAATCGATATGAAGGCTATGTACGTGCCTTCTGATAAGTTTGGAAATGCGGGAAGAAATACGACCGATGAAAGAGAGCAACCAAGTGTAAAGAAATGGGCAGGAATCCATGAGGACCTTTCGGTGACTACACTGTGAGTGTTGGGTGGTAGGCGAGCGGTTAGATAATAATTACGTAACGATACGATCGTTGGACCCTAGCAGAACCTAGCAGTATTATGATGACGTTGAGGTCATTATGAGTACGAACTAGTTGGCCTCTTGTTATGTCAACGTGGACTACAGAGAGAGAATTGATTCGGTACCAGTTTTCCGGTAAGCCGGTTATCGAGTGGAAAGGAAGAGAAGTGGGGGTAACCAGTGAATTATCCTTCCTTCTTTGACATTGTTGTTTTTAATAAGTCTGTGTGACTTGTTCACTTGTGGTAATTGATGCAGAAAGTAAGAAATACTCGAATTTGAAGGAGTTTATGCTAAGTGCCCTTGGATGTACTTGGAGCTGGTTTGGTGTGGCGGTCAGGGCCACGACCTTCCGGATAAGTTCAGGATAGCGCACAAGCAAGAATAAGATAAGTACGAGTGTGGCTGCGGAAAATATAAGACATCGTTGGTAGATTTTGAAAATCTATACGTTTAAGGTGGCGCTTGATGATTTAGATTTTGATAGAGAGATAAGTTCTCTCCCGCCGTAAAAGGGCGGTTTACGTATTATGGGTTGCGTGTACCCGTGTTGTTAGGCGAGGATATGAGGCTGGTAGGGTCTTGGTATCGTCATGCCATAGGATTCTGATTGTAGATAGCAGTGGGAAAAGTGTTGTTGGGAAATTAAGAGCGGCGTTCGAAGTCGAGGAAGTGTCGTGAGGACAAAAATGCGGTAGTGCGCATATATGAAGCATGCGATTATGAATCAAGATAGAAATACTTTTTGATAATAAGCCTAAGGTAAGGATATGGCGAATGATAAATGAAAATACGACTATGGTTATGTAAGTTGCACGGTATGACTACGGACTAGTGTAAAGACCATTAGTAAATAATGGGAAGTAAGAACATTTCGAGAAATGTGGTAAACCTAGCTATAGGCTCTACAACCGGGAAAGGAAAAATCGGGTTACTCTTTTACAAGATCAGAAATTCCCTAGATTGTGATTGATAGGAAGTCTTAGCGGGAGGCAAGCAAAAGGATCAAATCTAAGTTAGTGACCAAGTTTGGATGCAACAGAGAAAGGCTTTCAGTTATTGGAAGATAAGTTGACCACGACTACAGTTCTAACCCTTCTGTGAGACTAGAGGGTTAGGTTTTTATGATAACACGTTGGGTGTTGGGCTAGGTTGTGTGCTGACGCAACCCGATAAGGATATAGCCTATGTTTTCCGGTAGTTAGGGAAGCGGGGAAAGAAATTACGCCACTCGCGATTTAGAAGTGGCGGCGGTTAAATCATGCCTTGAAGATTTGGGGGCATGGCGTATATCTGAACTTCGTGTGGATATTTGTGCGGACCACAAAAGCCTCGGTATATCTGCGGTGAGGCGGTAGAATTTGCGGCAGCGATGGTGGTTAGAGTTACTCGATTGTGATATTGATATCTTATACCATCAGGAAAGCGAGACGATTCTGAGATACTCTTTGTCGGGGATCTAAGGGTAGTGCGCGGATGGGCGACGGATAGGCAGGAAGTGGTCCGTGAGATTCATCACTCTGGTAGGGGTTCGATTATTTGTTTCTAAGGTTAATTAAGTTTAGATCCGAGAGGTTGCCGAGTCTTCCTTCGTTGAGGAGGTAAAGTGGCGACAATATGAGGATCTAGTGATGATACGGTATCGAGATATGGCTCTCCGAGAAGAGAAGAGCCTGTTTGAGTAGCACCGGATGGGGTGCTATGATATGAGGATAGATTGTGTGTACCCGGTGCTGCAGGACTAGTCGCGGAGTTTTAGGAGGCATCTGTGCTTATTGTTCTAATTGTTCGGAATTCGACTAAGTTGTGTCGTGACCTCAGATGTATGTATGGGTAAGATGACCGGAAAAGGGACATAGCGGAGTTTACTGCTTAGTGTCCGAGTTAGTAGCAGGTCATGGTTGAGCACCAGAAGCCCAGTGGGCTATTGCAGGCGATTGAAATCCCAACCTAGATATGAGAGGTATTTAATATGGATCTTGTTACCGGGTGGCATCGTACTCAGAGGAAGTGTGATTCCCTGGGGGTCATGGTAAATAGGCTGACGAAACTAGTCGTGTTCTTCCGATTAGGACCACTTACTCGGCTGAGGTTTATGCTAGCTTGTATAGCAGAGAGATTGTGAGACTGCTCGGGGTTCCTACGTTTATGATGTCAGACAGATGAGCTCGATTACAGATAAATTTTGGAGGTTTTTCAGAAGGGTTTTAGGGACACAGGTGAGTCTCAGTGTTGCATTACACCCTCAGACCGACGACGGCGAGCGTACTATCCGAACGCGAGGATAGGTTGCGGGCTGTGTTCTTCATTCGATATAGCGAGAGGTTAATTGTCTCTTGTTGTGTATTACGTCACGATATGATACTCTTCCAGTATTCAGATGGCTCTGTATGAGGCCTTGTATGTAAAAAAGTGTAGATCGCCGGTTGGATGGTTCGACATAGGCGAGGTTCAGTTATTTGGTCTAGACTTGATTCAGCAGGCTGTGGATAAGGTGAATCTTATCCGGGAAAGATTCTTAGTAAGCTTAGAGTCGTGAAGCGTTATGCGGATGTCGGCGTTGACACGTGGGGTTCGAGTTGACATTTTTGTACGAGCATTGTTATGTGGCCACGTATGGCATTATTGGTATGTAGGGGTTGTAAGGAGACGTTATGGCTATCTTTAAGTTTGACTCCCAGAAGAACATTCGGGGACGAATGTTTCTAAGGGGGGAAGAATGTTACACCCCGGAAATTTCCAGGATAGGTTTATAAGAACGTACGTGTTATACCCCGTATTTCCAGAGTATGTACGTGAGGGCGTGCATATATAAATTTAAGCCTTAAGGTTTGGCTAGGTTCGAAAATTTGGGCACAAGTGCCGAAAAGAATCGTTTTTCGACGAAACATTTTACTAAACTTGCGAAGGGAAAATTCCGGCTATGTCATTGAGAATTTTTGCGGATTTTTCCGAGAGACGAAACATTTTGGACCAATGGGAGGGCGACATGTGTCACCCTCACATTGGAAGGAATTGTGGGCGGTACTTGGACGATTTGGGCTTGTGGTTAGGTAGTATATTTTGTGCAAGTTGGTGTGGTAGATGGATAAGGTGCACTTGGCTTAAATCTAGCCCTACACTTGCATGGCACTTGGCTTGATCTTGGCCATTGGTTGGCCATTGCTTGACCTATAAATACCCCTCTAAGTTGAAGACTTTCTTCATCCAAACTTGAGCAATCTTTCTAAGTCTCAAAAATTACTCCCTCCCTCTTGAGCTTTCGTCCGCCACACCCCCCTCCCCCTTTGAGAAGGCCCGGCGTAAGTATTCCTCCCTTTGTAGTGTTTAGCGTAGGGTACCCACTAGCCTAGTTGTTTCGTATAATACCCCCTTTGTGGTATAGAAATACTCTCAAAGTATTGTTATAATGCCCAAATACTTTAGCCCAAATACCTTGTAGTATTCGAGGTTATACCTATCAAAGCCAGAAATACTATTATACTTCCTTTAGCCACTAAACGAAACCCTAAGGAAATCTTCACTGATAGTTGAAGTATTTGAGTAGAAGTTGGTTAGAACTTCTAAGGGTTGTTTGGAGCGGGTTGGAGCGCACGGAGTAGGAGCTAAACCTTGCTCAGGATCGACATTTACTTGGATAATTTTGGGCTTATCGAGGTAAACACTCTTGACCTTCTATTGTAATTGGAAATTACATTATGTAGGAATGTATAGTTGAAGTATACTATATATAGAATTGAACATAGTCTTGCGGCAATGTCTTTTGACTTAAGCCTGAATTTAAAGAAAAGAAGCTGTAATTACATGGGGTGTATTCAGATGAACTTGTGTAGCATTCTTGTGAAGTAGAATTGTGCGTCCGGATTAGGCGTACAACCCCTCTAGGGAGTTGTTGGCACATTGGTGGCCTCGATAGGAGGAGATTTTGCGATTTGCGGGGAAGTCTTTGCGAATTTTACGTAGAATATTCTACGTTGAGATCTAGATGTTAATAGGCGCCTTGTGGCCTCTATAGGTTGAAGTACTACGTGTGGGTGAGCTACTTGGCAAGGTGTAGAAGCGGTTTGAGAGTACTTGGGCGTTTTGCTATTAGTCGATAATCGTCGCGAGGTATGTGAACCTCTTCCTATCTTTTCTAGCATGATATGTGTATAACTATGTAGTACGGTGAACATACGTGTGTTAAATGTATTTGATTGGTTTAAAACATAAAGTGTTATAACGGCTTTATGGGAAGTTGGTTATAACGACTTTATGTAAGTAAGAAATGCTTTGTGGTTTTTAAAGATAAGCGATTTGATTTATAAGCGACTTGACGTGTGATAAATAAGAATCTTGAAGTATTTCAAAAGACTAAGAAACCGTTTTGAAAAAGAGCAATACAGGTTTTGAAAACATAAGAGTTATACTAGCTTTATGGGAAGTTAGGTATAACGTCTTAAGAGTGGTAAAGAGAATGATTTCTTGATTGTTAGAAGTTAAGAGACTTGATCTTAAAAGATAAGAGACTTGACTTGAATGAATTAATATGTGTTTTGTGTGAAACCTCGTTCGTGAGTAATGAGTACTTGGTTTTAAAAGGAATAATGTTTCTTGATTTTGGAAATCGAATGAGTATCGACAAACCACCTGCAGCGTTAATAAAAGGAAATGTTTTGACTAATTAAGTATTATTAAAACCAGTAGAAACCTCCATCTGCATAGAAGCTAAGATGAGACAAAATGATATTACATTTCCTAGATCATGGCTGCTTTAATAAGATTGATTATGAACAAGAATAACCTACTCACATATAAGACATAGGTTCTCAAATTATTTAAAAGAGGATTATATTCTTAAGTGATTAAGTCTATGGACTATGAAACCTTTATAAAATAAGAGGCCTAAGTGTTTGAAATTAGGCAAACTTGAACTTTTGGAAAAGAATGTTGTTACTTGATGTTGAAAAGGAAAGTGTTTTGGTTTACCTAAAAATGTGAGTCACTCTATTTTAATACTACGGGTATCGGGTGACCTTTATAAAAGGAATGGATCTTTTAAAAAGAATTTAACGTACGTAATACTTTGGGAATTGAAACGGACTTTGGCCTAAAATAAACTCGAGTTGTGTGTAACTTGCCTATGTTTGTGTTTGATAGCCTTGTGTGCATATCTTGTATTTCTATACCACGCGTCTCGATGGGCCGGTTGATTTGTTATGAACGATTATTCACCGAGTCTCACGGGATGGGTCGGGACACGTATTTCATCTGATTCTTCACCGAGTCCCATGGGATGGGTCGGGACACGTATTTCATCTGATTCTTCACCGAGTCCCATGGGATGGGCCGGGACACGTATTCCACCTGATTATTCACCGAGTCCCACGAGATAGGCCGGGACACGTATTCCATCTGATTCTCTATCGAGTCCCATGGGATGGGCCGGGACACGTATTCCACATGATTCTCTACCGAGTCCCACAGGATGGGCCGGGACACGTATTCCACATGAGTTATACCTAGGCTGGCGGTGAGGAATGAGTTCCACGGCGTGAGGATGACTTGAGGCATGAGTCACGACTTGACATGGCGCTTTTATGTTGTGAGCGTAGTTTGGTTATCATACATGTCTCTGCTTTATATAGACTATTATGATTTCATTCTGATCTTTTCTGATTTCACATACTTAGTACTGTTATCGACCTCCTTGAAGTGCGTTCATCTGCGGTAGAAGTACATCGGTTGTGGATCCTCGCTCATAGGATCAAAGTTCAGCGTGTTGGGAAGCCCCGTTTATTCGGAGGCTTATCTTTTGGTATGTTACCCTGAGTCTGTAAGTTCTTGTACATTCAGGGGTATGGCGGGGCCCTGTCCCGCCATAGTTTATCATTCATTCTTAGAAGTGCAGTAATCTTGTTGTGGCGAGTTGCAAAAAGGATTAAGCTGTTCGGGTTTTATGTATATATCTGAGGCAAGCATTTTGGTTGCTTTGTTTGTTTATCATGTCTCTTAATTCATGTTCATGTTTTTATTTCCGCTGATTTTCTCGATGTTGTATCACTAGGGTGCCTGGTAAGGCACGATCATGGGCAGGTTGGTCGTGACAAAAGTGGTATCAGAGCAGTTAATCCTCGGAAAGTGTCTACAAACCGTGTCTAGTAGAGTCTTGATTATCGGTGTGTTGTGCACCACATCTATAATCAGGAGGCTGCAGGACATTTAGGATTTGTTTCCATTCTTCTCATTCGAGATCGTGCCTTAGAGTCGTGTGATAAGTTGGACCCTCAGCGTATTTCGTTTTTACGATTATGCCTCGCGTAAGGCAACCGGGCAGTGGGCAAAGCGGTGAGGAGGCGCTAGTGAGATCTGAGAAATGCGGCGCGAGCGTCGATGAATTGTGCTTGACAGCGAGTTTGCGGCGCGCCGGCGGCAGATTTAAGCGCGGCGGTGGCTCACGAGACTCTGATACACGAGCCTCGATCCGCGGCTGGAAGCGAGATGAGATAAGTACAAGAGATGGCCCGATTCTGGCGAGTCGTGGCAGATATGAGATAATTTGGATCACGGCGATTCGATCCATTAGCACCGTAGTTAACCCCGGCGAGCGATTTGAGACTACAGGACTTTACGAGTTGAAGCCCGATGTTCTATGGATCGAGGCGAGATGACCTCGGGAGTTTATCCAAGCATTCTGACGGATCATGAGTGATCCGAGTCTCGAGCGAGTCGGTGGTATTAGGTTCGCATCATTGCGTGATCTGCGATCGTAGTTTGATTCGTGGGAGTTGTCGGGAGAGCATGCACCTCGGCCGTTTGGGGCGAGTTCTCGAGGCTTTCTTGCACATTTCTTGCCCCGAGATGAGAGGTCTCGGGCCGACAAATTTTTGGCGTTGAGCGGGGCAGGCGGGCGGTTAGAGAGTACAATGTGGAGTTCGACTCATTAGCTCGGTATGTTCCATTATTATAGGCGATATGGAGGGCGAGTACAGCTACGTCAGGGCTAGATGATTACTTGGCGAGGCTTATGCGGGTGTAGCTCTTCTCGGGCATGGACATTTCCGCGTCTGCAGCTCACGCGCTTGGATGTGAGGCGCGGAGAGGTCGGCGGAATGACCGAGGATCGGCGAGAAGAGGGCGAGCAGCGAGTCCTTTGGTAACTTTCGGCGGGCGCCTCGTGAACTAGTTATGTACCTCCGCTTGATGCGAATGGTCCTCGCGATCTTGGGGCGTTCGGGGTATTCGGGGCTGGTCGAGCTCGTGGCTTAGTTGCGAGATATACATAGGTTCTTGATCGGGTTGAGTTTTCCTCGGTGTGCGCGATGTGGCGAGCGTCATCGAGAATGTCGTCTTTCTGCGGTGCTTGTTTTCTGCGGCCGTCAGGCCATATGACGTCCAAATAGGAAGGATGCGACAGAATGACTCGGCTACGGGTCGATGTGAGTTCATCGCCTACGACTATGCGCCTGCGTGAAGCCTATGATTAGAGTGGAACGGTAGATTCAGGTATATCCTTAACCTACAGAGATTTGTATGCATGATATGATGACCTTATTATTGTGTGCTATGTACGGATAGCGTTATGTTGATTATGAGTTAGAAAACCTGGTTAGTGAAAAAGGGTAAGCCTGGGGGTGAGAAAATGATGAACCTTAGAATATTACAGTTGAGACCTTAGATGTAAGGCCGTCTTGAGTACAAGATTTTGCGGGTGATCCTTGTCAGAATGTATAAGTTTACGTGGAGTAATTGTGGGAAGATTCCTTGGGTAGTGTAAAATGGAAGTGGTAGCTTTCATGACCTGTATAGGTAAGATTGTTCCGGATCGGGAAACAAGAGCTTGATGCGTTAAGTAGGTCGGGTTGGGGCCATGTTGCGGGCCAACCCGCAGCCTGTTTTGAGGTGGGGTCAGCTCTGGGTGGTCGCCCGGTGGTAGAGTCACGAGGGTGCTAGGCCCAAGTTTAGATGACCATCGTATGAGTTCGTGGATATGTTCGACCAGAAGCGGATCGTGAAGGCCGGGAATGGCCTTAGAGGAAAGTAAAGCTAGTAAGATGACCAAGTTTGGAGGTTGTGACTCCAAAGTTTTGGCAACAGAAGCGTTGACTGAAGTGTGGTACGTATGCTAGAAGAGTTCAAGTGTTCGAGAAGGGCACGACGAGTAAGGAAGGAAGTGAACTTGTGCTGAAAGATGGGAGTAATCATTTTTGAGAAATGAATGTGCGAAGGGAGTGTCCCTTGGACCAAGAGCGAGAGTTGGTATTGTTTTGCATCATCGAGGTGGTTCCTCGTTGGCCTGGATTTAAGTATTTGCACGCATGTGTTATTTCGTGGCCAGGCATGGCGTTGGCAACTTGTTAGAAGAACTTTATCGTTATCCGTCTTGAGAAGGAACATTCGGGACGAATGTTTCTAAGGAGGGGAGAATGTTATACCCCGTATTTCCAGAGTATGTACGTGGGGACGTACATAGAAAAATTCGAACTTCAAATAGGCTTGGCGGTGTTTTGTTCACAACACCCGATTAGAGTCGTTTTTCGGCGAAGCGTTTCCACTTTCGTAGGAAAATTCGGCTATGTCATTTTAATTTTTGCGGATTTTAGAGGCGAAACATTTTGGACCAACAAGAGGCGACACTTGTCACCCTCTCATTGGAACACCTTGGGCGGTCAAGGGTGGCCGAAAGTGTGCCTATTTTGTCATGGAGTTGGTAGGATATTTGTGTGTTAGTTGGTTAAGGGGCACTTGGCAAGATCTTGGCCCTACACTTGCCTTGCACTTGGCATGATCTTGGCCATTGGTTGGCCTTGGCTTATACTATAAATACACCCCTTAGGATGACTTCTTCATCCATTCCAAATATTTCCTAAGTGTTAGAAATCCTCCTCCTGAAAGAGTTGTTCTCGTCCTCCCTCCCCTTGGCGAGAGCCCTCCCCACTCCTAGTAGTGTGGCCATGGGGTACCCTCCACTGCCTAGTTGTCTCGTATAAAACACCCCTCTTGGTAAAAATACTCTCAAAGTATTGTTATAATGCCCAATTACCTTAGCCATATACCTTGTAGTATTCTAAGGTTATACCTTTACAAAAAGCCAGTTATACTATTATACTTCCGTCGGTACAAGCAGACCCTAAGTAAATCTTCACCGTAGTTGAAGTTATAAGTAGAAGTTGGTTAGAACTTCTAAGGGTTGTTTGGAGGCGGTCGGGCCTTGCGAGTAGGAGCTAAACCTTGCTCGGGATCGACATTTAAACTAGGATAATTATGGGCTTATCGAGGTAATTATCTTGCCCACTATTGTAATTGGAAATTACATGTTGTTGATTATATAGTTGAAGTATACTATATATAGTCTTGAACGTAGTTATCGTGATGTCTTTCGACTTAAGCTTTGAATAATAAGAAACCTTTTGGAAGAAAATCTTGAGCTGTAATTACATAGGGCTGTATTCTGATAGACTTGTGTAGTAGTACCGTGGAGTAGAATTGTACCGTTAGGGTTAGATGTATAACCCTCCCTGGTTGGCTTGATAGGCCGTCGATAAAGGAGGAGATTTCTGTTGTTGCGGGAGAGTCTTTGCCAATTTTACGTAGAATATTCTCTGAAGAGACCTAATGTTAATAAGCGCCTTGTGGCCTTATAGGTGGAAGTACTATGCGTGGCGCGATCTACTTGGCTTAAGGAGTAGCCGGCGGTTTGAGGTACTTGGGCGTTTTGCTATTAGTCGATACTCGTCGCGAGTATGTGAACCTCTTCCTATCTCTTCTAGCATGATATGTGTGAACTATGTAGTGCGATGAGCGTCATGTGCTAAATGTATTTGATTGGTTTAAAACATAAAGTGTTATAACGGCTTTATGGGAAGTTGGTTATAACGATTTTATGTTGGTAGAAGATCTTGTGGTTTTAAAGGTAAGCGATTTGAACTATAAGCGGCTTGTTATGTGTTAATAAAGAACTTGAAGTATTTCAAAGATTTTTGAATCATTTTGAAAGAAGAAGTAATACTTGGTTTTGAAAACTTAAGAGTTATACTAGCTTTATGGGAAGTTAGGTATAACGGCTTAGAATGTTTCTTGATTTGAAATCGAATGTGTATCGACAAACCAACTGCGGCGTTAAAAGGAAATGTTTTGTGATTAAGTATTATTAAAACAGTAGAAACTTCCATCCGCATAGAAGCTAAGATGAGACAAAATGATATTTCTAGATCATGGTCTTTGTAATAAGATTGTTATAAACAAGAATATCCTACTCACATATAAGGCATATGTTTCTCAAATTGTTTAAAAGAGAATTATATTCTTAAATGAATAAAACTATGAACTCTGAAACCATTCTAAAATAAGAAACGTGAACATTTGAAATTAGGCAAACTTGGACGTTGGGAAAATAATGTCGTTACTTGATTTTACAAAGGTAAGTGTTTTGGTTTACTTCAAAGGATAATCACTCTATTTTCCTATAACTACGGGTATTGTGTGACTTTTGTGAAAGTAACGTATCTTTTAAAGAGTTAATGTATGAAGTACTTTGGGGATAAAAACCCGAACTTGTTGACATATAGTAGAAAGTACGGTGTGTATAACTTGATTGTGTTGGTTTGTGATAGCCTTGTAATACTTTCTTGTTGATTGATAAGTAAACATGCTAGGATGCTACGTGTGTTAGTATCTTGTGATGTTAGTGTAAAGGGTTTTCCTCGATCGTACTTAAAGTTGTTTGACTATCGGTAGTTATGTTGGTATTGTACCACTCACCTTGACTTATTTAGGAGGTTAAGGCGCCTCCGATGCGGGGTAGACTCAGGCGGTCTGGGACCATGATTCGAGAATACCTCACGCGGATCCAGGGGATCCATGCGGAACTACGGGAGTTCCAGGTTAGTTTGCGGCCTTTATGGTCATGCGATCTATGTGGCCATGCGGTGCGAGTCGGGGCGATGTCGGGAGTAGCTACCCTCGATGCGGGGTTATACCTCATGCGGGCCTGAGGTTGGCCTATGCGAGTGCGGGAAGTTCGAGGCTGAGCGCACATTTGATCTGCGAGCGAGTGACGGCTTTGATCATGTGAGTCTAGACATATATCATGATCTGATTTATGACCTTGTTAATGCTGTAGGTGTTAGTAGTCGGCTATGCCTTCGTACTTACCTGTCTTGTTTTATTTGGACACGTGGGACACGGTGTTCATGTGTATTCCTTGGTGCTTTTCTATCATGTGATGGCGGTGAGAAAGGTATTCCACGCATGATTGATGTTATGGGCTTGAGACCCATAGTTATATTTGAGTGATGACTTTGAGGCGTGAGTCACGACTTGACATATTTGCTTATTTATTGTGAGCGTAGTTGGTTATCATACATGTCTCACGCTTTATAGACTATTATGATTTCATTTCTGATATTTTTAGTTTCACATACAAATTTCTGTTGTCTTGACCTCGCCCGAGGCTGCGTTCATGCCGCAGGTTGAGGTACACCAGTCGTTGATCCTAGCTCTCAGGGTCACAGTTTCAGCGTTTGGGAAGCTCCGTTTCTCCGGAGGCTTATCAGTGGTATAGTCCCCTGTCGTAGTAAGTGTTTACATTCAGGGGTGTGGCGGGGCCCTGTCCCGCCATTGTTGTCGTATCATTCTTAGAGGTGCATGTAATCTTTGTTGTGGCGGGGTTTGTAAAAGGATTAAAGCATTCATGTTGAAAGAGTTGTTATTTATATATATACTGAAGGTAACCGTTTTTGGTTAGCCTGTCTTCTTATTTCACTGTCTTATTACACTGGTTCCATGTATTGTCTTTATGTTCCGCTGATTACTCTGATGTATGTCTACTTGGGTGCCCGGGGTAAGGCACCAGTCACGGGCCCGGGTTCGGGTCGTGACATTGATCTTGGCCATTGGTTGGTCATTGCTTGACCTATAAATACCCCTCTAAGTTGAAGACTTTCTTCATCCAAACTTGAGCAATCTTTCTAAGTCTCAAAAATTACTCCCTCCCTCTTAAGCTTTCGTCCACACCACTCCCCTTTGAAGGCCCTTGGCGAAAGTATTCCCTCCCCTTTGTAGTGTTTAGGTAGGTACCCACTGCTAGTTGTTTCGTATAATACCCCCCTTTGTGGTATAGAAATACTCTCCAAAGTATTGTTATAATGCCCAAATACTTTAGCCCAAATACCTTGTTGTATTCCAAGGTTATACCTATACAAAGCCCAGAAATACTATTATACTTCCTTTAGCCACTAAACGAAACCCTAAGGAAATCTTCACTGATAGTTGAAGTATTTGAGTAGAAGTTGGTTAGAACTTCTAAGGGTTGTTTGGAGCGGGTTGGAGCGCACAGAGTAGGAGCTAAACCTTGCTCAGGATCGACATTTACTTGGATAATTTTGGGATTATCGAGGTAAACACTCTTGACCTTCTATTGTAATTGGAAATTACATGTTGTAGGAATGTATAGTTGAAGTATACTATATATAGAATTGAACATAGTCTTGCGGCAATGTCTTTTGACTTAAGTCTGAATTTAAAGAAAAGAACTGAACTGTAATTACATATGGTATTCTGATGAACTTGTGTAGCATTACTGTGAAGTAGAATTGTGCACGTCCGGATTAGACGTACAACCCCCCCCCCCTCTAGGGAGTTGTTGGCCTGTTAGCAGGCCTCGATAGAGGAGGAGATTTACGCGGTTGCGGGGGAGGTGCTGCCGAATTTTCTGTAGAATATTCTACGTTGAGATCTAGATGTTAATAGGCGCCTTGTGGCCTCTATAGGTTGAAGTACTACGTGTGGCGTGAGCTGCTTGGCTTAAGGTGTAGCCGACGGTTTGAGGTACTTGGGCGTTTTGCTATTAGTCGATAATCGTCGCGAGGTATGTGAACCTCTTCCTATCTTTTCTAGCATGATATGTGTATAACTATGTAGTCGTAGACATACGTGTGTTAAATGTATTTGATTGGTTTAAAACATAAAGTGTTATAACGGCTTTATGGGAAGTTGGTTATAACGACTTTATGTAAGTAAGAAATGCTTTGTGGTTTTAAAAGATAAGCGATTTGATTTATAAGCGACTTGGCGTGTGATAAATAAGAATCTTGAAGTATTTCAAAAGACTAAGAAACCGTTTTGAAAAAGAGCAATACGGTTTTGAAAACATAAGAGTTATACTAGCTTTATGGGAAGTTAGGTATAACGTCTTAAGAGTGGTAAAGAGAATGATTCTTGATTGTTAGAAGTTAAGAGACTTGATCTTAAAAGATAAGAGACTTGACTTGAATGAATTAATATGAGTTTTGTGTGAAACCTCATTCGTGAGTAATGAGTACTTGGTTTTAAAAGGAATAATGTTTCTTGATTTTGGAAATCGAGAATGAGTATCGATCACGACCCATTCAGGGGCGTGATCGTGCTCTGAGCACCCAAGTAGTCATACATCAGAGTAATCAGCGGAAATATAAAACAAGACATGAAACAGTTTATAAAATAAGACACAGTTTATGTGAGAAAACGTCGCCTTTCGGCATATATATATATATACACATGGTTTAGCAGTTACATCCGATACTGTACAACATGACTACAGACCTCTAAGGAAATATACAACTATGGCGGGAAAGGGCCCCGTCATACCACTA
Source organism: Przewalskia tangutica (assembly GCA_029844215.1). NCBI lineage: Eukaryota > Viridiplantae > Streptophyta > Magnoliopsida > Solanales > Solanaceae > Przewalskia > Przewalskia tangutica. The sequence goes on from CM056720.1 coordinate 57,881,852, forward strand.
ATACAAAACTATCTACAACAGGAGATCATACCCAAAGTAGAGCCTCGGAGAAGATGGAGCTCGACACCAACGCAAGAGATCCAGGATGTGGATCTAGCACCTTGCCCTTACTGCGGCATGAGCGGCCAGAAGGAGGTCGATAACAGTACTAAGTATATGAAGCGTAAAATACTTAAATGAAAACATATCATTTTAAAATCAGTTTTGCAAGTATGTATGAAACAACCAAGGGGACCGCACATAGTGCCACATCATAAACAAGAGCAACAATAGGTAAATTGTAACAGGTCTTTTCTAGGCTGCGAATGATCGAAGCAGGGCCAATTGCCCGAAGTATCACCATGCAAGCCTAATCACGGACTCCGTAGTCGCATAGGCCACTCACATAGGCCCGCATAGGGTACATAACCCGCATCGGTAGCTACTCCTCGGCATCGTCTGGACTCGTAGTCCGCATGGCCACATAGACGCGTGAGGTATAACCACGCATCACTAACACGGAACTCCGTAGCTCGCATAGGTCCTGGACCGCGTGAGGTATTCTCGAATCATGGTCCCGGACACTTTGAGTCTACCGCGTCGGAGGGCTTAACCCCGGTAATATGTCAAGAGGTGAGTGATAGTACACTAACATAACGACTTATCTTTAAACAACGAAGCCGCAACAAGTATACTCTCTTATACAAGCGTTACAAGACACTAACACACATAGCATCATATCATGTCTACTTATCAAACCATCTTATTATTCTTTTCACAATTCATATAAAGTGCATTATAAACACATAGGCAAACTGTTTCTTTTATCAATCTTAAGTGGTTATACTTAACTTCCCATAAAGCTAGTATAACTCTTAAGCTTCTGTTTTAAAAACCAATTAGTTCTCTTTTGTTAAAAATGATTCAGTATTCCTTTGAAATGCTTTCAGTTCTTTATTATTCAGGCTTAAGCCGTGAGGCATTGCCGTAAGTATTATTCAGGCTTAAGCGTGAGGCATTCCGTAAGTATTATTCGAGCTTAAGTCAAAGACATTGCCGTAGTTATTATTCGATTAACACGTATGCGTCTACCGTACTACATATATATTGTAAAATATCATGCTTTAGGAAGAATCACATACCTTCTCGTGAAAACCACACCAAGTTGAATATGTCGTATGAGAATCGACCTATAATAGTCACAAACATCTATCAAAGTCTAGACTACTCTGAAGGTCATTCTAAGCAGAGGGTTCACAATTCTATGGAAAGTCGGGCGACTTCCCTACCGGTGAGCTATATAAGTCTCATGTGAAAGCAGTCTATGTAAATCTGATTTGATTATTCTTCTTTTAAACCCTTCTTTGTGATATGATTCAATTCTATCTGCAATATTCTTCTAAGTATTTTATACTTATTCTTATACTACTACAGTATGTATTCTCTAATTCAAAAGAGGGTTAGGATTATTTACAATCGGTAAGCCCAATAATATCCTAGATAAAGTCGCTGAGCAAGGTTTTGCTCTAAGTTATGCGCTCAGGAAACCTTAGAAGTTCTTCACAACTTCACTAAGTACTAAGGGATTTGGGCTAGGGTATTTTGGGCATTATAACAATACTAGAAGGCAACTTTTCTACCAAGGGAGGGGGGTAGGTTTCGGCTAGGCTAGGGGAGGTTGCCTCGGCCAAGCTTCAAAAGGGAGGGGGTAGGAGGCTTTGGATGAAAAGCTTTAGAGAGAGGAGGGATTTTCAAGACTTGGAAATTGATTTGTGGATGAAGAACTCTTCATCTAAAGGGTATTTATAGGTCGAAGTGGCCAACCAATGGCCAAGATTAAGCCAAGTGCTAGGCAAGTGTAAGGCCAAGATTAGGGCAAGTGTCCTTATCCATCCACTACACAAAATATCCTACCTAATCCTTGACTTGTGCAAAGGCACAAAAAACGTGCAACTCGAGTCCATTTCGTCGATGGGCGATTTCAAGTCCACCAATTGGAGGGTGCCAAGTGTCGCCCTCCGTTGGTCCAAAATGTTTCGTCTCTGGAAAAATCCGCAAAAATTAGAAATGGCATAGCGGAATTTTCCTACGAAGGCGTGGAAACAACCGTCGGAAAAGCGATTCTTTTAGCGAGTTGTGCACAATTTTGAACTTGGCCTAACTTTAAGGCTAAACTTTAAATGCGTGCGCCACGTACATACTCGAAATCTGAGGTATAACATTCTCCCTAGAAACATTCTTCACGAATGTTCCTTCCCAAAACGATTAACGATAAGATTCTTCATAACTTAGCGATTTGCAAATGCCACACACGGCGAGAACAACACTTAGGCATAAGCGATAATGAAGATTTACAAGTAGGAAAAGTGAATTACGGAGGTGTGGGCAATAGGTGAGGATACCTCCGCCTCATGTCCTCCTCGACTTCCCACGTCATCTCCTCCCTAAGCTCGTTCGCCACAAGACTTTGTGGAAGCCACGTCCTTGGTCGCAGGCGCCTAACACGACGATCGACTATCGTTATGGGAATCTCCTCATACGATAACCTCGATCACACGGGCGTCGTCAATCGGGTGTACCACTAGATAGATCCCGATACATCTCTCAACATAGATCGTGAAACACGGATGCCCGCCTCCGGATCGGACGGCAGATCAACTCGTAGGCAACCTTGCCTACCTGCGGACAATCTGAAGCGGCCCGATGTACCTTGGTGAGTTTCCTTCTTCCGAATCTCATCACACCGCCGTGGGTGACACCGAGAAAACCCAATCATCAGCTGCGAACTCGGATGTCGGCGGCGATGATCTGCATCGACTTCGCCGACTACGGTGTCGATAGCCGCTCTCGGATAAGCTTCACCTTATCCACTGCTTGCACCAAATCTGGTCCCACTAGCCGCACCTCGCCCACATCGAACCAACCTATGGCGATCTGCACTTCCTCCATACAAGGCCTCGTAAGGCGCCATCCGAATCTTGGAGTGGTAGCTATTATTGTGCGAACTCAACTAGAGGCAAATGATCCTCGGCTACCCACGAAGTCGATAACACGGGCTCGCGACATATCCTCGAAGTGCGGATAGTGCGCTCGGCTGTCAGATGCATGCGTGGATGGAATGCGATGCTCGGGCTCACTGCGTCCTAAACCTCTGGAAAGACCTCCGAAGTTAGCGTGGGGCTCCTGCATGCGATATGATCGAAATAGGGACTCCATGCGATCGGCGATCTCTCGGATGTAAAGTGCGGCATAATCCTCGGTAGAAAAAGTCGTCTGACGGGAAGAAAGTGGGCTGATTTAAATCGACTGTCGGCGATAACCCATATAGAATCATGTCTCTTACGAGTGCGAGGTAATCTGTGATGAAGTCCGTGTTGATTACCTCCCACTTCGGTCGGGATCTCGATAAATGCGTAACAAACCACGGGCCTGCGGTGCTCTACCTTCACTGCGACAACGGGCACTAAGCTACGAACTGCAGCGTCCTCTTCAGCCATCCCACGATACACGGATCTAAGGTCGTGGTACATCTTGGTCGACCACGGATGGATAGAGTAGCAGCGTTGTGTGCTTCCCAGAACTCTGCTGCGAAGTCTGAAACATCGGAACACACAACTGACACATCACGACCGAACGGGCGTGGTAGTGCCTACCGGGCACCCTAGTGATACAACATCGAGTGTCGGCGAACATAAAACAAGACATGAAAATATTATGAAGTAAAGCGATGTCGGAGAAAACTTGCCTACGGCATATATATAGATCAATTTAAAACCGACGATTACATCCCATTACAACTACGCCTGTGATCTACAGACCTGCACAGAAAGATATGACAACAATGGCGGGCGGGGCGCCATACCTGAATATAAATACCTCTACAACGGGGACTATACCATTGATAAGCCTCGGAAAGCGGAGCTTCCATCTGTTGACGTGACCAGAGAACTAGGATCAACGGCGGTGTACCTCGACTGCGGCGTGAGCGGCCCGAAGAAGTCGATAACAGTACCAAGTATATGAAGCGTAAAGTACTTAAATGAAAACATATCATTTTAAAATTAGTTTTGCAAGTATGTATGAAACAACGAGTATGCGCGCATAGTGCCACATCATAAACAAGCAACAATAGGTGGCGTAACATGTCTTTTCTAGGCTGCGAATGATCGAGCGGGGCCAATTGCGTAGTATCACCATGCAAGCCTAATCACGGACTCCGTAGTCGCATAGGCCACTCATATAGGCCGCGTAGGGTATGTAACCGCATCGAGGGTAGCTACTCCTCGGCGTCGCCTGGACTCGTAGTCGCATGGCCACATAGACGCGTGAGGTATAACCCGCATCACTAACACGGAACTCCGTAGGTCGCATAGGTCCGCGGACCCGCGTGAGGTATTCTCGAATCATGGTCCTGGACCGCTGAGTCTACCCGCGTGGAGGCGACAACCCGGTAATATGTCAAGAGGTGAGTGATATTATACTAACATAACGACTTATCGTTAAACAACATAAGCACAACAAGAATACTCTCTTACAAGCGTTACAAGAACTAACACACGTAGCATCATATCACGTCTACTTATCAAATCAACAAGAAAGTATTACAAGGCTATCACAAACCAACACAATCAAGTTATACACACAAGGTACATTAATATATGATTAACAAGATCGGGTATCTATTCCCAAAGTACTTCATACATTATCTTTTAAAGATCGTTACGTTTACAAAAGTCACACAATACGTAGTATATGAAAATAGAGTGATTATCCTTTGAAGTAAATCGAACACTTCTCTTCGTAAAATCAAGTAACAACATTCTTTTCCAAATGTTTCAAGTTTGCCTAATTTCAATTACTCAAGTTTCTCATTTTGAAAGGTTTCGTAGTTCATAATTTTAATCACTTAATGATATAATTCTCCTTTAAAAGCAATTTGAGAAACATATATACGTCATTGAGTAGGTTATTCTTGTTTATAACAATCTTATTTAGCGACCATGATCTAGGAAATGTAACATCATTTTGTCTCATCTTAGTTTCTATGCGGATGGAAGTTTCTACTGGTTTTACTAATACATTATTAGTCAAAACATTTCCTTTATTAAGCTATTTGTTGTGGTTTGTTCGATACTTATTCGATTTAAATCGGTAAAACAATATTGCTTTTAAAATCAAGTACTCATTACTCATGAATGAGGTTTTACAACATTTTTAACAAAATGTTAATTACCAAGTAAAACAAGTTAAGTCTCTTATCTTTTAAGATCAAGTCTCTTAACTTTTAAAATCAATAAACCATTCATTTTACCATTCTTAAGGCGTTATACCTAACTTCCCATAAAGCTAGTATAACTCTTATGTTTTCAAAACCAAGTATTATTCTTACATTAAAAATGATTGACATTCTTTTGAAGTACTTCAAGATTCTTTATTATTACACATTAAGTCGTTATAAGTCAAATCGATTTACCTTTTAAAACCATAAAGCATTTTCTTACTTACATAAAGCTGTTATAACCAACTTCCCATAAAGCCGTTATAACACTTTATGTTTCAAACCAATCAAATACGTTTAACACATGTACGTCTACCGTACTACATAGTTATACACATATCATGCTAGAAAAGGTAGGAAGAGGTTCACATACCTGGCGGCGATTATCGACTAATAAAGCGCTCAAGCACCTCAAACCGCTACTCCTTAAGTCAAGTAGATCGCGCCACGCATAGTACTTCAACCTATACGGCCACAAGGCGCTTATTAACTTCTAGGTCTAATCGTAGAACATTCTACAGAAAATTCGGCACCTCCCACATGCAGCGTAAATCTCCTCCTCTATCGGGGCCGGCTACCAAGCCAACTAGGGGGGGTTATACGTCTAATCCGGACGTGCACAATTCTACCTCACAGAAAAGCTACACAAGTCTACTGTAATACAGTCCTATGTAATTACAGTTCAGCACTCTTCTTTCGAAAAGGTTTCTTATTATTCAGGCTTAAGTCAAAAGACATTTCCGATAACTACGTTCAGTTCTATATATAGTATACTTCAACTATATATTCTATCAACATGTAATTTCCAATTACAATAGGAGGTCAAGAGTGTTTACCTCGATAAGCCCAAAATTATCCGAGTTTAAATGTCGATCCTGAGCAAGGTTTAGCTCCTACTCCGTGCGCTCCGACCCGCTCCAAACAACCTTTAGAAGTTCTAACCAACTTCTACTTAATACTCCAACCAACTATGGAGATTTTCCTTAGGGTTTCGGTTTTGTGACTGACGGGAAGTATAATAGTATAACTGGGCTTTTAGTATAGGTATATCCTTAGAATACTACAAGGTATACGGCTAAGGTAATTTGGGCATTATAACAATACTTTTGAGAGTATCACTATACCACAAAAAAGGGGGGTATTATACGAAAACAACTAGGCTAGGGGGGGTACCCCACGGCTAGCACCACAAGGAGGGTGTGTACCCGCCAACCCCACTGGGGAAAAACTCGGCCAAGGCGGGGATGAAGGGTTGCTCTCGGCCAAAGGCCTCACAAAGGGGGGGGGGAGGAAGAAGCTTTCAAGACTTAGAGATTTTTGGATGAAGAAGTTCATCAAAGGGGAAGGGTATTTATAGGTCAAGTAAAGGCCAACCAATGGCCAAGATTTAGCCAAGTGCTAGGCAAGTGTAAGGCAAAGATTCACCCATGTGTCCTAAACCAACTAACACACAAAATATCCTACCTACTCCCACTCTCCATTCGTCGACATCACCGGGCGTGTTCCAATGAGAGGGTGACAAGTGTCGCCTCTCGTTGGTCCAAAATGTTTCGTCTCTCGGAAAAATCCGCAAAAATTAAAAATGACATAGCCGGAATTTTCCCTACGAGTAATGGAAAGCGTTTTGTCGAAACGACTCTAACGGTGTTGTGCACAAAGAATAAATCGTGACCTATTCTCAAGTTCAAATTTTTCTACGTACGTCCTTACGTACATACTCTGAAAATACGGGGTATAACACTTGAAGTACTACAACATCAATTCTTATCCAATACGCTGAACTGTGACCCCGAGAACTAGGATCAACGACTGGTGTACCTCAACTTGCGGCATGAACGCAGCCCCCCGAAGGAGGTCAGTACAACAGGTACCAAGTATGTGAAACTGTAAAGTACTTAAATAAAAACATATCATTTTAAAATCAGTTTTGCAAGTATGTATGAAACAACCAAGGTAACCGCACATAGTGACATATCATAAACAAGAGTAACAATAGGTAAACTGTAACAGGTCTTTTCTAGGCTGCGAATGATCGAAGCAGGGCCAATTGCCCGTAGTATCACCATGCAAGCCTAATCCTGGACTCCCGTAGTCCGCATAGGCCACTCATATAGGCCCGCATAGGGTATGTAACCCCGCATCGAGGGTAGCTACTCCTCGGCATCGTCCTGGACCCGCAGTGCGCATGGCCACAGAGACTGCATGACCACAAGGCCGCAACTAACTCAGTAACTCCGTAGTTCCGCATGGATCCCTTGGACCCGCGTGAGGTATTCTCGAATCATGGTCCTGGACCGCTGAGTCTACCCGCGTCGGAGGCGACAACCTCCGAAATATGTCAAGAGGTGAGTGATATTATACTAACATAACGACTTATCGTTACACAACATAAGCACAACAATAATACTCTTTCACAAGCGTTACAAGACACTAACACACATAGCATCATATCACGTCTACTTATCAAATCAACAAGAAAGTATTACAAGGCTATCACAAACCAACACAATCAAGTTATACACAAGGTACATTCTATTATATGATTAACAAGATCGAGTATCTATTCCCAAAGTACTTCATACATCATCTTTTAAAAGATCGTTCACGTTTACAAAAGTCACACAATACGTAGTATATGAAAATAGAGTGATTATCCTTTGAAGTAAATCAAAACACTTCTCTTCGTAAAATCAAGTAACACCATTCTTTTCCAAATGTTTCAAGTTTGCCTAATTTCAATTACTCAAGTTTCGTTTTGAAAGGTTTCGTAGTTCATAATTTTAATCACTTAATGATATAATTCTCCTTTAAAAGCAATTTGAGAAACATATATACGTCGTGAGTAGGTTATTCTTGTTTATAACAATCTTATTTAAGCGATCATGATCTAGGAAATGTAACATCATTTTGTCTCATCTTAGTTTCTATGCGGATGGAAGTTTCTACTGGTTTTACTAATACATTATTAGTCAAAACATTTCCCTTTATTAATATTTCGTGGTTTGTTCGATACTTATTACGATTCAAATCGTAAAACATTATTGCTTTTAAAATCAAGTAATCATTACGATAGAATGACTTTTTAAAACATTTTGAAACAAAATTTTAATTACCAAGTAAAACAAGTTCATTCACTTATCTTTTATGATCAATAAACCATTCATTTTACCATTCTTAAGGCGTTATACCTAACTTCCCATAAAGCTAGTATAACTCTTATGTTTTCAAAACCAAGTATTATTCTTACGTTAAAATGATTCAGCATTCTTTTGAAGTATTTCAAGATTCTTTATTATTACATCAAGTCGGTTATAAGTCAAATCGATTTACCTTTTAAAACCATAAAGCATTTCCTTACTTACGTAAAGTTGTTATAACTTGACTTCCCATAAAGCCGTTATAACACTTTTATGTTTCAAACCAATCAAATCGCTTAACACGTATGCGTCTACCGTACTACATAGTTATACACATATCATGCTAGAAAAGGTAGGAAGAGGTTCACATACCTCGCGACGATTATCGACTAATAGCAAAAGCGCTCCAGTACCTCAAACCGTCGGCTACTCCTTAAGCCAAGTAGATCGCGCCACGCGCGTGGTACTTCAACCTATAAGGCCAAGGCGCTTATTAACATCTAGGTCTAATCGTAGAACATTCTACGAAAATTCGGCGCCTCCCCACATGACAGCGTAAATCTCCTCTCTATCGGGTGGCTACGAAGCCAACCGAGGGGTTATGCGTCTAAACCGGACGTGCACAATTCTATCACCTGAAAAGCTACACAAGTCTGTAATACGGTCCTATGTAATTCTGATTCGGCCTCTTCTTTCGAAAATGTTTCTAATAATTCAGGCTTAAGTCAAAAGACATTGCCGATAACTACGCTCATTTCTATATATAGTATACTTCAACTATATATTCTAACAACATGTAACTTCCAATTACAATAGAAGGTCAAGAGTGTTTACCTCGATAAGCCCAAAATTATCCGAGTTTAAATGTCGATCCTGAGCAAGGTTTAGCTCCTACTCCGTGCGCTCCGACCCGCTCCACACAACCCTTAGAAGTTCTAACCAACTTCTACTTAATACTCCAACCAACTATGGAGATTTCCTTAGGGTTTCGGTTTTGTGACGGAAGGGAAGTATAATAGTATTTCTGGGCTTTTCGTATAAGTATAACCTTAGAATACTACAAGGTATACGGCTAAGGTAATTTGGGTATAGTAACAATACTTTTGAGAGTATTTCTACCAAGAGGGGGGGTATTTATACGAGACAACACCACAAAGGGGGGGGTGTATACCCCTCGGCCTACCCATTTAGGGGTACTCTCGGCCAAGGGGAGCGCCACTCGGCTAAGGCCTCACAAGGGGGAGGGGGACGAGAACTCTAGAGGGAGGGAGAAGAGATTTCAAGACTTAGCACAATTTTTGGATGAAGAAGTTCATCAAAGGGGAGGGGTATTTATAGGTCAAGCCATGGCTAACCAATGGCCAAGATCAAGCCAAGTGTGGTGCAAGTGTAGGGTCAAGATCATGCCAAGTGCACCTTATCCAATTACCACAAAAATATCCTACCAACTCCATGACAAAATAGGCACACTTTCGGCCACATTACCGTCCAACCATCCTCCAATGAGAGGGTGCCAAGTGTCGCCCTCTCGTTGGTCCAAAATGTTTCGTCTCTCGGAAAAATCCGCAAAAATTAGAAATGACATAGCCGGAATTTTCCCTACGAAAGCTGTGAAAACGTTTCGTCGAAAAACGACTCTAACCGGGTGTTGTGCACAAAGGGAAATCGTCCAAGCCTATTTAAAAGTTCAAATTTTCTACGTACGTCCTTACGTACATACACTGGAAATACGGGGTATAACACTGCCCTCAAACCTTAGCACCCCATCAGGTGCTATTTCAAAAGGACCCTTGCCCTCACGAAGAGCTGTATCACGATAACGTGTCAACACTGGATCCTCGAACTGTTGCCTCTTCACCTCCTCGACGATGGAAGACTCGGCAACCTCACAAACTCGAACCCCACTGCTATCAGAATCAATCAAACGGACACCAAGGCTCGCTAACTGATGCAAATCACGAACCATGTCCCTCCTCTCTAGCTGCACATCTGATAGGCTCCCCATCGACCTACGACTAAGAGCATCTGCCACAATATTGGCCTTCCCCGGGTGGTACAGGATATCAACATCGTAATCCTTAAGCAACTCTAACCACCGTCTGCGCCGTAAGTTCGGCTCCTCTGGTGAAGATATCTTGGAGGCTCTTGTGGTGCGTAAAAATATCCACGTGAACCCCATACAAATAGTGCCTCGGATCTTCAAAGCGTGAATCACCGCGACTCAAATCATGGGTGGGGTAGTTCCTCGTGTTTCTTGGTGTCGGGATGCATATGCTATAACCTGCCATGCTGCGTCAACACACATCCCAACCCGATGCGGCGCGTCACAATACACGACATAACCATCCGGACCCTGCGGAAGAGTAAGAAGCGGGCGGTCGTCGTCTCTCTTTCAAAGAATCTGGAAACCGCTCCACAAGCATCGATCCGCGAAACTTGGGCCGCCGAGTCGGCCTAGTCAATGGTGCGAGATAGAAGCAAACTTCTCCACGAACCGCGATAATATCTGCAAGGCCCGAGCTGCGAACCTGCGCCGGAGTAGTAGGTCTAGGCAAGTCTGGCGCCGATCTTGGCGTATCCACTCGAACGCCATCGGCCCGGACAATATGCCCAAGAAAGCCACGAAGTCAGCCAAAACTCACATTTGGAAAACTTGGCGTACAAGCTGGTCTGGAGAAGCTGTCGGCCGCGATCCTCAAATGCTCCGCATGCTCTGCTCTGGCGAGAATAAACCAAGATATCATCGATGAACACTATCACAAGCGTGTCCAAAATGGTTTGAACACTCGGTTCATCAAATCCATGAATACCGCCGGAGCATTGGTCAACCCAAAAGACATGACCACGAACTCATAATGCGTCTGGGTCGGAATGCGATCTAGGGACATCCACCTCTCGACTACTTTTGATGATAGCCCGATCGCGATCAATCTTGAGAAACATCTCGCACCACTGCAATCGTCGAACAAATCATCAATCCTGGGAAGGGGTATCTGTTCTTAATGGTCACCTTGTTCAGCTGCCTGTAATCAACACACATGCGCAGCGTCCCGTCCTTCTTCTTTACGAACAATACCGGCGCTCCCCAGGGAGAAACACTAGGCCTGATGAAGCCCTTCTCGGCAAGTCTCTAAGCCGATCCTTGACTCTCTCAACTCGGCAGGTGCCATTCTGTATGGCGGAATGGAAATAGGCCGAGTGTCTGGCAATATGTCTATACAAAACTCAATCTCCTCTCAGGAGGGATACGGAGGTCGCGGAAACACGTGCGGGAACTCTCGACCACTTTGAGGACGGAAAATCTGGTACCGCGGCTTGATATCAAACACGAGCGAGATGGTAGATATACCCTTCGCACCATCTTCCTAGCCTTGAGGTAGGAAATAAACCTACCTCGGCGATACCGTGCTCCTCCCACTCAACAACGGCTCCTCGAAGCGGAACCGTACTACTCTCTCATGCGGTCTACATTGGCGTAGCAAGAAGCTAGCCAATCCGTCCCGTGATCACGTCGAAGTCAATCATCTCCAACTCTATCAAGTCGGCTGAGGTCCGACGATCGTAAATAGTCACGGGACAAGCTCTATATACCCGCCGAGCTACCACCGAATCACCTTGGCGTAGCTACCTCGAAAGGTCTATGGACTCGGGCTCTATCACTATCCTACTAGCAACAAGGGAGATATAGGGACAGTAGAACCGGATCTATCAAGGCATAAACATCAAACCGAAGCGATAAGGTACTGTGGCGACATCGGTGAGGCCTCACGATCTGTCGGTGGACAAAGCATAAATGCGGTTACGAGGACCGCTAGAAGCGGGACCGCGCCACGACCTGCCGCGACCGCTGGTCCATGAGTACCTTGCCCTCGGCGAGTAGCTGTCGGGGATGAAGAAGACGTGAAAAGAACTGTAGGTGACCCTACCATCGATCGCCCTTGGTCGGACGGTTCCTCGCATAGTGACCTGCGGCCTGGCCCGAAACAAGCTCGTGCACCACAACTCGAAGTGGGATCGCATCGGCCACCTGAGGGGTGGTCCGATCGGCGATGCCTCTTTGCTCGGGCGTCACGAAGTCACAGGGCCTGATGCGCCTCGAATATCTGTGTCTTGAGGATGGTGCGAGTGCTCTGAGTGTTTGTGGTGCAAATCTAGGCTAGCTGAGGCCGCCCACCACGATAGCCACTAAAAGACCTGCCGTCTGGTAACCTGCCTGCTGTCAACCCGTCGGTCTCTACGCTCCTCACATCCAGAGCATGAGCTGCATGCGGGTAATGTCCATACCGGCTAAGAAACACCCGCATGACTCGGCCATATAGTCATCTAGCGGTGGCGTGGCGGTGCACTATCCTCCATATCTGCTACCAACGCCTGGGACATATCGAGCGAATGAATCAAACTCGACATTGTACTCCACGGCGGTCGTCCTCGCCTCGGCGGTAAAAATCTATCGGCCGCGCCTCCTCATCTGTGGAGGCAAGAAGTGAGTGAGAAAGCCTGCGAGAACTCATCCCAAGTAGGCGGGGGCGTGCTCTCCGGATAACTCCCATGAATCAAACCAATCGATTGCGGTATCACGCGGCCTATGTGAACCAAAGATCACGGACTCGGTCTCGGCATACGATCACTCTCGGGAATCCATTGTAGCGGACGGATGAACTCCTGCGGATCATCCTCGGCCTCGACCCGTAAAACTGCGGCGGGCTACAACTCGGGAAGTCTCGTAGCCTCGGACTCATGCCTCGGGTGAACCAGATGCAGTGGGCTGGGGCCGAGCTGCGCATCGGCTGTCCTCGTGTCTGGCCACAATCCTAGCCAATAGCTGGGCCATCTCCTTGTACCCTATCTCCTCCGTCCCGGTGTGGGGACGGGAGGTGCAGTCTTGTAGTCTCTTTGGGCCGGCGGCGTCGTAGAACTCGCCGTCTGCGGTATGGATCGGGCGAGCCCTCGTGACTCTCGGTGCCATACTAGCAGCTCCCTCGGCTGCCTTGCCCTTCTGGGCCCGGGTTGCCTTACGTGGAGGCATAACTGTTACAGAAAAAGGAATACGTTAGAGGGGTCCAACTTTAACACAGCTCTAAAGCACGATCTCAGAGTAAGAAGAGTGGAAACCAATCCTAAATATCCTATAGCCTCACGATTATTGGTGTGGTGCACAACACAGATAATCAAGACTACTAGATACGATGCATGAGACACTTTCCGAGGATTAAGCGCTCACGATACCACTTTTGTCACGACCCATTCGGGGCCGTGGTAGTGTCTTCTGGGGGCACCCAGTAGTCATACATCAGTAATCGTGGAAATATAAAACAAGACATGAAACAGTTTATAAAATAAGACACGATTTATGTGAAACGTCGCCTTTCGGCATATATATATATACACATGGTTTAGATTATATCCGATCTTGTACCACATGACTCTGAACCTCTAGGAAATATACAACTATGGCGGGACGGGGCCCGCCATACCACTATACAAAACTATCTACAACGGGGAGATCATACCCAAAGTAGAGCCTCGGAGAAGATGGAGCTCGACACCAGCATGAGAGATCCTGGGATGTGGATCTAGCACACCTTGCCACCTGCGGCATGAGCGCGGCCCGAAGGAGAGTCGATTACAACGGTACTAAGTATATGAAGCGTAAAATACTTAAATGAAAACATATCATTTTAAAATCAGTTTTGCAAGTATGTATGAAACAACCAAGGGAACCGCACATAGTGCCACATCATAAACAAGAGCAACAATAGGTAAACTGTAACAGGTCTTTTCTAGGCTGCGAATGATCGAAGCAGGGCCAATTGCCCGTAGTATCACCATGCAAGCCTAATCATGGACTCCCGTAGTCCGCATAGGCCACTCACATAGGCCCGCATAGGGTACATAACCGCGTCGGTAGCTACTCCTCGGCATCGTCCTGGACTCGTAGTCCGCATGGCCACATAGACCGCATGAGGTATAACCCGCATAACTAACAAGGAACTCCCGTAGCTCCGCATAGGTCCTGGACCGCATGAGGTATTCTCGAATCATGGTCCCAGACCGCCTGAGTCTACCCCGCATCGGAGGGCAGCTTAACCCCCGGTAATATGTCAAGAGGTGAGTGATAGTACACTAACATAACAGCTTATCTTTAAACAATAGAAGCACAACAAGTATACTCTCTTATACAAACGTTACAAGACACTAACACACATAGCATCATATCATGTCTACTTATCAAACCATCTTATTATTCTTTTCACAATTCAATATAAGTTTGTTATAAACACATAGGCAAACTGTTTCTTTTATCAATCTTAAGTGGTTATACTTAACTTCCCATAAAGCTAGTATAACTCTTAAGCTTCTGTTTTAAAAACCAATTAGTTCTCTTTTGTTAAAAATGATTCAGTATTCCTTTGAAATGCTTTCAGTTCTTTATTATTCAGGCTTAAGCCGTGAGGCATTCTAGTAAGTATTATTGAGCTTAAGCGTGAGGCATTACCGTAAGTATTATTGAGCTTAAGTCAAAGACATTGCCGTAGTTATTATTCGATTAACACGTATGCGTCTACGTACTACATATATATTGTAAAATATCATGCTTTAGGAAGAATCGCATGCATACCAGTGAAAACCACCGCCAAGTTGAATATGTGTGTGAGAGAATCGACCTATAATAGTCACAGACATCTATCAAAGTCTAGACTACTCTGAAGGTCATTCTAAGCAGAGGGTTCACAATTCTATGGAAAGTCGGGCAGCACTTCCCTGCAGGTGAGCTATATAAGTCTCTTGTGAAAACTTGATCTATGTAAATCTTGTTTGATTATTCTTCTTTTAAACCCTTCTTTGTGATAACGATTCAATTCTATTCTGCAATATTCTTCTAAGTATTTTATACTTATTCTTATACTACTACAATATGTATTCTCTAATTCAAAAGAGGTTAGGATTATTTACCTCGGTAAGCCCAATAATATCCTAGATAAAGTCGCTGAGCAAGGTTTTGCTCTAAGTTTATGCGCTCCAGAGAAACCTTAGTAGTTCTTCACAACTTCTACTAGGGACGACGGGATTGGGGCTAGGGTCTTGTGGGCAGAATAACCATACTCGAAGGCCACTTTTCTACCACGGGAGGGGGGGTAGGGTTCGGCTATGCTAGGGGGGGTTGCCTCGGCCAAGCTTCAAAAGGGGAGGGGTAGGAGGCTTTGGGAAAAGCTTTAGAGAGAGGGGAGGGATTTTCAAGACTTGGAAATTGATTTGTGGATGAAGAACTCTTCATCTAGAGGGGGGTATTTATAGGTGCAGAAGTGGCCAACCAATGGCCAAGATTCAGCCCTGTGCTAGGCACGGGTAAGGCGAAGATTAGGGCAAGTGTGCTTATCCATCTTCTACACAAAATATGCTACCTAAGCCTTGACTTGTTCAAAGGCACAAAAAACGTGCAACTCAAGTCCATTTCGTCGATGGGCGATTTCAAATCCACCAATTGGAGGTGCCAAGTGTCGCCCTCGTTGGTCCAAAATGTTCGTCTCTCGGAAAAATCCGCAAAAATTAGAAATGGCATAGCGGAATTTACCCTACGAAAGTTGTGGAAAGCGTTTCGTCGAAAGCGATTCTTTTAGCGAGTTGTGCACAATTTTGAACTTGGCTAACTTTAAGGCTAAACTTTACGTCGTCACGCCCATACATACTAGGAAATACGGGTATAACATCGACAAACCAACTGCGGCGTTAATAAAGGAAATGTTTTGACTAATTAAGTATTATTAAAACCAGTAGAAACCTCCATCTGCATAGAAGCTAAGATGAGACAAAATGATATTACATTTCCTAGATCATGACTGCTTTAATAAGATTGATTATGAACAAGAATAACCTACTCACATATAAGACATATGTTCTCAAATTATTTAAAAGAGGATTATATTCTTAAGTGATTAAGTCTATGGACTATGAAACCTTTATAAAATAAGAGGCCTAAGTGTTTGAAATTAGGCAAACTTGAACTTTTGGAAAAGAATGTTGTTACTTGATGTTGAAAAGGAAAGTGTTTTGGTTTACCTAAAAATGTGAGTCACTCTATTTTAATACTACGGGTATCGGGTGACCTTTATAAAAGGAATGGATCTTTTAAAAAGAATTTAACGTACGTAATACTTTGGGGTCAGAACCTGGACTTTGGCCTAAAATAAACTCGAGTTGTGTGTAACTTGCCTATGTTTGTGTTTGATAGCCTTGTGTGCATATACTGTATTTCTATACCACCGCGTCTCTCGATGGAGGGCCGGCTGATTTGTTATGAACGATTATTCACCGAGTCTCACGGGATGGGCCGGGACACGTATTTCATCTGATTCTTCACCGAGTCCCATGGGATGGGCCGGGACACGTATTTCATCTGATTCTTCACCGAGTCCCATGGGATGGGCCGGGAAACGTATTCCACCTGATTATTCACCGAGTCCCACGAGATGGGCCGGGACACGTATTCCATCTGATTCTCTATCGAGTCCCATGGGATGGGCCGGGACACGTATTCCACATGATTCTCTACCGAGTCCCACGGGATGGGCCGGGACACGTATTCCACACGATTTATACCTAGACTGCCGGCAGTGAGGAAGGAGTTCCACGGGCATGAGGGATGACTTGAGGGCATGAGTCCCTGACTTGACATGACTGCTTTTATGTTGTGAACTGTAGTTTGGTTATCATACATGTCTCCTGCTTTATATAGACTATTATGATTTCATTTACGATCTTTCTGATTTCACATACTTGGTACTGTTGTGCGACCTCCTTGGGGCTGCGTTCATCTGCATGGTAGAAATACATCGGTTGTGGATCCTCGCTCATAGGATCAAAGTTCGTGTTAGGAAGCCCGTTTATTCGGAGGCTTATCTTTTGGTATGTTACCACAGTGCGTAAGTTCTTGTACATTCAGGGTATGGCGGGGCCACTGTCCGCCATAGTTGTCATTTCATTCTTAAGTGCAAATCTTGTTGTGGGCGAGTTGCAAAAAGGATTAAAGCTGTTGGGTTTTTATGTATATATCGAGAAAATATTTTGGTTGGCCTGTTTGTTTATCATGTCTCTTAATTCATGTTCATGTTTTTATTTCCGCTGATTTTCTCTGATGTTGTATCACTAGGGTGTTATACCCCGTATTTCCAGAGTATGTACGTAAGGGAATACGTACGAAAGTCTTGCCTTAAAGATAAGCCTTGGACGTTTTATTTTGTACACAACTCACTAAAAGAATCGTTTTCCGACGAAACGTTTCCGACTTTAATAGAGTAAATTCGGCTATGCCATTTCTTATTTTGCGGATTTTTCGAGAGGCGAAACATTTTGGACCAACGGGAGGGCAACACTTGGCACCCTCCATTGATGGACTTGAATCGTCCATGGACGAAATTGGAGAGCCAAGGCACGTTTTTGTGCCTTGTGCACAGAATCAAGGTTGGTAGGATATTTGTGTTTAGTTAATCCTCACCCTACACTTGCCTTGCACTTGTCTTCATCTTGGCCATTGGTTGGCCAAGGCTTGACTATAAATACCCGGCAGAGATGAAGAGTTCTTCATCCACAAATCTTCAAGTCTTGAAAAATCCTCTCCTCTCCCTTTGTAGTCTTCTCGTCCAAAAAAACACCTCCCTCCTTGTGAAGGCCATTGGCGAATACCCCCTCTCTAGCCTAGTAGTTTGGCCGAGGCCACTAGCCTAGCCAAAATCTACCCCTCCTTGGTAGAAAAGTTACCTTCTTGTATCGTTATAATGCCCAAAATACCCTAGCCCAAATACCTTAGTACTTAGTAGAAGTTGTGAAGAACTTCTAAGGTTCTTGAGCATACAACTTAGGAGCAAAACCTTGCTCAGTGAGACTTTTCTAGGATATTATTGGGCTTGCAGGGTAACTAATCCTAACCCTCTTTTGAATTAGAAAATATATCTTGTTGTAGTATAAGTATAAGTATAAATACTTAGAAGTATATCACGAATAGAATTGAATTTGTTATCACGATGAAGGGTTTAAAGAAGAATAATTGAGCTGTACTTACATAGAATTTGTTTCTGATGAACTTATATAGCTCACCGGGTAGGGAAGTGCTGCCCGACTTTCCGTAGAATTGTGAACCCTCTGTTTAGAATGACCTTGAGTAGTCTTTGATAGATATCTGTGACCATTATAGGTGACTCTCTGCGCGACATATTGACTTGGCGGTGGTTTTATTTGAGAAGGTATGTGATTCTTCCTAAAGCATGATATTTTACAATATATATATAGTACGGTAGGCGTACATGTGTTAAGCGAATAATAACTACGGCAATGTCTTTGACTTAAGCACGAATAACACTTACGGCAATGCCTGGCTTAAGCTTTGAATAACACTTACGTGATGCCTGGCTTAAGCTTTGAATAATAAAGATCGAAAGCATTTCAAAGAATCTTTGAATCATTTTAAAGAGAACTAATTGGTTTTTAAAACAGAAGCTTAAGAGTTATACTAGCTTTATGGGAAGTTAAGTATAACCACTTAAGATTGATAAAAGAAACAAGTTTGCCTATGTGTTTATAACAGACTTATATTGTGAAAGAATAATAAGATGGTTTGATAAGTAGACATGATATGATGCTATGTGTGTTAGTATCTTGTAACGTTTGTATAGGTGAGTATCCTTGTTGTGCTTATGTTGTTTAAAGATAAGTTGTTATGTTAGTATACTATCACTCACCTCTTGAGATGATCTGGGGTTAGCGCCTCCGTCTGGGGTAGACTCGGTGATGCAGGACCATGATTCGAGAATACCTCATGCGTGTCAAGGGGGACTATTCGGAGCTACGAGAGTTACAGTTTAGTATGCGGGGTTATGCCTCATGCGGTCTATGTGGCCATGCGGACTGAGTCGGGGCGATCCGAGGAGTAGCTACCCTCGATGCGGGGTTATACCTCATGCGGGCCCGTGAGTGGCCTATGCGGACTCGGGAGTCGAGATTAGGCTTGCAGAATGATGATGAGGCGAGTGGCCTGTTTCGATCATTCGCGGCCTAGACAAGACTCATTCTGATTACTATTGTTGCTCTTGTTTGTGATGTGGCACTATGTGCGGTTCCCTTGGTTGTTTCACACATATTTGTAAACTGGTTTTAAAAATGATATGTTTTCATTTAAGTACTTTGCAGTTTCGCATACTTAGTACCTGTTATCGACCTCCCGGGCTGCGTTCATCCGCGGTAAGGGCAAGCGGTGCTAGATCCGCATCCTTAGGATCTCGCGTTGGTGTCGGGAGCTCCATCTCTTAGGAGGCTCTACTTTTGGTATGATCTCCTGTTGTAGATAGTTTATGCGATCGGGGTATGGCGGGCCTGTCCGCCATAGTTGTATATTTCCTTAAGTGCAGTCATGTTATGCGATTGTCGGATGTAATTTGAACTATGATTATATATATATGCGAAAGCGTGTTTTCTCACATAAAGCGTGTCTTATTTTATAAAGCTGTTTCATGTCTTGTTTTATATTTCGCTGATTTTCTCGATGTATGACTACTTGGGTGCCGGTAAGGCACGATCACGGGCCGAGCAGGTCGTGACAAAAGTGGTATCGAGCGATTAATCCTCGAAAAGTGTCTGACCGTATCTAGTAGACTCTTGATTATCGGTGTGTTGTGCACCCCACCAATAATCAGGAGGCTATAGGATATTTAGGATTGGTTTCCATTCTTATCATTCTGAGATCGTGCTGTAGAGCTGTTTTATAGGTTGGACCCCTCTAACGTATTCCTTTCTGTGATTATGCCTCACGTAAGGCAACCGGGCGAGAAGGCAAAGCGTGAGGCGCTAGCGAGACACCCGAGTCACGAGGGCTCGAGGCCGGTCTATACGAGGCGGCGAGTTCTATGGCGCCCGGCCAAGCAGACCACAGTACCGCGCCTCCCGTCCCACGGCACAGGCGGAGGAGTTAGGGCAAGGAGACGGCCCGACTTTTGGCTAAAGTTGTGGCCCGTCTGAGAGAGATTGGATGCGGCGATTCGATTCGGCTCGGCTCGATCGCGCCCGTGGTACACGAGGCGAATAGTTTGAGGCTACGAGATTTCTTGAGTTGTAGCGCGGAGTTTTATGGGTCGAGGCGGAGGATGATCCGAGGAGTTCATCCGTCGGCTTGAGGATTTTGAGAGTGATCGGGCGTCGGAGACCGAGTCCGTGATCTTTGGTTCACATAGGCTGCGTGATACGCGATCGATTGGTTTGATTCATGGGAGTTATCCCGGGAGAGCCGCGTCCCAGCTACTTGGGATGAGTTCTCGAGGCTTTCCTCACTCACTTCTTGCCTCGCGGATGAGGAGGCGCGGTGATAGATTTTTCTTCTGAGGCGAGAGAGGGCGCCTTGTCGGGAGTACAATGTCGAGTTTGATTCAACGGCTCGATATGTCCCGGCATTGGTAGCAGATATGGAGGATAGGGTACCGCTATGTCACGGTCTAGACGACTATATGGCGAGTCATGTGCGGGGTTTCTCTCGGCCGGGTATGGACATTACCGCGTCGAGCTCAGCGCCGCGGATGCGAGCGCGGTCGGCGAGTGGGCGACAGCGGCGAAGAAGGCGGGGGCGGGAGGTCTTACGGTGGTTATCGTGGTGGGCGGCCTCGGCAGATCTGGGTCGCACCACGGCGGCTGAGCACTCTGCACCGTCCTCGGCCCGGCGAGTTTTCGAGGCGGACCGGGCCAGGGCTTGGGCGTCGAGTAGTAAGTGCGGCGATCGGGACCACCCGGTGTGGCCGTCACGGTAGATCCCATTACGGAAGTGTGGTACTACTTATGGATCTTGTTACGATTGTGGCGGCGGTCACTTTGCGGATCTGTCCGGCCGGGCGGCGGTGGTAGGCTCGACGCCGAGTTACGTGGCGCTTCATCATCTCCTCTGATTACTCGCCCGGGCGAGGTGCTCATGGGTCAGCGGTCGCGGCGGTCGTGGCTCGGGTCGATTCTAGCGGTCCTCGAGAACGCATTTATGCTTTGTCGGTAAGCGGGATCGTGAGGCCTCGCGATGTCACCGGCCACAGTACCTTATCGGTTCAGGTTTGATGTTTATGCCTTGATAGATCCGGGTTCTACTCATCTATATATCTCCCTTGTTGCTAGTAGGATAGGGATAGAGCACGAGTCCATAGACCACTTCGAGGTAGCTACGCGATGGGTGATTCGGTGGTAGCTCGGCGGGTATATAGGGCTTGTCTGTGACCATTCTGATCGTGGACCTAGCCGACTTGATAGAGTTGGAGATGATTGACCGGCGTGATTATGGGGATGGATTGGCTAGCTTCTGCTATGCCAATGTAGGCTGAGAGAGAGTAATGCAGTTCGATTTCTGAGGCCGGTTGTTGAGTGGGAGGAGCACGTTATCGCCGGGGTAGGTTTATTTCCTACCTCAAGGCTAGGAAGATGGTGTAGAAGGGTATATCTACCATCTAGTTCAGTGTTTGATCACGAGCTGCGGTACAGATTTTTGATCGATTCGTAGTCGTGAGTTCCCAGGCGTGTTCCCGGATGACCTCGGGTATCCTCCCGAGAGGAGATTGAGTTTTGTATTGACATATTGCGGATACTCGGCCTATTTCCATTCCGCCATACAAAATGGCACTGCAGTTGAGAGAGTGAAGGATCGGCAGGGATTTGCTAGAGAAGGGCTTCATTAGGCGGTGTTTCTCACAGAAGCGCGTGTATTGTTCGTAAAGAAGAAGAAGGGCGGGGCGCTGCGCATGTGTGTTGATTCTGACGGTGAACAAGGTGACCATTAAAACGAATACCCCTCCCGGGATTGATGATTTGTTCGACCGGTTGCGAGTGCGAGATGTTTCTCCAAGATTGATCTGCGATCGGGCTATCATCAGTGCGAGTCGAGAGGTGGATGTCCACAGATTGCATTCGGACGATGCGGGCATTATGAGTTCAGGGTCATTTCTTTTGGGTTGACCAATGCTCCGGCGGTATTCATGGATTTGATGAACCGAGTGTTCAAACCATTTTTGGACACGTTTGTGATAGTGTTCATTGATGATATCTTGGTTTATTCTCGCCAGAGCGAGGAGCACGCGGAGCATTTGAGGCTGTCTTGTGATTCTCGAGACAGCGATTACGCCAAGTTTTCCAAATGTGAGTTTTGGTTGACTTGATGGCGTTTCTTGGGCATATTGTGGTGATGGCATTCGAGTTGATCGGCGAATCGAGCGATCGAGACTTGGCGAGACCTCTTACTCAGCGAGAGGTTCGCGATTTACGGGCCTTGCGAGTTATGCTCCGGTTCGTGGAGAAGTTTGCTTCTATCTGCACCATTGACTAGGTGACTCGAAAGCAGCCAAGTTTGATGGTGATGCTTGTGGCGGGGTTTCGATTCTTTGAAGAGAGGCGGCGGCCCGTTCTTACTCTTCCGGAGGTCGGATGGTTATGTCGTGTATTGTGATGCGTCGGGCATCGGGTTGGGATGTGTATTGATGCGGCATGGCGGGGTTATAGCATATGCATCCGGCAATTTGAAGAAACACGAGAGAACTACCCGCGTGATTTGGAGTTAGCGTAGTGATTCACGCTTTGAAGATCTGGAGGCACTATTTGTATGGGGTTCACGTGGATATTTATACGGACCACAAGAGCCTCGGTATATCTTCAGCGGAGGAGCTGAACTACGGCGAGACGGTGGTTAGAGTTGCTTAAGGATTACGATGTTGATATCTATACCACGGGAAGGCGATGTTGTGGCGGATGCTCTTAGTCGTAGGTCGATGGGAGCCTATCGGATGTGCGGCTAGAGAGGAGGGACATGGTTCGTGATTTGCATCGATTAGCGAGCCTTGGTGTCCGTTTGATTGATTACGATAGCGATGGGGTTAGAGTTCGCGAGGTTGCCGAGTCTTCCATCGTCGAGGAGGTGAAGAGGCAACGATTCGAGATCGGCTTTGATTCGATATCGTGATCTGACTCTTCGTGAGGCAAGGGTCCTTTGAGGTAGCACGATGGGGTGCTAAGGTTTGGCGACTGTGTGTTCGGATGTTTGAGGACTTGGCGTGAGTTCTTGGGAAGCACACGGTAGCGCGTTACTCTATCCATCCGGTCGACCAAGATGTACCACGACCTTAGATCACGTGTATTGGTGGGATGGCTTGAAGAGGGCGTTGCGAGTTCGTAGCTCGGTGCGTGTTGTCGGCGGTGAAGGTAGAGCACGGAGGCACGGTGGTTTTATTCTGACGATTGAGATCCGGCACGGAAGTGGGAGGTAATCAACATGGACTTCATCGGGATTACCTGCTTTCGGAGAGACATGATTCTATATGGGTTATAAATCGGCGGTGGCGAAATCAGCCCACTTTCTTCCCGTCGGGGCGACTTTTGGTGAGATTATGCGAACTTTACATCAGAGATCGTCGATGCGCATGGAGTCCCTACTTCGATCATATCGAGAGGAGCCCGGTTTACGGCTAACTTGGAGGTCCTTCGAGAGGAGTTTAGGGGCGCAGTGAGCACAGTCGCATTTCATCCACGCAGACGGACAGCGAGCGCACTATCCGCACTCTTGAGGATATCTTTGCGAGCTGTGTTATTGACCGATGGTAGTTGGGAGGATCATTTGCCTCTAGTTGAGTTCGCTTATAATAATAGCTACCACTCCGGTATTCGGATGGCGCCTTATGAGGCCTTGTATGGGAGGAAGTGCAGATCGCCTATAGGTTGGTTCGATGTGGGCGGCGGCTAGTGGGACCAGATTTGGTCTGACGATGGATAAGGTGAAACTTATCCGAGGCGGCTATTAATGACTCGAGTCGGCAAGTCGTATGCAGATCATCGTCGTCGACATCTTGAGTTCGAGTTCATGATTGGGTTTTCTAAAGGTGTCACCATGAAGGGTGTGATGAGATTCGGGAAGAAGAAGCTCACCAAGATACATTAGGCCATTTCAGTTGTCGCGAGGTGGCAAGGTTGCTACGAGTTGAATCTGCCGTCCGATCTGGAGGCGGTGCATCCGGTGTTTCACGTATCTATCTTTGAGAGATGTATCGGGGATCCATCTAAGGTGCACCCGATTGGCGATGTCGGTGGCCAGGGGTTATCGTATGAGGAGATTCCCATAGCGATAGTCGATCGTCGAGTTAGGCGTCTGCGGACGAAGGGCGTGGCCGTCAAAGTCTTGTGGCGGAGCGAGCTCGAGAGGAGATGACATGGGAGGCCAGAGGACATGAGGCGGAAGTATCCTCACCTATTCCCCACACCTCCAGGTAAATTCACTGTCCTCCTTACAAATTTTCGTTATCGTTTCTGCCTATGTGTTGCTCTGTGGCCGTGTGTGGCATTTACAACTGTTTAAGCTTCTTCGATAACTGTCTTGGGAAGGAACATTCGGGACGAATGTTTCTAAGGAGGGGAGAATGTTATACCCCGTATTTCAGTATATGCGTAAGGGAATACGTCGAAAGTCTTGCCTTAAAGATAAGCCTTGGGCGTTTTATTTTGTATACAACTCACTAAAAGAATCGTTTTCGAAAGCGTTTCCACGACTTTCGTAGAGTAAATTCGGCTATGCCATTTCTTATTTTTGCGGATTTTTAGAGAGGCGAAACATTTTGGACCAGCGGGAGGGCAACACTTGGCACCCTCCCATTGATGGACTTAGATCGTCCATGGACGAATTGGAGAGCCAAGGCACGTTTTTGTGCCTTGTGCACAAGTCAAGGTTGGTAGGATATTTGTGTTTAGTTAATCCTCACCTACACTTGCCTTGCACTTGTCTTCATCTTGGTCATTGGTTGGCCAAGGCTTGACCTATAAATACCCCAGAGATGAAGAGTTCTTCGTCCACAAATCTTCAGTCTTGAAAAATCCTCTCCTCTCCTTTGTAGTCTTCTCGTCCAAAAACACCTCCCCTCCCTTGTGAAGGCCCTTGGCCGAATACCCCCTCTCTAGCCTAGTAGTTTGGCGAGGCCCCAGCTTTAGCCAAAAATCTACCCCCTCCTGGTAGAAAATTTACCTTCTTGTATCGTTATAATGCCCAAAATACCTAGCCCAAATACCTTAGTACTTAGTAGAAGTTGTGAAGAACTTCTAAGGTTCTTGGAGCATACAACTTAGGAGCAAAACCTTGCTCAGTAGCGACTTTTCTAGGATATTATTGGGCTTACAGGTAACTAATCCTAACCCTCTTTTGAATTAGAAAATATATCTTGTTGTAGTATAAGTATAAGTATAAATACTTAGAAGTATATCACGAATAGAATTGAGCTGTTATCACGGTAGAAGGGTTTAAAGAAGAATAATTGAATTTGTACTTACATGGAATTTGTTTCACGATATACTTATATAGCTCAGGGTAGGGAAGTCTGCCCGACTTTCCGTAGAATTGTGAACCCTCTGTTTAGAATGACCTTGAGTAGTCTTTGATAGATATCTGTGACCATTATAGGTGACTCTGCTGTGCGACATATTGACTTGGCGGTGGTTTTATTTGAGAAGGTATGTGATTCTTCCTAAAGCATGATATTTTACAATATATATATAGTACGGTAGACGTACATGTGTTAACTGAATAATAACTACGGCAATGTCTTTGACTTAAGCCTGAATAACACTTACGGCAATGCCTCACGGCTTAAGCCTGAATAACACTTACGGCAATGCCTCACGGCTTAAGCCTGAATAATAAAGAACTGAAAACATTTCAAAGAATCTTTGAATCATTTTAAAGAGAACTAATTGGTTTTAAAGCGAAGCTTAAGAGTTATACTAGCTTTATGGGAAGTTAAGTATAACCACTTAAGATTGATAAAAGAAACAAGTTTGCCTCTGTGTTTATTTAATACTTATATTGTGAAAAGAATAATAAGATGGTTTGATAAGTAGACATGATATGATGCTATGTGTGTTAGTATCTTGTAACGTTTGTATAGGTGAGTATCCTTGTTGTGCTTATGTTGTTTAAAGATAAGTTGTTATGTTAGTATACTATCACTCACCTCTTGAGATGATCTGGGGTTAAAGCGCCTCCGATGCGGGGTAGACTCGGTGATGCAGGACCATGATTCGAGAATACCTCATGCGGGTCCAGGGGCCTATGCGGAGCTACGAGTTCGAGTTAGTATGCGGGGTTATGCCTCATGCGGTCTATGTGGCGTGCGGACGAGTCGGGGCGATGTCGAGGAGTAGCTACCCTCGATGCGGGGTTATACCTCATGCGGGCCCATGTGAGTGGCCTATGCGGACTCCGGGAGTCCAGGATTAGGCTTGCATAATGATGATGGGGGCGAGTGGCCCTGTTTCGATCATTCGCGGCCTAGACAAGACTCATTCTGATTACTATTGTTGCTCTTGTTTGTGATGTGGCACTATGTGCGGTTCCCTTGGTTGTTTCACACATATTTGTAAACTGGTTTTAAAAATGATATGTTTTCATTTAAGTACTTTGCAGTTTCGCATACTTAGTACTGTTATCGACCTCGCGGGGCTGCGTTCATCTGCGGTAAGGGCGGCAGTGCTAGATCCGCATCTTAGGATCTCCACGTTGGTGTCGGAGCTCCATCTCTTAGGAGGCTCTACTTTTGGTATGATCTCCTGTTGTAGATAGTTTATGTGATCGAGGGTATGGCGGGCCACTGTCCGCCATAGTTGTATATTTCCTTAGAGTGCGTAGTCATGTTATGCGGTGTCGGATGTAGCGCTGAACTATGATTATATATATATCCGAAAAGCGATGTTTTCACATAAAGCGTGTCTTATTTTATAAACTGTTTCATGTCTTGTTTTATATTTCCGCTTATTTTCTCTGATGTATGACTACTTGGGTGCCCCGGTAAGGCACGATCCACGGGCCGAGCGGGTCGTGACATAAGTGCCACAGGTAAGGCACGATCATGGGCGAGTTGGTCGTGACGATGCGTAAGAACTCAAATGTTAAGATTTGAGACGAGTAAAAATTTATCGGAATTTTGGAATTTGTCGGAAAATGAAATATTGCGACGAACGGGAGGGCGACACGTGTCACCCCCTTAATGGCCTTGGACAAAAATGACATGGAGGAAATGGTCATTTGACCATAATTTAAAAGACCAAGTCTTGCAAAGACAATTAGCTTGACATTGTTGACTAAGTCAAATGCCACTTGGCTTGATCCTTGTGAAATGTATCCAAACCACCCATTTGTTCTAATCTTGACCCTCCATTTATTTATATAAGCTTACTAGTGCAAGACAAGGCTTAACACTAAGCAAATTTTCAAGAAAAACTTGATGGAAACTTGAGGAAGCTCTCGGCCAAGGCTAGGGTTTCAAGGAAATTTTTTCAATTGTTGTCCAATAATCCCCCCACTTTAAACCAAGGTACCTAAGGGTATTGTAAGTGTATCTCAATAGAAAGATCCCGGAAAAATGGTGTTTTCGTATTAGTCGAAAGGCGGAAGCTAAAGGAGTTCTTCAACTTTGAAGTTGGAACTTGAAGATAAGTTCTTCATAAGTTTCTAAGGGTTGCTTGGAATGGATTGGAACGTCGAAAAGAGGAGATAAAGTTGCTAAGGATCGACTTGTAAACTTGGATCATATTTGGGCTAAATGAGGTATAATCTTCGTCTTACTTTTGTAATTGAAGGTTCCATGTTATTATAAGTTAGAATTGATCATGTGATATGTGTTATGAAGTTTGATAAGTGTTATGGGAATTTGGAAGCTCAAATCCGAAAATGACATGTTAAGCCATTTGAAATTGAAATACAATTTGGTCGATAATTAGAATCGTCGCATGTTTACCTACTTGAGGATTGTAGTAGTTATAACCAATTGTGGCTAGATAACATGTTATATTAAACCACTTGGATTGAAAAGAAATTGGAAGAAGAATTGGTATTGTTGCCCTAATTGCCGAATTGACATTGTAGTTTAGACTAGTTTGTTTTGTATTGTGGGGCGGAATTTTACATGTCTTGATTAAGCGTGTAATCCCCTATTGTTAACTACTTTGTTGGGCCTTAAATGTGGCGTGTTTGGTTATTGAATTCGGCCTTGAAAAAGGTGGCAAAGTATGTAGAAACAAAGGAAGTGTTGTCCGATTTTTCGTAGAATTTAGTGACCTTGCACTTAGAATATTCTACGGTTGAAGTAAGAAGTTAATAGACGTATTATGGTCATTATAGGTTGACATACTACATACGGCGAATTGGACTTAGCAAGTGGATTTAACCGAAGAGGTATGTGGAACTTTCTTATCTCTTGAGCATGAATAAGTTGTAAATATATAGTACGGTAGGCGTACAAGATTTTGACAATCTAGTCCTTGGTACTAATACTACGGTTATTAGTACCTTGGAAGTTTTATATAAAAAGGAGTAATTTTAAAAGAATAGAAGTACGTAGTACTTTGGGTTAAATTCCCGGATTTTTATAAAAGACATGTTAGTGCCTTAAGTAAACTAAAATGAGAGTGTACATGAACAAGAATAATAAGAAGTTAGGGGATTTCTTAACTTGCTTATATATGGTATGATAAGCCGGTAGTGCTTATGTTATGTATGATAAGCCGGTAGTGCTTATGTTATGTATGATAAGCCGGTAGTGCTTATGTTATGTGTGATAGCCGGTTTGTGCTAGTAGTATGTTATTCATTACGGGGTCATTCCCCAGGTTTGTGGCATTTGCATATTAGTGGATTTGCTACCGCGATCACGAGGAATACCTCATGCGAGTCCGTAAGGGCTTATGCGGGTGAAATAGTCCCATGCGGGCGGATACAGCCTATGCGAGGAATACCTCATGCGAGTCTACACGACCTATGCGGGTGAAATAGTCCCATGCGAGGAATACCTCATGCGGGTTCACACGACCTATGCGGGTGAAATAGTCCCAGGAGTAGGATTGATTAATGATACTGCAGGCGGGTGGTCCTGCTTTGATCGTGAGCTTCCTATTTTTATGTTGTAAGTATACTCTTATTTCCTCTCATTGTTAGTAAGGCACGATTATCTTTAATTGAGTTATCATACCTGTCTCCAGTTTTATTATAGACTTATGATTTCATTACAGTACTTTCAGTTTCACATATTTGGTACATGTTGTACTGACCTCCTTCGGGGGGCTGCGTTCATGCCGCATGTAGAGTACAGGTTGCTGATCCTCGCTCTTAGGATCACTGTTCAGCTGTTGAGAAGCTCCTTTATTCCGGAGGCTTATCCCTGGTATTGTCGGTTGTTGTACATTCAGGGGTATGGCGGGGCCCTGTCACTTGAGTTATTATTCTTAAGTGCGTAGTCACATTTGTGGATTGGGTTGTAAGAAAAAAATGTCTTTATTTTATTTGTATGGTTTATGGAAGGTGGCCTTATCGGCTATGTTACACCAGTAAGTCGGGACATGTAAAGAGAGATATGCGTAAGGAAACAAGACTTGGAAATTAGTACGAAAGGAGGAATTGTTTTTCCGACGGAAAATCTTCCGAACGCCGGAAAGGAAAAATGTTCGTTGTTGAGAATTGGATTCTCAAAATGCATTATTTGAAAAGTATGGAACTCTTAACCTTATGGAAATTATTATTTTTTTACGGATTTGGTCACGTGGGGCCCACCCGAGGAATTTTACGTTTTGTGGGGCCCACGAGGGTTACGGAATTTTATGGACGAATGAGAGGGCGACACGTGGAACCCCCACATGTGGTCTTGGACGAAAAATTTTAAGGGTAAAATGGTCATTTACCATGGTGGAAGATAAGTCTTGCTAGCTTGAGATTGTTGACCAAGGTCAACTTGCCACTTGTGCTTAATCCTTGTGATCTTCATCTTAGCCACCCATTTGTTTAAGTCTAAGCCATCTAATGTGTTATAAATACATACTAGTAGCAAGACAAGGTCTTGAAGACTTAGAAAAATTTCACAACATTTCTTGTCCACTATGTTGCTCTCGGCTTTGTGCCATTTAGGAAGACAAAAATTTGTAGTTTTGATCCATTATTCACAAGACTTAAACCCAAGGTTCCTAAGAGTATTATAAGGTTATCTCAATAGAAAGATTGCGGAAGGCGGCGTTTTCACGTTAGTCATGGCGGAAACAAGGAGTTCTTCAACTTTGAAGTTGGAACTTGAAGATGGGTTCTTCATAGGCTTCTAAGGAGTGCTTGAAGCGGATTGGAACATAAGGAAAGGAGCTAAGAATTTGCTAAGGAGCGACTTTGAATCTTGGAATTTTTAAGGGCTTGGAAAGGTTTAATCTTGTCGTTTTAGCATTTAAGGTTTACTTATTGTTGTAGCTATGGATATTATGGCATGAGTTATATATTATGTAGTTGGATAAGTGTATTGGCTATTGGAACCCTAATCCGAAAACTAACATGTTTAGCCTTAAGATTGGAATTCAAGTTGATTATTAGTTTAAGTCGTCGCATGTTGTATAACGAAGGAAATTGTAGTTGTTGAAGTTGTTTATGACTATATAACATGTTAGACCTTAGAACTTGGATTGAAAAAGAAATTGGAAAGGACTTAGTGTTGTTATTTATGTTGGCCGAGAATGGCTAGGGTATGGAACTACTTCGTATGAATTGTGGGGCGGAATTTTTACACGTATTGTAAGGCGTGTAATCCCCTTTGTTTGGTTGTTGTTTGAGCCTTAAATGTGGCGTGTTGGTTATTGTATTCGGCCTTGAAAAAGGTGGCAAAGTGAGTAGAAACAAAGGAAGTGCTGCCCGATTTTCCGTAGAATTAGAGACCGTATACTTAGTATTATTCTACGTCGAGACTAGAAATTGATAGTCATGTTGTGACCATTATAGGTTGACACTTCTACGTACGGCGTATTCGTCTTAGCTTGTGGATTTAGCCGAAAAGGTATGTGAACTATCTCCTCTTCTAGCATGATTCCTTAAGATAAAGAAAGTATTTCCTACTCCTTAAATGATCCATTCCTTGGTTGTATTTGGATTGCCTAAAGTAGAAATTGTTCTATGTACTTCCTTGATTGTACTTTGATGTTTAACTTATAAGTTGTATAATCCATTGCCTTAGTGAAGTTTGGATTCTTAAAAGTGAAAGTATTTTTACTTAAAGTACATGGAGTCTTGAAAAGGAAGTGGTTTCCAAATCTTTTAGCTAGTGCCTTAGTTCCAAAACCTAAAGGTCATTATAATGACTTTAGGAAAGTCAAAGGAGTGATTTACTTAATTGTTTTAAGAGAGGAGAAATGACATGATTTAAGAGAAGTAACTTGTTTTAAAGGTGTGAGTTACTTGAGGTTTAAAAGTAGAAGAAACTTGTTTTCTATATATTAAGAGACTCGAAGTATTTTTGAAAGTTAAGAGACTTGATTTGAAAGTTGTGATACTTGGTTTTAAGTATAAGTCTCATGTTTATAAAAAGAATGAAATTGTCTAAAAACCATAAAGGGTTATAATGGCTTTATGGTAAGTTGGTTATAACGGCTTTATGGAAGGTCTAGAAAGTTGTCTATTTTGATTAATGGGCATAAGTGTTATACCCCGTATTTCCAGAGTATGTACGTGAGCGCGTACGTATTATAATTTGAGCCTTAAAGTTGGCTAGTTTCGAAATTTTGTGCACAAGTGCCAAAAAGAGTCGTTTTCATAAGAATCGTTTCCACTTCTTTCGTAGTGAAAATTCCGGCTATGTCATTTATAATTTTGTGGATTTTTAGAGAGGCGAAACATTTTGGACCAACGAGAGGCGACACTTGTCACCTATAATTGGAAGGAGTGGACGGACGAAATGGCATGGTGAGCACGTTTTTGTGCCTTTCCTTGGTCGAGGTTAGGTAGGATATTTTGTGGTAGATGGATAAGGTTGCACATGGCTAAATCTTGGCCTTACACTTGCTATGCACTTGTCTTCATCTTGGCCATTGGTTGGCCTTCACTTGACCTATAAATACCCCTCTAGTTGAAGACATTCTTCATCCTAAACTTGAGCAATCTATCTAAGTCTCAAACTACTCCTCTTGGCTTGAGCTTTTAGTCCCTCTCCCCTCCTAGTTGAGCTTGGCGAGAGCCACCACACCCTCCCCTTGTGAAGCCTTGGCGAGGGTACCACTAGCCTAGTTGTCTCGTATAAATACCCCCTTTGTGGTATAGAAATACTCTCCTAGTATTGTTGTTATGCCCAAAATACTTTAGCCCAAATACCTTGTAGTATTCCCAAAGTTACCTCTATCGTGAGCAGGAAATACTACCTTTTGTCCTTTTAGTCTCAAACCGAAACCCTAAGGAAATCTTCATAGTTGGTTGAAGTATTTAAGTAGAAATTGGTTAGAACTTCTAAGGGTTGTTTGAAGCGGATTGGAGCGCCCGGAGTAGGAGCTAAACATTGCTCAGGATCGACATATATACTCGGATAATTTTGGGCTTATCGAGGTAAACACTCTTGACCTTCTATTGTAATTGGGAATTACATGTTGTAGGAATATATAGTTGAAGTATACTATATATAGTACTGAACATTATAATTGTCTTGTGAATGTCTTTTGACTTAAGCTGAATAATACTTACAGTGATGTCTTGCGACTTAAGCTGAATTTAAAGAAGAGAAGCTGTAATTACATAGGGTGTATTACAGTAGACTTGTGTAGCATTACTATGTTGTAGAATTGTACACGTCCGGTTAGACGTGTTAACCCCCCCCCCCCCCCTGGTTGGCTTGGTAGCCGGTCTCGATAGAGGAGGAGATTTACGCTGTTGTTGCGGGAGAGTCTACGAATTTTACGTAGAATATGGAACAATGAGATCTAGATGTTAATAAGCGCCTTGTGGCCTTATAGGTTGAAGTACTACGTGTGGGTGATGCTTGGTGAGAGTGTAGCGGTTTGAGGTACTTGGAGCGTTTTGCTATTAGTCGATACTCGTCGCGAGGTATGTGAACCTCTTCCTATCTGTTCTAGCATGATATGTGTATAACTATGTAGTACGGTGAGCGTACGTTTGTTAAATGGAATTGATTTTCTTTAAACATAAAGTGTTATAACGGCTTTATGGGAAGTTGGTTATATGACTCTGTATGCATGAGAAACGCTTTGTGGTTTTAAAGATAAGCGATTTGACTTATAACATTTGGATGTAAAAGAACCTTGGAGTATTCTAAAAGATTAAGAAACCTTTTTGAAAGAAGTGTGTACTTGGTTTGAAAACATAAGAGTTATACCAACTTTATGAAAAGTTAGGTGTAACGCCTTAAGAAGATAAAAGAATGGTTTAATGGTTTAGAAGTTAAGAGACTTATTCTTAAAGGATAAGAGAATTGACTTAATATGGATGTTTGTGTTATTACTCATTCGTGAGTAATGATTACTTGATTTTTGGAAGTAATAATGTTTCTTGATTTGGAAATCGGAATGTGTATCGACAAACCCTTTGCGGCGTTAATAAAGGAAAATGTATTGAATAATTAAGTATTATTAAAAACCAGTAGAAACCTCCATCTGCATAGAAGCTAAGATGAGACAAAATGATATTACATTTTCTAGATCATGGCTGCTTAATAAGATTGATTATGAACAAGAATAACCTACTCGCCTATGGCATATGTTACTCAATTGTTTTAAAAGAGATTAAGACATTGAACTATGAAACTTTTCAAAAAGAGACTTGCGTAATTAAAATTAGGCAAACTGGAACCTTAGGGAAAAGAAAGGCATTGTGTTGTCTTAAAATGGTTTAAAGCATAAGGTGTTATAACGGCTTTATGGGAAGTTGGTTATAACGACCTTATGAAAACAAAAGAAAGGTTTTATCATTGGTTTTAACGTGGTAACTTGACTTTAAAAAGAAAGTATGGAAATTGTTTTGGTTTACTTAAAAGATATAAGTCACTCTATTTTTATACTACGGTATCGGGTGACTTTTATAAAAGGATAAATCTCTTTAAAGGAATTTAACGTCGTAGTACTTTAGGGTTAAAACCGAACTTGGGCATAAAATGGAAGTACTTGAGTTGTGTATAAACTTGCCTATGCTTGTTGTTGTGAAACTTGCCTATACTTGTTGTTGTGAAACTTGCCTATGCTTGTTGTGATAGCCTTTGTTGTGCAAGAATTGTGTTTCTATACTCTGGCGTCTCGATGGAGGGTTCGGTTGACTTGTTGAGAACTTACTTGGGCGTGGCCGGCGTGTGGATAAATTCCGCAGTGCGTTCCTGTTGATAGTGTTACTTTTGTTAATCGCTTTGGACATCGACACGATCGTGAGCGCGCGGGTATGCTTCCACTTTGATTACCGCCTTGTTGTCTTATTGTTTCCCTTTGGACACGCGACCGCGATGCGTAGCGCGCGGGTATGCTTCCATTTGGAATGTTGTCTTATTTGTTCCCTTTGGACATCTCGACACGATCGTAGCGCGCGGGTATGCTTCCATTTGGAATCTTTGTCTTATTGTTTCCACTTTGGACATGCGACACGATCGTAGCGCGCGGGTATGCTTCCATTTGGAATGTTGTCTTATTTGTTCCCTTTGGACATCTTGACACGATGCGTAGCGCGCGGGTATGCTCCCATTTGGATTGTTGTCTTGTTGTTATCATATCATAGGCATTGCCGGTGAGGAAAGGTACTCCAGGCGGGATTGATGTTGTGGCGTGAGACCACGAATTGATATAAGCAT
Source organism: Przewalskia tangutica (assembly GCA_029844215.1). Classification (NCBI taxonomy): domain Eukaryota; kingdom Viridiplantae; phylum Streptophyta; class Magnoliopsida; order Solanales; family Solanaceae; genus Przewalskia; species Przewalskia tangutica. Next base: position 57,916,857 of record CM056720.1, read on the forward strand.
TATGTGTGTAATGTAGTTTGGTTATCATACATCTCTGCTTTTATAGACTATTATGATTTCATTTCTGATATTTCTGATTTCACATACTTGGTACTGTTGTCTTGACCTCGCCCGGGGATGCGTTCATCACGCGGTAGGAGTACATCTTGTCGATCCGCGTTTAGGATCTCATTTCAGCGTTTTGGGAAGCTCCGTTCCTTGGAGGCTTATCTGTTGGTATGTTACCACGAGTGCATGGGTTCTTGTACATTCAGGGGTATGGCGGGGCCCTGTTCCGTCATAGTTGTTGTATAAACTCTTAAGTGCATGTATTGTGTGGGCGGGGTTTTGTAAAAAGGATTAAGCGCTCGTTTTAAAAAGAGTTGTTTATATATATTTTATTGGAAGGTAACCGTTTGGTTGCTTTGTTTCATTATCTTGTCTCATGTTCATGTTTAAGTTTTTATTTCCATTGGTTTTCTCCGATGTTGTATCACTAGGGTGCCCGGTAAGGCACGATCACGCCCGGATCGGGTCGTGACAAAAGTGGTATCGAGCGATTAGTCCTCGGAAAGTGTCTGAACCGTGTCTAGTAAGTCTTGATTATCGGTGTGTTGTGCACCACATCTATAATCGTGAGGCTATAGGACATTTAGGATTGGTTTCCATTCTTCTCATTACGAGATCGTGCCTTAGCCGTGTAATAAGATTGACCCTCCGACATACTTCGTTTTACGATTATGCCTCCGCGTAAGGCAACCCGCCCGGGCGGCAAGGCGGCAGGAGAGTCGCTAGTAGAGCAAGCGGCCTCTCTGAGACCCCAAGACTGAGCCTCCATCCCCACACCGAGCAGAGAGATGGGTTCTGAGATAGCCCGATCGGCGGGATCGTGGCGAACATGAGATAGATGGACGCAGCAGCCAGTTTCAAGTAGCACCCGTAGTTCACCTCCGAGCGCATTTGAGATTACGGATTTTACGAGATGTAACCTCCGAGTTTTATGGGTCGAGGCACGAGGATGATCCGCAGGAGTTCATCCGGCGATTCTGACGATCATGAGAGTGATCAAGGCATCGGAGACCGAGTCGGTGGTCTAGGTTCGCATCGGCCGCGTGATACCGCGATCGATTGGTTTGATTCGTGAGCTGTCGGGAGAGAATGCACTTCCGCTTTATGGGACGAGTTCTCAAAGGCATTTCTTGCACACTTTGCCTCGCGGATGAGGAGGGTTGGTAAACGATTTTTGGTGTTCTTTGCAGCAGGCGTTCGTTCGGAGTACAATGTGGAGTTCGACTCATTGGCGATGCGTCCCGCATTAGTGGCTAGTATGGAGGATCGAGTGCACCGATATGTTCAGGCTCGATGATTACCTAGCAGAGAGTTGTTGGTGTAGCTCTTGGTAGGGCATGGACATTGCCCGCATGCAGCTTATGCACTTGGAGGTGAGCGAGCGAGAAATCGGCGAAATGATCAAGGTCGAGAAGAGGGCCGTAACAGCAGTGGTCCTGGTGACTTTCGAGGCGGACCGCCATCGAAGACTAGTTATACGCCTCCGCCAAGACAGAGTGGTCCTCCACAATCTTGAGCATCGAGTATTCGAGGAGCGTCGGGGCTCGAAGGGTTCAGATTTTCGGAGAGAGGCGGGTGTTAGCCTGAAGCCACCCCTACCTCGTTGTGACGGCCGTGGTAGACTCCACGGTGGGAGTGTCGTGCTAGTCAGGAGTTTGTTTTACATGCGGCCAGGCCATTTTGGGAGAAACTGTCCGACTGTGGGTAGCACTGGTAGGATAGCACGAATCTGAGATCGGTTGTGGGTTCTTCACCTTCCATAGCCAGCGGATGTTCATACACCGGGCCACGGTAGAGGTCGCGGTGGAAGTTCCCGCTTTAGCGGTCCTCCGAACCGCCTACTTTGAGTATATCCTTAACCCTCAGAGTTTTGTATCTATTGATGTTGTGATTAGTGTTATGTTGGATAGCTTTGTGCTAAAATGTTATGTAGAACCTGGTTAGTGAGAAGGGTAAGCTTGAGGGTGAGGAAATGATGAACCCTCGAATATTAGCGTTGAGACCTTAGATGTAAGGCCGTCTGGAGTACAAGTTTTTGCACGTGATCGTTGTCGAGTGCATTTTATGCCTAGAATGTATTGTGTGATAAGTCCTCGGGTAGTGTGAAATGGATGTGGTAGCTTTCAGTACATGTTGAGGTAATATTGTTCCGGATCGGGTAACAAGAGCGTGATGCGTAAGTGGGTCGGGTTGGGGCCATGTTGAGGGCCAACCCGCGACCGGTTTCAAAGTGGGGTCAGCTCTGGGTGGTCCCGCCAGGTGGTAGGGTCACGAGGGCGCTAGGCCCATGATTAGATAACCATCGTATGAGTTCGTGGATATGTTCGACCAGAAGCGGATCGTGAAGACCGGGAATGGCCTTTAGGGAGAGTGAAGCTAGTAAGATGACCAAGTTTGGAGGTTGTGACTCCAAAGTATTGGGAACTGAAGCGATGACTGAAGTGTGGTACGTATACTAGAAGAGTTCAAGTGTTCAAAAGGGCACGACGAGTAAGGAAGGGAGAGAACGTGTGTTACTTTGTTGCCATGTGTGGCATTGGAAATTTGTTTAAAGTTAAGAGGAACTTTATCGTTATCCGTCTTGAGAAGGAACATTCGGGACGAATGTTTCTAAGGAGGGGAGAATGTTATACCCCGTATTTCCAGAGTATGTACGTGAGCGCGTACGTATTATAATTTGAGCCTTAAAGTTGGCTAGTTTCGAAATTTTGTGCACAAGTGCCAAAAAGAGTCGTTTTCCGACGAAACGTTTCCACAGCTTTCGTAGGGAAAATTCCGGCTATGTCATTTATAATTTTTGCGGATTTTTCCGAGAGACGAAACATTTTGGACCAACGAGAGGGCGACACTTGTCACCCTCTAATTGGAAGGAGTGGACGGACGAAATGGCATGGTGAGCACGTTTTTTGTGCCTTTCCCTTGGTCAAGGGTTAGGTAGGATATTTTGTGGTAGATGGATAAGGTTGCACATGGCTAAATCTTGGCCTTACACTTGCTATGCACTTGTCTTCATCTTGGCCATTGGTTGGCCTTCACTTGACCTATAAATACCCCTCTAGTTGAAGACATTCTTCATCCTAAACTTGAGCAATCTATCTAAGTCTCAAACTACTCCCTCTTAGCTTGAGCTTTTCGTCCCTCTCCCCCCCTCCTAGTTGAGCTTGGCCGAGAGCCACCACACCCTCCCCCTTGTGAAGCCTTGGCCGAGGGGTACCCCCCCCTAGCCTAGTTGTCTCGTATAAATACCCCCCCTTTGTGGTATAGAAATACTCTCCTAGTATTGTTGTTATGCCCAAAATACTTTAGCCCAAATACCTTGTAGTATTCCCAAAGTTACCTCTATACGTAGAGCCGGAAATACTACCTTTGTCCTTTTAGTCTCAAACCGAAACCCTAAGGAAATCTTCATAGTTGGTTGAAGTATTTAAGTAGAAGTTGGTTAGAACTTCTAAGGGTTGTTTGGAGCGGATTGAGCGCGGAGTAGGAGCTAAACCTTGCTCAGATCGACATATATACTCGGATAATTTTGGGCTTATCGAGGTAAACACTCTTGACCTTCTATTGTAATTGGGAATTACATGTTGTAGGAATATATAGTTGAAGTATACTATATATAGTCTTGAACATTATAATTGCGCAATGTCTTTTGACTTAAGCTGAATAATACTTACGGCAATGTCTTGCGACTTAAGCTGAATTTAAAGAAGAGAAGCGAATCAGAATTACATAGGATCAGACATGAGACTTGTGTAGCATTACTATGTAGTTGGTAGCGCCTCGATAGAGAGGAGGAGATTTCTGGGAACTGTTATACCTCGTATTTCAGTATGTGCGTAAAGGAATACGTACAAAAGTTTGGTCTTAAAGATAGGCCTTGACGATTTTTTAGGCACAACTCTCAAAGCGACGATTTTCCGACGAAGCGTTTCCGACTTTCGTAGGATAAATTCGCTATGTCATTTCTAATTTTTGCGGATTTTTCCGAGAGGCGTAACACTTTGGACCAATGAGAGGCGACACTTCCCACCCTCTCATTGGTGGACTTGTCACGGCAATAGGGCGATTGGATGACAATCCTTGTCATAAAGTTGGATAGATATTTTGTGTGCAAGTTGGCTAGTACACTTGCCCTAATCTTGACCTTACACTTGCCTAGCACTTGGCTAAATCTTGGCCATTGGTTGGCCATGTCTTGACCTATAAATACCCTCTTGAGATGAAGAGTTCTTCATCCACTAAAGCTTTCAAGTCTTGAAAATCCTCCTCTCCTTTGTGAGCAATTCGTCCAAACACCCCTCCCCTTTGAGTGAAGTCTTGCCGAGGCTACCCCACCCCTAGCCTGAAACCTACCCCCTCCCTTGATAGAAAAGTTGCCTTCTTGTATTGTTATAATGCCCAAAATACCTAGCCCAAATACCTTAGTACTTAGTAGAAGTTGTGAAGAACTTCTAAGGTTTTGGAGCATACAACTTAGAGCAAAACCTTGCTCACGCGACTTTTCTAGGATATTATTGGGCTTACCGAGGTAACTAATCCTAACCCTCTTTTGAATTAGAATTTATATCTCGTTGTAGTATAAGAATAAGTATAAATACTTAGAAGGTTGTTAAGGAATAGAATTGAACTGAACACCTTAGAAGGGTATAAAAGAAGAATATCTGTTGTACTTACATAGAATTTGTTTCCTGATGAACTTATATAGCTCACCGGTAGGGTTGTTGCCCACTTTCCGTAGAATTGAGGACCTCTGTTTAGAATGACCTACAGAATAGTATATACTTTGATAGATATCTGTGACTATTATAGGCTGATTCTCTGCGACATACTCGACTTGGCGGTGGATTTCACGAGAAGGTATGTGATTCTTCCTAAAGCATGATATTTTACAATATGTATATAGTGCGGTAGACGTACACGTGTTAAGCGAATAATACTTACGGCAATGCCTCACGCTTAAGCTCGAATAATACGTGACGGAATGCCTCGGCTTAAGCTGAATAATAAAGAATGAAAACATTTCAAAAGGACTCTCAACCATTTATTAAAAGAGAACTAATTGGTTTTGAAGCGAAGCTTAAGAGTTATACTAGCTTTATGGGAAGTAAGTATAACCACTTAAGATTGATAAAAGAAACAAGTTTGCCTATGTGTTATATGACTTATATTGTGAAAAGAAGAATAAGATGGTTTGATATAGTAGACATGATATGATGCTATGTGTGTTAGTATCTTGTAACGTTTGTATAGGTGAGTATCCTTGTTGTGCTTATGTTACTTAAAGATAAGTTGTTATGTTAGTATACTATCACTCACCTCTTGAGATGATACCGGGTTAGGCGCCTCCGACGCGGGTAGACTCGGCGATGCAGGACCATGATTCGAGAATACCTCATGCGGGTCGAGGGGCCTATGCGAGCTACGAGAGTTCCGAGTTAGTATGCGGGTTATGCCTCATGCGGTCTGTGTGGCCATGCGGATGAGTCCAGGCGATGCCGAGGAGTAGCTACCGATGCGGGTTACACATGCGGGCCCATGTGAGTGGCTATGCGGACTCGGAGTCGAGATTAGGCTTGAGAATGATGATATGGGCGAGTGGCCTGTTTCGATCATTCGCGGCTGAACAAGACCTATTACGATTACCTATTGTTGATCTCGTTTATGATGTGACACTACGCGGTTTCCTGGTTGTTTCATACATATTTGTAAACCGGTTTTAAAAATGATATGTTTTCATTTAAGTACTTTACGATTTCGCATACTTAGTACTGTATCGACCTCCTTCGGGGCTGTTCATGCCGCAGTAAGGGCAGTGCTAGATCCGCATCCCAGGATCTCTACGTTGGTGTCGAGCTCCATCTCTTCCGAGGCTCTACTTGTATGATCTCCTGTTGTAGATAGTTTTGTATGGCGGGCCCCCGCCATAGTGGTATATTTCCTTAGAGTCATGTTTATGCGATGTAATCGCTAAAACATGATTATATATATATGCGAAAGGCGATGTTTTCTCACAAAATCATGTCTTGTTTTATAAACTATTTTATGTCTTGCTTTATGTTTCCGATTACTCGATGTATGACTACTGGGTGCCGCACGATCCACGCCCCGAATGGGTCGTGACAAAAGTGGTATCGAGCGATTAATCCTCGGAAAGTGTCGTATCTAGTAGAAGTCTTGATTATCGGTGTGTTGTGCACCACACCAATAATCGAGAGGCTATAGGATATTTAGGATTGGTTTCGCTTCTTCTCATTCCGAGATCGTGCTTTAGAGCCGTGTTATAGGTTGGACCCTCTAACGTATTACTTTCGATTATGCCTCCACGTAAAGCCACAGCGAGGAGTCGCTAGCAGACACCCAGAGTCACGAGGGCTCGTGCCCGCCTATACGAGACGGCGAGTTCTATGACGCCGCCACCAAAGAGACCACGTACCCACACCTCCCGTCCCACAGGGCGGAGGAGTTAGGTACAAGAGATGGCCCGACTTTTGGCTAAAGTCAGGCCCGACTGAGAGGCTCGACGCGCGTTGTTCACCCGAGGCAGAGAGTTTGAGGCTACGAGACTTCGGCCGGAGTTTTATGGGTCGAGGCCGAGGATGACCCAGGAGTTCATCCGTCGGCAGGATTTTGAGAGTGATCGATCTTTGGTTCACATAGTGCGTGATACCGCAATGATTGGTTTGATTCATGGGAGTTATCGGGAGAGCACGTCCCGCCTACTGGGATGAGTTCTCGAGGCTTTCTCACTCACTTCTTGCCGATGAGGGCGGGTTGATAGATTTTACCATCGAGGCGCAGAGGACGGCCGTCGAGTACAATGTCGAGTTTGATTCATTGCTCGATATGTCCGATTGTAGCAGATATGGAGGATAGGTGCACCGCTATGTCACCGGCTAGACGACTATATGGCCGAGTCATGTGCGGGGTTTCTCTCCGTATGGACATTACCCATGCGAGCTCACGCCTTGGATGCGGCGAGCGCAGAGGTCGACGACGAGAAGGCAGGGGCGGGAGGGTCTACGGTGGTTATCGTGGTGGGCGGCCTCTAGCCTAGATTCGCACCACGGCAGAGCACTCGCACCGCCCTCGATTTCGGCGGAGGCCCTGTGGCTTTCGCGGCGATCGGGACCACCCGGTGTGGCGTCACGGTAGATCCCATTACGGGAAGTGTGGTACTACTTTTGGATCTTGTTAGGTCACTTTGCGGATCGTGGTAGGGCTCAGCCTTTTCATCATCTCCTCTGATTACTCGCCCAGGGCGGGGGCGAGGTGCTCATGGGTCGCAGGTCGCGCAGGTCGTGGCTCGAGTCCCGCTAGCGGTCCTCGAACCGCATTTATGCTTTGTCCACAGATCGTGAGGCCTCACCGATGTCGTCACGGTACCTTATCGGTTCGGGTTTGATGTGTATGCTTTGATAGATCCGGTTCTCTATATATCTCCCTTGTTGCTAGTAGGATAGGGATAGAGCACGAGTCCATAGACCTTTCGAGGTAGCTACGCGATGGTGATTCGGTGGTAGCTCGGTATTTAGAGCTTGTCTGTGATCATTCTCGTCGCCGGACCTAGCCGACTTGATAGAGTTGGAGATGATTGACCGACGTGATTATGGGGATGGATTGGCTAGCTTCTTGCTATGCCAATGTAGGCAGAGAGTAGTGCGGTTCCATTTCTGAGGCGGTTGTTGAGTGGGAGGAGCACGGTATCGCCGGGGTAGGTTTATTTCCTACCTCAAGGCTAGGAAGATGGTGCGAAGGGTATATCTACCATCTCGTTCGGGTGTTTGATTTGAAGGCTGCGGTGCGATTTTCCGAGTCGAAGTTCCCGTGTTTCGATGACCTCGGGTATCCTCACGAGAGAGATCGAATTTTGTATAGATGTGTTGCGATACTCGCCTATTTCCATTCCGCCATACGAATGGCACCGCCGAGTTGAGAAGGATCAGGGATTTGCTAGAAGGGCTTCATTAGGCCCGTGTTTCCCCTGGGAAGCGCGGTATTGTTCGTGAAGAAGAAGGACGGACGCCGCGCATGTGTTGATTACGGTGAACAAGGTGACCATTAAGAACAGATACCTCCTCGGGATTGATGATTTGTTCGACCTGGTGCGAGATGTTTCTCCAAGATTGATCTGCGATCGGCTATCATCAGTGGAGTCGAGAGGTGGATGTCCCTAGGATCGCATTCGGACCCGACGGCATTATGAGTTCGTGGTCATGTCTTTTGGGTTGACCAATGCTCGTGGTATTCATGGATTTGATGAACCGAGTGTTCAAACCATTTTGAACACGTTGTGATAGTGTTCATTGATGATATCTTGGTTTATTCTCGCCAGCGAGAGCATGCGAGCATTTGAGGGTTCTCCAGACCGCCAAGTTTTCCAAATGTGAGTTTTGGTTGACTTGATGGCGTTTCGGGCATATTATGGCTGATGGCATTCGAGTTGATACGCCAAGATCGAGACTTGCCTAGACCTACTACTCCGGCAGAGGTTCGCGTTTAGGCCTTGCAGGTATTATCGGCGTTCGTGGAGAAGTTTGCTTCTATCTCGCACCATTGACTAGTCGACTAAGTTTGATCGATGATGCTTGTGGCGGTTTCGATTCTTTGAAAGACCGCTTCTTACTCTTCCGGAGGGTCGATGGTTATGTTGTGTATTGTGATGCGTCGCATCGGGTTGGGATGTGTGTTGACGCGGCATGGGGTTATAGCATATACATCCCGATTGAAGAAACACGAGAGAACTACCCCACCCATGATTTGGAGTTGGCGGCCGTGATTCACGCTTTGAAGATCTGAGGCACTATTTGTATGGGGTTCACGTGGATATTTTCACAGACCACAAGAGCCTGATATCTTCACAGGGAGCTGTAGAAGGCTAACTTACGGCGAGAGCGGTGGTTGGAGTTGCTTAAGGATTACGATGTTGATATCTGTACCACGGGAAGGCCAATGTTGTGGCGTATGCCTTAGTCGTAGGTCGATGGGAGCCTATCGGATGTGCAAAGAGAGGAGGGACATGGTTCGTGATTTGCACCGCAAGCCTTGTGTCCGTTTGATTGATTCGATAGCAATGGGTTAGAGTTCGTGAGGTTGCCGAGTCTTCCATCGTTGAGGAGGTGAAGAGGCAATTCGGATCCACTTTGATTCGATATCGTGATACGACTCTTCGTGAGGCAAGCGGTCCTGAGGTAGCACGATGGGTGCTAAGGTTTGAGGGGTTGTGTGTTCCGGATGTTTGAGGACTTTTCTTGGGAAGCACGCGCGTTACTCTATCCATCCGGTCGACCAAGATGTACCACGACCTTAGATCTGTATTGGTGGGATGGCTTGAAGAGGACGTTGCAGTTCGTAGCTCGCCCGTGTTGTCGGTAAGGTAGAGCACCGAGACCGGTGGTTTTATTCTGCGATAGAGATCCCGACCGGAAGTGGGAGGTAATCAACATGGACTTCATCACGATTACCTCGCACTCGAGGAGACATGATTCTATATGGGTTATCGTCGACGGTGTGAAATCAGCCCACTTTCTTCCGTCGACGACTTTGAGGATTATGCCGACTTTACATCCGAGAGATCGTCCGCATGGAGTCCCTACTTCGATCATATCACGCACAGGAGCCCGAGGTCCTTCCGCAGGGTTTAGGGTGAGCCGCATTTCATCCACGAGCGCACTATCCGCACTCTCGAGGATATCTGCGAGCCCGTGTTATTGACTTCATGGTAGTTGGGAGGATCATTTGCCTCTAGTTGAGTTCGCGATAATAATAGCTACCACTCCAAGATTCGAATGGCGCCTTATGAGGCCTTGTATGAGGAAGTGCAGACGCCTATAGGTTGGTTCGAGGTGGGCGAGTGGGACCAGATTTGGTGCGGCCGATAAGGTGAAGCTTATCAGAGCGGCTATCGAGTCGATGAAGTCGAGATCATCGTCGTCGACATCCGAGTTTGCGATTGATGATTGGGTTTTCTGAAGGTGTCACCCATGAAGCGGTGATGAGATTCGGGAAGAAGGAAACTGCGTACATTGGGCGTTGATTGTCCGCAGGTAGGCAAGGTTGCCTATGAGTTGGTCTGCCGATCCGGAAGCGTGCATCCATGTTTCACGTTTCTATGCCGAGGAGATGTATCGGATCCATCTAGGTACATCCGATTGACGATGTCGGTGTGAGGGTTATCGTATGAGGAGATTCCGCGATAATCGATCGTCGTTAGCGTCTGCGACGGGGCGTGGCTTCCACAAAGTCTTGTGGCGAACGAGCTCGAGGAGATGACGGGAAGCCGAGGAGGACATGAGGCGAAGTATCCTCACTGCTCCCACCCTCCGTAATTCACTTTCCTACTTGTAAATCTTCATTATCGTTTATGCCTAAGTGTTGTTTATGGCCGTGTGGCTTTTTGCATGTTTAAGTTTTGAAGAACCTTAGCGTTATCTGTCTTGGGAAGGAACATTCGGGACGAATGTTTCTAAGGAGGAGAGAATGTTATACCCCGTATTTCAAGAGTATGTACGTAAAGGAATACGTACAAAAAGTTTGGTCTTAAAGATAGGCCTTTGACGATTTTTTAGGCACAACTCTCAAAGCGATTTTTAGGCGCTACACTAAACATTTCCACAGCTTTCGTAGGATAAATTCCGGCTATGTCATTTCTAATTTTTGCGGATTTTTTCGAGAGACGTAACACTTTGGACCAATGAGAGGGCGACACTTCCCACCCTCTCATTGGTGGACTTGTCACGGCAATAGGGCGATTGGATGACAATCCTTGTCATAAAGTTGGATAGATATTTTGTGTGCAAGTTGGCTAGGTACACTTGCCCTAATCTTGACCTTACACTTGCCTAGCACTTGCCAAATCTTGGCCATTGGTTGGCCATGTATTGACCTATAAATACCCTCTTGAGATGAAGAGTTCTTCATCCACTAAAGCTTTCAAGTCTTGAAAAATCCTCCCCTCTCCTTGTGAGCAATTCGTCCAAACACCCTCCCCTTTTGGTGAAGTCTTGGTCGAGGCTACCCCTTAAGCTATTTTAAACCTACCCCCTCCTTGATAGAAAAGTTGCCTTCTTGTATTGTTATAATGCCCAAAATACCCTAGCCCAAATACCTTAGTACTTAGTAGAAGTTGTGAAGAACTTAAGGTTTTGAGCATACAACTTAGAGCAAAACCTTGCTCAGTGCGACTTTTCTAGGATATTATTGGGCTTGAGGTAACTAATCCTAACCCTCTTTGAATTAGAATTTATATCTTGTTGTAGTATAAGAATAAGTATAAATACTTAGAAGGTTGTTAAGGAATAGAATTGGCAACACCTTAGAAGGGTATAAAAGAAGAATATCTTACATAGGATTTGTTTGAGAGACTTATATAGCTCACGGGTAGGGTTGTGCCCGACTTTCCGTAGAATTGAGGACCCTCTGTTTAGAATGACCTCTGAATAGTCTAGACTTTGATAGATATCTGTGACTATTATAGTTGATTCTCGCGACATACTCGACTTGGCGGTGGATTTCGTGAGAAGGTATGTGATTCTTCCTAAAGCATGATATTTTACAATATGTATATAGTGCGGTGACGCGTACGTGTTAAGCGAATAATACTTACGGCAATTCCTCACGCTTAAGCTGAATAATACGTAATGCCTCGGCTTAAGCTTGAATAATAAAGAAAAACATTTCAAAGGAGAACCATTTATTAAGCGAAGAGAACTAATTGGTTTTGAAGCGAAGCTTAAGAGTTATACTAGCTTTATGGGAAGTAAGTATAACCACTTAAGATTGATAAAAGAAACAAGTTTGCCTATGTGTTATAACGGACTTATATTGTGAAAAGAATAATAAGATGGTTTGATAAAGTAGACATGATATGATGCTATGTGTGTTAGTATCTTGTAACGTTTGTATAGGTGAGTATCCTTGTTGTGCTTATGTTACTTAAAGATAAGTTGTTATGTTAGTATACTATCACTCACCTCTTGAGATGATGGGGTTGCGCCTCCGATGCGGGGTAGACTCAGTGATGCAGGACCATGATTCGAGAATACCTACGCGGGTCCAGGGGCCTATCGCGAGCTACGAGTTCCGTTAGTATGCGGGTTATGCCTCACGCGATGCAATGTGGCCATGCGGACAACGAGTCGGGGCGATGGAGGGTACCTCGACGCGGGTTACACCTCATGCGGGCCGTGAGTGGCCTATGCGGACTCGAGTCGAGATTAGGCGAGAATGATGATATGGGCGAGTGGCCCTGTTTGATCATTCGCAGCCTAGACAAGACCTATTCTGATTTTATTGTTGATCTCGTTTATGATGTGACACTACGTGCGGTTCTGGTTGTTTCATACATATTTGTAAACCGGTTTTAAAATGATATGTTTTCATTTAAGTACTTTCGCCGCGTACTTAGTACGCGGTGCTAGATCCGCATCCTTAGGATCTCTACGTTGGTGTCGGGAGCTCCATCTCTTCCGAGGCTCTACTTTTGGTATGATCTCCGTTGTAGATAGTTTTGGTATGGCGGGCCCCGCCATAGTGGTATATTTCGTCATGTTGATGTAATCGCTAAAACATGATTATATATATATAGAAAGGCGATGTTTTCTCACAAAATCGTGTCTTGTTTTATAAACTATTTTATGTCTTGCTTTATGTTTCCGATTACTCGATGTATGACTACTTGGTGCGGCACGATCCACGGCCCGGAATGGGTCGTGACACTGCCGAATTTTCTGTAGAATATGGAACAATGAGATCTAGATGTTAATAAGCGCCTTGTGGCCTTATAGGTTGAAGTACTACGTGTGGAGTGATCTGCTTGACTGAGAGTGTAGCAGACGGTTTGAGGTACTTGGAGCGTTTTGCTATTAGTCGATACTCGTCGCGAGGTATGTGAACCTCTTCCTATCTGTTCTAGCATGATATGTGTATAACTATGTAGTACGGTAGACGTACATGTGTTAAATGTATTTGATTGTCTTTAAACATAAAGTGTTATAACGGCTTTATGGGAAGTTGGTTATAACAGCTCTATGTACATGAGAAATGCTTTGTGGTTTTTAAAAGATAACTGATTTGACTTATAACCGACTGGATGTAAAAGAACCTTGGAGTATTCTAAAAGATTAAGAAACCTTTTTGAAAGAAGTGTGTACTTGGTTTGAAAACATAAGAGTTATACCAGCTTTATGAGAAGTTAGGTGTAACGCCAAGAGAGATAAAAGAATGGTTTAATGGTTTAGAAGTTAAGAGACTTATTCTTAAAGGATAAGAGACTTGACTTAATATGGATGTTTGTGTGAAACCTCATTCGTGAGTAATGAGTACTTGGTTTTGGAAGGAATAATGTTTCTTGATTTGGAAATCGAATGTGTATCGACAAACCAACTGCGGCGTTAATAAAGGAAAATGTATTGAATAATTAAGTATTATTAAAAACCGTTAGAAACCTCCATCTGCATAGAAGCTAAGATGAGAAAAAATGATATTACATTTTCAAGATCATGGCGCTTAATAAGATTGATTATGAACAAGAATAACCTACTACTTTATGGCCTATGTTACTCAATTGTTTTAAAAGAGATTAAGACATTGAACTATGAAACTTTTCAAAAAGAGACTTGCGTAATTAAAATTAGGCAAGCTGGAACCTTAGGAAAAGAAAGGCATTGTGTTGTCTTAAAATGGTTTAAAGCATAAGGTGTTATAACGACTTTATGGGAAGTTGGTTATAACGACCTTATGAAAACAAAAGAAAGGTTTTATCATTGGTTTTAACGTGGTAACTTGACTTTAAAAAGAAAGTATGGAAATTGTTTTGGTTTACTTAAAAGATATAAGTCACTCTATTTTTATACTACGTATCGGGTGACTTTTATAAAAGGGATAAATATCTTTAAAAGGAATTTAACGACGTAGTACTTTAGGGTTAAAACCGAACTTGGGCATAAAATGGAAGTACTTGAGTTGTGTATAAACTTGCCTATGCTTGTTGTTGTGAAACTTGCCTATGCTTGTTGTGAAACTTGCCTATGCTTGTTGTGATAGCCTTTGTTGTGCAAGAATTGTGTTTCTATACTACCGCGTCTCGATGGAGGGTCGGTTGACTTGTTGAGAACTTACTTGGGCGTGGACCGGCGACGGATAAATTCCGCATGCGTTCCTCGTTGATAGTGTTACTTTTGTTAATCGCTTTGGACATCGACACGACGCGTAGCGCACGGTATGCTTCCACTGATTACCGCCTTGTTGTCTTATTGTTTCCTTTGGACACGCCGACACGATGCGTAGCGCACGTATGCTTCCATTTGGAATGTTGTCTTATTTGTTCCCTTTGGACATACCGACACGATCGTAAGCGCCGCGGGTATGCTTCCATTTGGAATGCTATCTTATCGTTTCCTTTGGACACGCTGACACGATCGTGCGCGCGGGTATGCTTCCATTTGGAATGTTGTCTTATTTGTTCCCTTTGGACATATCGACACGACGCGTAGCGCACGTATGCTCCCATTTGGATTCTTTGTCTTGTTGTTATCATATCATGATCGCCGGCGGTGAGGAAGGTACTCCACGCGGGATTGATGTTGTGGCGTGAGACCACGAATTGATATAATCATTATGTGTGTGTATTGTAGTTTGGTTATCATACTGTCTCGCTTTTATAGACTATTATGATTTCATTTACTGATTTTACGATTTCACATACTTGGTACTGTTGATCGACCTCCTTCGGGCTGCGTCACGCCGCAGTAGAGTACATCGGCTGTCGATCCCCGCGTTTAGGATCTCATTTCAGCGTTTTGGGAAGCTCCGTTCCTTCGGAGGCTTATCTGTTGGTATGTTACCCTGAGTCTGTAGGTTCTTGTACATTCAGGGGTATGGCGGGGCCCTGTCCCATCATAGTTGTTGTATAAACTCTTAGAGGTCTGTAGCACTGTGTGGGCAGGGTTTTGTAAAAAGGATTAAACTGTTCGTTTTAAAAAGAGTTGTTTATATATATTTTATTGGAAGGTAACCGTTTGGTTGGTCTGTTTCATTATCTTGTCTCATGTTCATGTTTAAGTTTTTATTTCCGCTGGTTTTCTCTGATGTTGTATCACTAGGGTGCCCGGGGTAAGGCACCAGTCACGGGCCCGGGATCGGGTCGTGACAATAAGTTGCCTTGATTGTGAAAATTTGAAGTTACTTGATTTCAAGCTTTGAAATGAGTTTTTCTAAGAGTGTAGTAACTTACTTTGAAAAATAGACACACCTTGATACTACGGGTGTTAGTATCTTGGGGTATTACATAAAAAAAAGTCTTTTGAAAAGAATGTACGTACGTAGCACTTTGGCTTGATTAATTGAGAATTATTCCATGTATGCCTTGATAAGTAGTTTGGCTTGATTAATTGAGAATTAGTCTAAGTGTGCCTTGATAAGTACTTTGGCTTGATTAATTGAGAATTATTCCATATATGCCTTGATAAGTACTTTGTCTTGATTAATTGAGAATTAGTCTAAGTGTGCCTTGATAAGTACTTTGGCTTGATTAATTGAGAACTATTCTAAGTGTGCCTTGATAAGTACTTTGGCTTGATTAATTGAGAATTATTCTAAGTGTGCCTTGATAAGTACTTTGGCTTGATTAATTGAGAATTAGTCTAAGTGTGCCTTGATAAGTACTTTGGCTTGATTAATTGAGAATTAGTCTAAGTGTTCCTTGATAAATACTTTGGCTTGATTAATTGAGAATTATTCTATGTGTGCCTTGATAAGTACTTTGGCTTGTTTAATTGAGAATTGCCTATGTGTCTTTGGTACTAGCGGTTTGTGCTAGTGGTATATCATTCATTTCGGGGTCATTCCCCGGGTTTGTGGCATTTGCATATTCCGTGGATTTGCTACCCACGATGCGAGGAATACCTCATGCGGGTCTGTAAGGACTTATGCGGGTGAAATAGTCCCATGCGGGCGGGTCCAGCCTATGCGAGGAATACCTCATGCGAGTCCGTAAGGGCTTATGCGGGTGAAATAGTCCCATGCGAGGAATACCTCATGCGGGTCCACGCGACCTATGCAGGTGAAATAGTCCCAGGAGTAGGATTGCTTAATGATACTGCGGGCGGGTGGTCCTGCTGTGATCGTGAGCTTCCTAGTTTATATTGAAAGTATACTACTATTTACTCTCAGTGTTAGTAAGACACAGTGTACTGTAATTTGATTATCATGGACTGCCGGCAGTGAGGAAGGATTCCACGGGCATGATTGATATTATAGGCGTGAGACCCATGTTTATATTTTGGTAATGACTTTAAGGGCATGCGTCCCTGACTTGATTGACTGTTATGTATTGTGTACTATAGGTTGGCTATCATACATGTCTCATGTTTTGTTTAGACTGTTATGATTTCATTCTGATGCTTCATGTTTCACATACTTGCATTCTTCCCGTCTTGACCTCGCCCGGGTGTCATGACCGAACCACTGGCTCGCGGCGGTGCCCTACCTGGGCACCCTTACAGGTATACATCAGAGATAATCAGCGGAACATACATGAAACCTATAATTAAATCAACAAAAGTAAAACAATAGGTTAGCCGATAGGGCTACCTTCCTAGACATATATATATCTGGCCAAGCGATTGCCTCGCTCCTTTCTGGTGGCCCGACAATATGTGACTACAGACCTCTAAGAGTTTTAACATAACAATCGTATGGGCGGGGCCGCCATACCCCTGAAATACATGAATCTACAACCTCAGGGAAAACCGTACCAAGAGATAAGCCTCCGGAGCAAATGGAGCTTTTTTCCAAAAACTGAACCGAGATCCTAAGAGCAAGGATCACCAACCTGGGTACCTAAAACCTGCGGGCATGAACGGCCCCGAAGAAGTCGATTACAACAGTACGAATATGGAGCAGAAATAACGTCTGAAATGCGATCATAAGCGTACAAAAGAATGGCGAGACAAGTATAAAAGTACATACGGATCTGCCGTGTCATTACCACTTATGAACTTAATCGTACCTTATTATCTTTTCCCATTTTCAATAAAAGTTATAGCCACATTCTTACGTACATGATTAGGAAAAATTATTAAGTTCATTACCATATAACTTACTTATCTTTCATAACACAATCCGACCCTTTATGGAGGGACGCATATACTACCCGGCCCAACCTGGGACGCGATCAAGTCACACAAATATCAAAGCGTGTCCGTGGAATCCCCCATCCCTGCCGACAACTATAAGTGTAAAATATAACCATGTGACGCGCCCGTGGCATCCCACCTCACTGTCGGCGTACACATACACAACACATATATATATCTCCTGCCCGTGGAATCCCACATCACTGCCGACAGCCGTAGGTGTAACATATAACCATGTGTCGCGCCCATGGCATCCCACCTCACTGTCGGCGTACACATATACAACACACATATATATATATATAACGCGGCCGCATGCCCCGGAATCCCACATCGTATAAGCATGGCCATAACGTGCCCTCGACATCCCTCATCGTAGGTGCAGGTCTTCATGGGGAGCTAGCCCATGGAGTAATAATATAACATGGTCGCATGCCCCGGAATCCCACATCGTATAAGCATGACCATGGAGTAATAAAACACGCAGGCATCTAACCCGCATCCTGGCTGCATGCCCCGACATCCCTCATCGTATAAGCATGGCCAAGATCAATCACAATGGAAGCATACCCGTGGAATCCCCCGTCACTGCCGGTACGTCCAATAAAATGTCCGGGCATCTAACCCGCATCCTGGTCACATGCCCCGGAATCCCACATCGTATAAGCATGTCCAAGGATCAATCATAATGGAAGCATACCCGTGGAATCCCACATCACTGTCGGTACGTCCAAGTAAACTTATAACAAGATAGCCGGCCCTCCAACTGAGAGTCACGACAACATAACATATAATACTTGCACTTAAAACTATCACAAGCAAACACAGGCAAGTTCATTAAACCTTTAGACTTCCATTTTTATAAACTCATGGCTCTTCCGTTTCTCACATAAAAATCCGGGAATTTAACCCCAAGTACTACGCACCTCTACTCCTTTAGAAAGACTCTTTTTCAAATAAAACTTCCAAGATACTAACAACCGTAGTATCAAGTCATATCTACCTTCCAGACAAGTCACAATACCTTTTTAGAAATACACTTACCGGCTTCTAAATCAAGTGACTTCTTTCTTAAAAACATTAAGCAATTGGTACCTTAAAACAGTTTGCCTTTCTTTATTTCAAATCATTCTTTGCTTACATTACTGAAGAAAACCATTCTTTTAATCTTCCATAAAGTTGTTATAACCAACTTCCCATAAAGCCATTATAATTCTTTATGTTCTGGACAAATTCATTCCTTTTATTACCAAGAGACTTACACTTTCAAAATATTTCAAGTCCCTTAACTTTTAAGAAAACACGTTTCTTAACTTTAGAAATCAAGTCTTTCCAAATCGAGTATTCTATACTTGTAAATCAATTCATTTCTTCCTTTAAGAATCAAGTCTCCAATCATAGTCCGGAGTTAGAGAGATGTTTCTCTCACTAGGCGAAAATGCTCTCAACATTTTTTCCTAGTTGCTCTTCTACGTCTCCTTTCTTCTATGATTTTCATCAACTAAGGTACTACACGGATTGTTCTTTGATCTAATCCATCATACGTAGAAGTTTGTGTGTTCATTTCAGGTTCACTTTAATTGATTTGTTATAGAGTGAGTTATCTTCCTTCTAGCCATGAGAAAGAATATAAAGATTTCATCCAAAAGAAAGAAAGAGATTAGTTTGATTATTCAAGATTTGATTTTGAAGAGTGCATTTAGGCAGCGAGCGGTGGCGGTTATGCGGGTCTTGACGGATATCCCGAGTCATTTGCGGGTATGTTGGGTGGTCCCGGGTTGCAGGAGGGTCGTGATGGTGATAAGGGGTTGTGGTTGAAACCCATGGGTCACCGTTCGTTTGTGTATAAGTCCAAAGTGGGTTTTCCGTGAGCTTGGAAGTCGGAAGGCGGTGCGGTTCCGGTAGGCTCACTTGACTATGGGGGGATCGCGGATCTTGATAGGGATCCCGGGTCGAAAGTGGGTATGGAGGGTGGTCCCGGGTTGCAGGAGGGTCGTGTTGATGTTCATGATTTGTGGTTTGAACCCTTGGGTCGCCGATCCTTGGTTTCTGAGTACAAAGAGGTTTTTCCGGCGGGCACTTTGGATGCCAAGGTGAAAACGGGTCTCAAGGTTGGTCTCGGGTTGATTGCGGGTCAGGTGGGTGGGCATGGGTCTTGGGTGAAGTCCATGGGCCACCAGTCTTTGGTTGTTGAGTCCGAGATAACTCCTTTTCCAATTGGCCTTGGAAATGCTAAGGTTTCGGAAGCCAAGGGGTTTTTTATCCAAAAGAGGTCTAGTAATTTGATGCATTCAATGGTTGCGGATGTCAATGGCACGCCTCATTTATTAGGTGCTCCAACCGAAGCTGCTCCTAATCCCATGGTCCTTGGGAGTGACAAGCCATCTCATTTAAGGCGACTTCGAAATTCGATTTCGGTGGGAACCGGTTTTGACAATAGCACGCCTCATTCAATGGGTGCTACAATCGAAATTGCTCATATTCCAACGGATCTTGGTAAGGCAAAAGCTGCGGAAGTTGAGGGGTTTTCTCTCCAAAAGATGCCTATTAACTCAACACTTTTAATTGGCATGGGGAATGTAAAGTCATCTCGTTTTAATGAACTTCATTACTCGATTTGGGGGGCAACCGTCTTGCCAAAACCGAGAGCCATAGGAACTCTAATACATTAATTGATAATGTATTAATACAACAAAAGACTTTTGGGACACCAATTCCCAATGATACACGTTTTTTGACTTCATTTGCGGAAACCAACACTTTTCATGGTGGCCCCTATACGATTAGAAGTGCTATGGGTATCGTGAATACGCCGAGGGTGTACATGCAAACACCACTTTGTGCGGGTAATGATGGATGGCCAGAAGTTACTTCAAGGAAGAATTGTATCAAGTACAAAGCCTAGCAGCAATTTTGAGAATTGAAAAGAGTATTTCAACTTTCCAAGATTGAGTTTATGATTTAATCCCCTCCTGTAACGTCACCGTTGTGTGAACGACCCATCCCCCCCACTCTTTCATTTCGTGTTTATGCTTACGCTGAGGATTGAGAACCCTCAACGACTGATTGTAGCTCCCTGTTCTTTTCGTTTGTTCTTTTATAATATTTGCATTTACCTGAAAAAAAGAAAAAAAAAGAATCAAGTTGCCTTAAGAAATCAAGTGACTCCTTTTATTATAAAACCTTAGGCAATTGATGCCTTAAAATCAAGTTGCCTTTTCACAAAAAATCAAGCCATTTATCTTTCCATAAAGCAAATATAACCTACTTTCCATAAAGTCGTTATATTCACTTTATACCTTAGCCAAAATATAATTTCCTATCCAAGGGACTTATACGTTTAAAACGGAACAAGTATCACATACTTTAAAACTCTACAAGTCCCTTAACTTAATAAAACTTAAGACATCCTTTATTCTTTCAAAGAAGTGAGTTAATCTCCTAACTCACCCGACTAGGCTATTCATAAAACTAGTAAAGGATATCAAGGTGTTGTACGTCTACCGTACTACATACGTGCAACTAGTCATGCTCAAAAGATAGGAAAAGTTCTACATAGAGTAAATCACACAACTACCTCTTAACTTCTAAGAGTAGAAGGAAACATGAAATGATACCACAGGTATATTCCATACATAGAATCATGCCAAAGGAAGAGGTTCACATACCTCGCGACGATTATCGACAAGTAGCAAAATGCTACAAAGTACTTCAACCTTGATAGTTATTCCATCCTTCAAGTAGGATACGCTATACTTAGTACTTCAACCTATAATGGTCACAATACGTCCATTAACCTCTCACTTCAAACGTAGAATATTCTAAGTGCTAAGTCGATAAATTCTACGGAAAATCGGACAACACCTCCTTTGTTTTTACTTACTTTGCCACCTTTTTCAAGGATGAATATAATAACCAAACACACCACATTTAAGGCCCAATCAATGCAATCAACAATAGGGGATTACACGCCTACTAGACGTGTAAAATTCCGCCCCACAATAGATATCAAACTAATACAACTACTAGTCCAATTTCGGCCATATAGAGTACAACAATACCAATTCTTATCCAATTTCCATTTCAATCCAAATTGTTAGCATAACATGATATCAAGTCGCAATCGATTATAACTACTATAATCTTCAAGTAAGTAACATGCGACGATTTCTAATAAACGACCAATTAGTAATCCAACTTCAAGTGGCTAATAAAACATTTCGGATTTAAGCTACAATCAATCCATAATACTTATAAACTTCAACACATACACTTCATGCTAGCAACATGTAAAGCTAACAACAATATAAATAATCTTGTAACACTTTTAAGAGACAAGATTATACCTCAACGAATCTCAATCCAACTCCAAATCCGAATTTTCTCCCTAGCAACTTAGAGCCTCTTCAAGACACTTCAATCCGCTACTTGAGACCCTTAGAACCATACCAACAACTTTCCTTCAAACTTTCAATCCAAAACCTAGAAAAGCAACTAGGTTTTCGCTTTGCGACTAACCCGAAAACTATCTTTTTCCGAGATTTTTCTATTGAGATATGCTTACAATACACTCAAGAACCTTGGTTTAAAGTGGGAAGATTATTGGACAACAAAAAAAAAATTCTCCCATTGCTCAACCAAACCCGAGAGCCCTAAGATAGTTCATCCAATTTTCTTGAAATTTCTCTAAGTATAGAAAGCTTGTCTCACTACTAGTATCCTTATATAACAACATAGAGGGCTAAGATTAATACATATGTGTGGTTTGGATGCATCTCTTATTAAATATCAACTAAGTGGTCCCATTGACCAAGTCAATATTATCAAGCTCCTCAATCTTGCAAGACTTTGTCATCCTAGAAATGGTCAAATGACCCTTACACCCATGCTTCAATTTCGTCCAAGCCATGTGGGGGGTGCCACGTGTCGCCCTCCCATTCGTCCATAAAATTCTATAACCCTCGTGGGCCCCACAAATCGTAAAATTACTCGGGTGGGCCCCACACGACCAAATCCGTAAATAAATAAATTTCCATAATGATAATAAGTTCCAAACTCTTCAATTAATGCATTTTGAGAATCTAATTCTCACCAACGAATATTTCTCCTTTCCGACGTTCGGAAGTTTTTTCGTCGGAAAAACAATTCTTCCTTCCGTACCCTTTTCAAGTCTTATGTTCCTTACGTACATTCTCTTAAACATGTCCTGGACTTACGGGGTGTAATAGGGGGGATGCGTTCATGCCACAGGTTTAGGTACACAGTTTGGTGATCTATAGGTGTAGGACCCTGCTCAGAGTTTTTTTGGATAGCTCCCTCTGTTCAGGAGCTTATCTTTTGGTATAGTTCTTTCAGTATAGGCTTTTGTACGGTTATCGGTACGGCGGGGCCTTGTCCCATCATATTTTAGTATAACTCTTAGACGTCTCTATTCATATGTGGGATTGGACTCATGTACGGGTAGTGTCTTTTGTTTATGTATATTATATGGCAGCCTTGTCGGCTTTGCCTTGCACGTACGTTGGTTTTAAAAAAAAAAGATGAGGTGTTATTTGATTTCCGCAGTTTACTTAGTTGTTAAGGTAGAAGGGTGCCCAGGTAGGGCACGATCCGCGAGCGGGGTTCGGGCGTGACAGTGGTATCGAGCGATCAGTCCTCGGAATGTCTGAGACCGTGTCTAGTAGAGTCTTGATTATCGGTGTGTTGCGCGCCACACCCATAAACGAGAGGCTACAGGATATTTAGGAGTTGGTTTCTATTCTTTTCACTCTAAGATCGTGCCATAGAGTTTGTGTTAGTAAGATAATTCCTCTCGGCGTATTGTTGTATTACGATTATGCCTCGAGAGGCAACGGCCGCCCGAGAAGGGCAAAGGAGTAGCATGAGCTACTAGTCGGACTCGAGAGAGTTGATAGGGCTTATGCCTGGGTATCTGGATGTTGTTCGCGATCGGCGAGTTCTTCTGCGCAGTTTTGAGACCCAGCACGAGCCTCGGTTTCTCAGTTAGGAGAAGACTATAGGGTCATGAGGGAAGCAGTTATGTTATTGACCAAGATAGCGGTGCTACAGTGTCATCAGCAGGAGGTTATTCGGCCAGTACAGGCAGGTGTACAGAGGGTAGAGGGCCAACGCGGAGATCTGCGTAAGAGGGCTAGACCGGTTGGTTATCCCGGTGAGTTTTTGGACGAGCAGCCTCAACAGCGAGTGAGATATTCGTCCCAGCCTACCCAGTACATACCGTGAAACACAGGTGGGATATTGGACCCCACGAGGTATTTAGGAGCCGGTCCAAGCTCCAGGGGTCGAGGTTCTCAGAGGAGCAGAGGACTTTCTCAGTCGAGGCCACTTTTTCCTCAGTGTTTCCGAAGTAGTAAGCGTCATTTGGGGAAATGCCGTTATGGCACAAGTGCTTGTTTTTATTGTGGCCGTCCGGGCCATATTCTGAGGGTATGTCCTTTTAGAAAGAGCACCGGTGATGTGGCTCAGCCTATGAGGCCGGTAGTTGGTTCCCTTTCCTCGCGGTTGTCGTCCCCGAGCGAGGGTGTTGGATGTCGGCCGGTAGTGGTAGAGTCGAGTGGAGTTTATAGTCTGGCGGTCCTTGGATTTGCGAGATGACGTGACTACTGGGCAGGATCAGGAGGCGACATTGCACGGGGTTACAGGTATATCTCGATTCTTTTGAATCATACGTGCATTGATAGATTCAGATTTCGCCCTAGCATATATGTTTTCCCTTTGTTGCTAGCAGTTGTAAGTGATAGTACCCCAGAGGTAGGAATACTTTGATTAGTAAGGTGAAAAGTTAAGAATGTTGACAAGAATGATAAGTGAACTGAGACTATAGTTGTGTAGAGTTCACAAGTTGTAATTACCCCGTAACAGTGTAAGACCGATAGGGAAGGATGTATAATAGAAATACTTTGGCTTATGTGACGAACCTCTAGGGAATGGGAGGATAGGGTGAGAAGTACCTTGAGATAAGAGAGAGTTTTAGTTCAGACTAAGAATAAGAGGTTAAATGTGACGATGGGTCGGGTTATGGACTCAGTTCGGGTCAGCCGATAGTATGGAATCGGGTGATGTCAGTTGGTAATGGTCCTGCTATGTGATAGGGTAACGAGGATGCCAGGCCCAAGTTTAGTTAATCGTTGTACGAGTTTGTGGACGCGTTCCATCGGAATCAGGTCGTAAGGACCGAGAAGAGCCTTAACGGGAATGTAAGTAGCAATATGGCCAAGTTTGGATAGTAACTCCAAGGATTGGAGAATAGAAACAATATTTGAGATTTTGTACGTGTACTAGATAAGTTTGAAAGTACGAGAAAGTATGACAAGTAAGGAAATAAAGGAACCTCTAGGGATCCCGTGTTTGAGGAGACTGTAACCTTCGAGTTTTGTGAGAAGGGACCACGGACGGAAGGTCTATTGTTATGTTTACGTATGTTGTGGTGGCCATGTGTGGCATCGTTGGTCTTGTGCGGTTTTGATTGATAGGCATAGTATAGCGATTGTGCCGGAGTGTGTATAGATTGACAAACGACTAAGAACATTCGGGGACGAATGTTTCTAAGCAGGGAAGAATGTTACACCCCGTAAGTCCAGGACAAGTAAAAGAGAATGTACGTAAGGAAACAAGACTTGGAAATTAGTACGAAAGGAGGAATTGTTTTTCCGACGGAAAATCTTCCGAACGCCGGAAAGGAAAAATGTTCGTTGTTGAGAATTGGATTCTCAAAATGCATTATTTGAAGAGTATGGAACTCTTAACCTTATGGAAATTTATTTTTTTTACGGATTTGGTCACGTGGGGCCCACCCGAGGAATTTTACGTTTTGTGGGGCCCACGAGGGTTACGGAATTTTATGGACGAATGAGAGGGCGACACGTGGCACCCCCACATGTGGTCTTGGACGAAAAATTTTAAGGGTAAAATGGTCATTTACCATGGTGGAAGATAAGTCTTGCTAGCTTGAGATTGTTGACCAAGGTCAACTTGCCACTTGTGCTTAATCCTTGTGATCTTCATCTTAGCCACCCATTTGTTTAAGTCTAAGTCATCCAATGTGTTATAAATACATACTAGTAGCAAGACAAGGTCTTGAAGACTTAGAAAAATTTCACAACATTTCTTGTCCACTATGTTGCTCTCGGCTTTGTGCCATTTAGGAAGACAAAAATTTGTAGTTTTGATCCATTATTCACAAGACTTAAACCCAAGGTTCCTAAGAGTATTATAAGGTTATCTCAATAGAAAGATTGCGGAAAGACGACGTTTTCACGTTAGTCGCAAGGCGGAAACTTAAGGAGTTCTTCAACTTGAAGTTGTTTATGACTATATAACATGTTAGACCTTAGAACTTGGATTGAAAAAGAAATTGGAAAGGACTTAGTGTTGTTATTTATGTTGGCCGAGAATGGCTAGGGTATGGAACTACTTCGTATGAATTATGGGGCGGAATTTTTACACGTATTGTAAGGGGTGTAATCCCCTTTGTTTGGTTGTTGTTTGAGCCTTAAATGTGGCATGTTGGTTATTGTATTCGGCCTTGAAAAAGGTGGCAAAGTGAGTAGAAACAAAGGAAGTGCTGCCCGATTTTCCGTAGAATTAGAGACCGTATACTTAGTATTATTCTACGTTGAGACTAGAAGTTGATAGTCATGTTGTGACCATTATAGGTTGACACTTCTACGTACGACGTATTCGGCTTAGCTTGTGGATTTAGCCGAAAAGGTATGTGAACTATCTCCTCTTCTAGCATGATTCCTTAAGATAAAGAAAGTATTTCCTACTCCTTAAATGATCCATTCCTTGGTTGTATTTGGATTGCCTAAAATAGAATTTGTTCTATGTACTTCCTTGATTGTACTTTGATGTTTAAATTGTAAGTTGTATAATCCATTGCCTTAGTGAAGTTGGATTCTTAAAAGTGAAAGTATTTTACTTAAAGTACATAGAGTCTTGAATAGGAAGTGGTTTCCAAATCTTTTGGCTAGTGCCTTACTTCCAAAACCTAAAGGTCATTATAATGACTTTAGGAAAGTAAAATGAGTGATTTACTTAATTGTTTTAAGAGAGGAGAAATGACATGATTTAAGAGAAGTAACTTGTTTTAAAGGTGTGAGTTACTTGAGGTTTAAAAGTAGAAGAAACTTGTTTTCTATATATTAAGAGACTCGAAGTATTTTTGAAAGTTAAGAGACTTGATTTGAAAGTTGTGATACTTGGTTTTAAGTATAAGTCTCATCTTTATAAAAAGAATGAAATTGTCTAAAAACCATAAAGGGTTATAACGGCTTTATGGGAAGTTGGTTATAACGGCTTTATGGAAGGTCTAGAAAGTTGTCTATTTTGATTAATGGGCATAAGTTGCCTTGATTGTGAAAATTTGAAGTTACTTGATTTCAAGCTTTGAAATGAGTTTTTCAAAGAGTGTAGTAACTTACTTTGAAAAATAGACTCACCTTGATACTACGGGTGTTAGTATCTTGGGGTATTAGATAAAAAGGAGTCTTTTGAAAATAATGTACGTACGTAGCACTTTGGCTTGATTAATTGAGTATTATTCCATGTATGCCTTGATAAGTACTTTGGCTTGATTAATTGAGAATTAGTCTAAGTGTGCCTTGATAAGTACTTTGACTTGATTAATTGAGAATTATTCCATGTATGCCTTGATAAGTACTTTGGCTTGATTAATTGAGAATTAGTCTAAGTGTGCCTTGATAAGTACTTTGGCTTGATTAATTGAGAACTATTCTAAGTGTGCCTTGATAAGTACTTTGACTTGATTAATTGAGAATTATTCTAATTGTGCCTTGATAAGTACTTTGGCTTGATTAATTGAGAATTAGTCTAAGTGTGCCTTGATAAGTACTTTGGTTTGATTAATTGAGAATTATTCTATGTGTGCCTTGATAAGTACTTTGGCTTGATTAATTGAGAATTGCCTATGTGTGCTGGTACTAGCCGGTTTTGTGCTAGTGGTATATCATTCATTCGGGGTCATTCCCCGGGTTTGTGGCATTTGCATATTCCGTGGATTTGCTACCCACGATGCGAGGAATACCTCATGCGGGTCCGTAAGGACTTATGCGGGTGAAATAGTCCCATGCGGGCGGGTCCAGCCTATGCGAGGAATACCTCATGCGAGTCCGTAAGGGCTTATGCGGGTGAAATAGTCCCATGCGAGGAATACCTCATGCGGGTCCACGCGACCTATGCGGGTGAAATAGTCCCAGGAGTAGGATTGCTTAATGATACTGCGGGCGGGTGGTCCTGCTGTGATCGTGAGCTTCCTAGTTTATATTGAAAGTATACTACTATTTACTCTCAGTGTTAGTAAGGCCGCGATTATCGTAATTTGATTATCATGGACTGCCGGCAGTGAGGAAGGATTCCACGGGCATGATTGATATTATGGGCGTGAGACCCATGGTTATATTTTGGTAATGACTTTGAGGGCATGCGTCCCTGACTTGATTGACTGTTATGTATTGTGTACTGTAGGTTGGCTATCATACATGTCTCCTGTTTTGTTTAGACTGTTATGATTTCATTACGCATTTCATTTCACATACTTGGTGCGTTCTTCGTCTTGACCTCGCCGGCTGCGTTCACGCCGAGTTTAGGTGCTTGATTTGGTGATCTGCAGTGTAGGACCGCTCGAGTTTTGGATAGCTCCATCTGTTCAGGAGCTTATCGTTTGGTATAGTTCTTTCAGTACAGGCTTTTGTACGGTTATGGGTACGGCGGGGCCTTGTCCCGTCATATTTCAGTATAACTCTTAGAGGTCTGTATTCATATGTGGGATTGGACTCATGTACGGTGTAGTGTCTTTTGTTTATGTATATTATATGGCAGCCTTGTCGACTTTGCCTTGCACGTACGTTGGTTTTTTTTTTAAAAAAGATGAGGTGTTATTTGATTTCCGCAGTTTACTTAGTTGTTAAGGTAGAAGGGTGCCCAGGTAGGGCACCAGTCACGGGCCCGGGGTTCGGGGCGTGACAGGCTAGCCAGTTGTTATTTTATGTTTAAGCTTTTAACAGTTGTGTATGTTCCGCTGCTATTCTCTGATGTATACCGAAAGGGGTGGCCAGGTAGGGCACCAGTCGCGGGCCCGGGGTCGGGCCGTGACAAAAAATGTGGCAAAGTATGTAGAAACAAAGGAAGTGTTGTTCGATTTTCCGTAGAATTTAGTGACTTTGCACTTGGAATATTCTACGTTTGAAGTAAGAAGTTAATAGACATACTATGGTCATTATAGGTTGACATACTACGTGCGGCGTATTGGACTTAGCAAGTGGATTAAACCGAAGAGGTATGTGGAACTTTCTTATCTCTTGAGCATGATTAAGTTGTAAATGTATTGTTACACCCCGTATTTACAGGACATATTTTAAGAACGTACGTAAGAACTCACAAGTGTTAAGAATTGAGACTTGTAAAAATTTATCGGAATTATGGAATTGTCGGAAAACGTACTATTGTGACGAATGGGAGGGCGACACGTGTCACCCCCCTTAGTGATGCTTGGACGAAATTGCAAGGGCAAAAGGGTCATTGGACCTTTGTTAGCAAGACAAGTCTTGCAACTTGTAGCATGAGAGTATTGACTAAGTCAAAGGACCCACTTTAGTCTTGATATTTAATAAGACCACATCCAAGCCTCATATTTGTTTATATCTTGACCCTCCATTGTACTTTATATTACTACTAGTAGCAAGAGAGAGCTTAACACTTAGCTAAATTTCACAAAAAATTGATGAACATTGAGATGGTGCTCTCGGGTTCTAGCACAAGAAGAAAGAAAAAAATTTGTTTCTTGTCCAATAAGCTCCACACTTTAAACCAAGGTTCCTATGTGTATTGTAAGAATATCTCAATAGAAAAATCTCGGAAAAAGATAGTTTTCGGGTTAGTCGCAAAGTGAAAACCTAGTGGCTTTCTAGGTTTTGGATTGAAAGTTTGAAGGAAAATTGTTGGTGTTGTTCTAAGGGTCTCAACTAGCGGATTTAAGTGTCTTGAAGAGGCTCTAAGTTGCTAAGGAGCGACTTCGGATTTGAAGATTGGATTAAGATTCGTTGAGGTATAATCTTGCTCTTTGAAAGTGTTACAAGATTATTTATATTGTTGTTAGCTTTACTTGTTGCTAGCATGAATTATAGGTGTTGAAGTTTATAAGGATTATGGATTGATTGTAACCTTGAAAATCCGAAAGGTAATGTAAGCCATGTTAAGTTGGATTACAATTTGGTCGTTTATTAGAATCGTCGCATGTTAATTACTTGGAGATTATAGTAGTTATACTCGTTTGCGACTTGATATCATGTTAGGCTAATAAGTTGGATTGAAATGGAAATTGGATAAGAATTGATGTTGTAGTACTTCAAGTTAGCCGAATTGGCCTAGTAAGTTGTATTAATTTGATATCGTTTGTGGGGCGGAATTTTACACGTCTAGTAGGCATGTAATCCCCTATTGTTGATTGCATTGATTGGGCCTTAAATGTGGCGTGTTTGGTTATTGTATTCGGCCTTGAAAAAGGTGGCAAAGTAAGTAAAAACAAATGAGGTGCTGTCCGATTTTCCGTAGAATTTAGTGACTTAGCACTTAGAATATCCTACGTTTGAAGTCAGAGGTTAATGGGCGTATTGTGACTATTATAGGTTGAAGTACTTTGGAGCATTTTGCTACTTGTCGATAATCGTCGCGAGGTATGTGAACCTCTTCCTTCCTTTGGCATGATTCTATGTATGGAATATACCTGTGGTATCATTTCATGTTCCCTTCTACTCTTAGAAGTCAAGAGGTAGTTGTGTGATTTGCTCTATGTAGAACTTTTCCTATCTTTTGAGCACGACTATTTGCATGTATGTAGTACGGTAGACGTACAACACCTTGATATCCTTTACTAGTTTTATAACTAGCCATGTCAGGTGAGTTAGGAGATTAACTCATTTCTTTGAAAGAATAAAGGATGTCTTATGTTTTATTAAAGTTAAGGGACCTGAGAATTTTAAAGTATGTGATACTTGTTCCGTTTTAAACGTATAAGTCCCTTGGATAGGAAATTGTATTTGGCTAAGGTATAAAGTGAATATAATGACTTTATGGGAAGTTGGTTATATTTGCTTTATGGAAAGATAAATGACTTGATTTTAGTAAAAAGACAACTTGATTTTAAGGCATCAATTGTCTAAGGTTTTATAATAAAAGGAGTCACTTGAGTTCTAAAGGTTAAGAGACTAATTGTATTTTTTTTTAAGTTAAGAGAATTGATTTGAAAGTATACAATACTTGGTTTTTAAAAGTAGAAGTCTCTTGGTTATAAAAGAAAAGAGTTTTGTCTAAAACCATAAAGGGTTATAACGACTTTATGGGAAGTTGGTTATAACGGCTTTATGGAAAGTTAAGAGAATGGTTTTCTCTAATAAAGTAATCACAGAATTAACTTGTATTAAGGAAGGGCAATGTGATTTAAAGGTATCACTTGCTTAAAGCTTTTAAGTAAGGGTCACTTGATTTTAGAAGCCGAGAAATGTATTTCTAAAAGTATCGTGACTTATATGAAATGTACACAAGCCTGGATACTACGGGTGTTAGTATCTTGGGGTTTTACACAAAAAGGAGTCTCTTAAAAAGAATGTACGTACGTAGTACTTTGGCCTGTTTAATTGAGAATAATTCTATGTGATGCCTTGATTAGTACTTTGGCTTGATAAATTGAGAATTTGTCTAAGTGTGCCTTGATTAGTACTTTGGCTTGTTAAATGAGAATTATTCTATTTGTACCTTGATAAGTACTTTGGCTTGATTAATTGAGAATTATTCTATTTGTGCCTTGATAAGTACTTTGGCTTGTTAAATGAGAATTATTCTATTTGTGCCTTGGTTAGTACTTTGGCTTGATAAATTGAGAATTTGTCTAAGTGTGCCTTGATTAGTACTTTGGCTTGTTAAATGAGAATT
The DNA here is from genome assembly GCA_029844215.1 of Przewalskia tangutica. Taxonomy (NCBI): domain Eukaryota; kingdom Viridiplantae; phylum Streptophyta; class Magnoliopsida; order Solanales; family Solanaceae; genus Przewalskia; species Przewalskia tangutica. Next base: position 57,948,002 of record CM056720.1, read on the forward strand.
ATTCTATTTGTGCCTTGATAAGTACTTTGGCTTGATTAATTGAGAATTAGTCTAAGTGTGCCTTGATAAGTACTTTGGCTTGTTAGTTGAGAATTAGCCTATGTGTGTTACACCCCGTACTTACAGGACATGTTTTAAGAATGTACGTAAGAACTCACAAGTGTTGAGATTTGAGACTTGTAAAAATTTTATCGGAATTATGAAATTGTCGGAAAACGTTTTGTTGTGACGAATGGGAGGGCGACACGTGTCACCCCCCCTTAGTGATGCCTTGGTCGAATTAGGCAAGGCCAAAAGGGTCATTTGACCATTAGTGTGATGACCAAGTCTTGCAAATGACTTAGCTTGACATTGTTGACTAAAAGTCCAAGGGCCACATGGGCAAGATCCATGTGAAACTCATCCGAACCACCCATTTGTTCTAATCTTGACCCTCCATGTCCCTATATATTACTACTAGTAGTGAGACAAGTCCACACTTAGCCAAAAATTTGAAGAAAATTTGATGAACATAGAGCTAGTGCTCTCGGGTTCAACATGAGTGAAAAGGAAAAAAAATTGTTTGTTGTCCAATAATTCCCCCACTTTAAACCAAGGTTCATGAGTGTTATGTAAGTGTATCTCAATAGAAAAATCCCGGAAAAAGAGAGTTTTCGTATTAGTCGCAAAGTGAAAACCTAGTGGCTTTCTAGGTTTTGGATTGGAAGTTTGAAGGAAAGTTGTTGGTATGGTTCTAAGGGTCTCAACAAGCGGATTGAAGTGTCTTGGAGAGGTTCTAGACTACTAAGGAAGCGACCGGTTTGGAATTGATTAAGAATCGTTAAGGTATAATCTTGTCTTTTATAAGTGTTACAAGATTATATAATTATATTGTTGTTGTTAGCTTTACATGTTGCTAGCATGAAGTTGTTAAGTTGAAGTTTATAAGGATTGTGGATTGATTGTAGCCTTGGAAATCCGGAATGTAATGTAAGCCATGTTAAGTTGGATTTCAATTTAGTCGTTATTAGAATAAATCGCATGTAATGGATTTGAAGATTGTGGTAGTTTTAATCAAATGCGACTTGATATCATGTTATGTTAACAATTTGGATTGAAATGGAAATTTGATAAGAATTGGTATGGTTGAACTCTAGGTGGTCGAATTTGGACTTTTAGTTTGTTATTCAATTGTATTGGACTACTTTCTAAATTGTGAGCCAATTGGGGCTGTTTAGTTATTCATTTGTATTGGACTACCTTCTAATATTGTTGTGAGCCAATTGGGGATGTTTGGTTATTGTATTTCGGCCTTGAAAAGGGTGGCAAGTTAGTAAAAACAAAGGAGGTGCTGTCCGATTTTCCGTAGAATTTAGTGACTTGGCACTTAGGATATTCTACGTTTAAAGTAAGAGGTTAATGGACGTATTGTGGCCATGATAGGTTGAAGTACTAAGTCTAGCGTATCCTACTTGAAGCATGGAATAGCTCAAAGTTGAAGTACTTTGGAGCATTTTGCTACTTGTCGACAATCGTCGCGAGGTATGTGAACCTCTACTTTCTTTGGCATGATCCTACGTATGAAATATCCATGTGATAGTATTTCAAGATTCCTTCTACTCTTAGAAGTTAAGAAGTATTTACATTGTTGAATCTAAGTTAAGAGTATGTTTAAATTGTCCTAAGTCCTTACTAGGTCTTATGGGAGACGTTAGTAAGAATGGTTAGGAAATTATGAGATTTGATTTAAGGGCTATGTATCTTGATTTATTTAAAGTAAGTATGTAAGTTGATTTTTATGTTTGAAAATGACTTGAACTTATATGTGAAAAGGGGATTGGTTTTAAAAGTGTAGATGACATGATTTTACAAGTATAAGTCAATGGACTTTAAAGAATGTATGTTATGAAGTTTTAAGACTATGAACTTTGATTTTCTTTAAAGGATTATGAAACTTTATTTTTTCAAGTTATGGGACTTGATTTCTAAAGTATAAGCGACATGATTTGAAAGAGTGTATGCTACGAGTGTTAAGGCTATAAGCCTTGATTTTATAAGTAGAAATGACTTAATTTTACAAAGTATGGCTTAATTTATTTCAAAAGATAAGAAGATGGCTTCCAAAGAGTATGTGACTTGAGCTTTAAAAGAAAGGGTTCTATGATTCTTTTAAGTATGTATGTACGTAGTATTTTTGGATCTAGTTTTCCTAATGTTGTAAGAATAAAAGTGTCTTAAGTTCTCTAAAATGAAAGGTTGTTATAATAGCTTTATGGGAAGTTGTTATGACGACTTAAGAAGAAGTGAAAAGATGGTTTGAAAATGTTATGTAAGGAGAAAATCACAGGAGCCTACAAATAGGCGGATTACGTTATGAAAATCACACCGAGCCTACAAGTAGGCGGATTACGTTATGAAATACACCGAGCCTACAAATAGGCGGATTACGTTATGAAATACACCGAGCCTACAAATAGGCGGATTACGTTATGAGATACACCGAGCTGCGGCGGACATATTACGCCCGAGCCCGAGCCTTCACATAGTAGGTTCGTCATCGTGCAAGGCCCGAGCGGGCGGGCGGATTATGTTATATGATTCCACAAGACACCGATCCCCGGGCGGGCGGATTATGTTATATGATTCCACGATGCACCGAGCCACGCGGCGGGCGGATTATGTTATGTAAGATATGTAAGTTATGTGAAAAAGGCTAGATTAAACTTTTAAGTAAGTATGTAAGAATATGTTGTTAAATCTTATGGAAAGAAGGAATGGAACGGTTAATACGAGTGATTTCGGAGTTAAAAATGGCATTCTTTATGCGATTATGATTTGATTCTTGCACGTTATTTTGTTCCATATTAAATTTTTGTTATGCCCCGCCCGAAGCTGCGTTCATGTCCGCGAGTTTAGGTACACGTGTGGATCCGCGAGCTTAGGATCTGGTTCAGATTTTAGATGGCTCGATGTTCGGAGTTGTCATGGCTATGTATATTCAGGGTATGGCGGGGCCTGTCCACTTGTGATTGTAATTCTTAAGTGCGTAGTCACATATTGTGGGTCCATTTGTAAAGAAAGGAGGCAACCGCTTCGTTTATGTATATGCGTCTAGGAAGGTAGCCTATCGGTGACTGTTGTTTTACTTTCGTCGTTTATTTATAAGTTTCATGTATGTTCCGATTATCTCGATGTTTACGTAAGGGTGCCTGTGTAGGGCACGATCGCGATCCCGGTCGGGTCGTGACAAAAGTGGTATCGAGCATTTAGTCCTCGGAAAGTGTCTATGACGTGTCTAGTAGAGTCTTGATTATCGGTGTGTCGTGCACCACATCTATAATCAGGAGGCTGCAGGACATTTAGGATTGGTTTCCATTCTTCTCACTCTGAGATCGTGCGATAGATCTGTGTTGTTAAGGTCGTCTCTCCCTAACGAGTTATGTTGATTGCAGCTACGAGAAAGCGTGATTACCGGGAATGACTATGTGGATTGCGTATCGAGGTGGGTAATGATTATAGTATAGTTGGTATTGTGACATACATCTATACGGAGTTATGTATGAGGGTCAGACGCGTGTTGCCTAAAATGATTTTAGATTACCAGGAATTGGTAAAGACTAACTAGATACCGGGCAGGTATGGAATAGTTAATGAATTTTCGCCAAGGTTTTGTGTTTTATTTCGAGATAATTGGGAAAAGATGAGTTGTCTGATAGGGTAGTGAACCCTTAAGAAGCCATGTTAAGGAACCTAACGGAATGTCATGTTAATAGATTAAGCTGCGTAGTAGGCTTAAGAGAATTGTACGGATGAGGTCCGCATAGAGTGAGTAATGGGTGTTGTGATTGAGACAACATGGTTTTGGTTTTATGAGAAGTTTTTGTACCCGTTTATTGGGGGACTGGTAAGGTAGGCTTGGAGCATGGAAATTGCGAGCCTAAGAATATTGATTACTGCCGAGACCTTAGGTATATAAGGCTTTCTCTGGCAATAAGATTTTAAGTCAGACCAAGGATAAGAGTTAAGTGCGTATTTGAGTGGTGGAGGACTCATTACGGGTCTCCCATGGCCCGAATAAGTAGGATCAGTTGGTAGTAGTTCCGCTCGTGGCGAGTCACGGGTGCAATGTTATACCGTATTTCAGTATGTACGTGGGGGCGACGAGAAATTTTGAACTTCTTTAGGCTTGGCGAATTCTTTTGTGCACAACACCGGTTAGAGTCGTTTTTTCGGAAGCGTTTTCCACGACTTTCGTAGGGAATTTCGGCTATGTCATTTATAATTTTGCGGAATTTTCAGAGGCGAAACATTTTGGACCAACGGGAGGGTGACATGTGTCACCTCACATTAACCTTGAGTGAAGCGGTAATGGTGGGCGAAAAAGAGCTTTAGTTGGTAGGATATTTTGTGCAAGTTGTGTGGTAGATGGATAAGGTACACATGGTGGAAATCTAGCCCTACACTTGCTATACACTTGGATGCATCTTGGCCATTGGTTGGCCTTTGCTTGACCTATAAATACCCGCCCTTTGGAAGACTTCTTCATCAAAAATCTTCCTAAGTCTTGAAGTTCTCTTCCTCCTCCCTTGTGTAGTTCGTCCACCACACCCTCCCCTTTGAGAGCCCTTGGCGAGAGCCCCACTTGCCTAGTGGCTCTGGCGAGAGCAACCCACTAGCCTAGTTGTGCTAGTCAAAATACTACCCCTTGGTAGAAATGTATTCTACTAGTATCGTTATAATGCCCAAAATACTTTAGCCAAATACCTTGTAGTACTTTCCAAAGTACTTTATCTGGCTTGGAAAATACTATTATACCTTCCTTTAGCCACTAAACCCTAAGGAAAAATCTTCACCCGTAGTTGAAGTATTAACTAGAAGTTGTGTAGACACTTCTAAGGGTTTCTTGGAGCGTTTTGGAGCGCGCGGAGTAGGAGCTAAACCTTGTTCAGGAACGACTTATAACTTGGATAATTTTGGGCTTATTGAGGTAAATATCTTGACCTTCTATTGTAATTGGAAATTACATGTTGTAGGAATATATAGTTGAAGTATACTATATATAGAAGCGAACATTATAATTGTGCGGCAATGTCTTGCGACTTAAGCTGAATTTAAATAAGAGAATCGAATCGTAATTACATAGGATGTATTCAGATGAGACTTGTGTAGCATTCTTGTGTAGTAGAATTGTACACGCCCGGTCAGACGTGTTAACCCCTGGTTGGCTTGGTAGCCGCCTCGATAGAGGAGGAGATTTCTGCCATTGCGGGGAGAGTCTTTGCCAATTTTACGTAGAATATTCTACGTCGGGATCTAAAGGTATTAATAGGCGCTTTGTGGCCTCTATAGGTTGTAGTACTGCGTGTGGAGTGATCTTCTTGACTGAGAGTGTCGCCGACGGTTTGAGGTACTTGGGCGTTTTGCTATTAGTCGATAATCGTCGCGAGGTATGTGAACCTCTTCCTATCTCTTCTAGCATGATATGTGTGAACTATGTAGTACGGTGAGCGTCGTGTGCTAAATGTATTTGATTGATGTAAAACATAAAGTGTTATAACGACTTTATGGGAAGTTGGTTATAATAGCTTTATGTGGATAAGCACATACTTTGTGGTTTTTAAAAGGTAGCGATTTGAATAATAAGCGGCTTGATATGTGTTAATAAAGAACTTGAAGCATTTCAAAAGATTTATGAATCGTTTTGAAAGAATGAGTATTACTTGGGTTTTGAAAGCTTAAGAGTTATACTAGCTTTATGGGAAGTTAGGTATAACGGCTTAAGAATGTTTCTTGATTTGGAAATCGAATGTGTATCGACAAACCAACTGCAGCGTTAATAAAGGAAAATGTATTGACTAAAGAAGTATTATTAAAACCAGTAGAAACCTCCATCTGCATAGAAGCTAAGATGAGACAAAATGATATTACATTTCCTAGATCATGCCTGCTTAATAAGATTGATTATAAACAAGAATAACCTACTCACTTATAAGACATAGGTTTCTCACAACGTTTAAAGGAGAATTATGTTTTAAAGGACTAAAACTATGAACTACGAAACCTTTTTCTAAAATGAGAAACTTGAGCATTGAAATTGGGCAAACTTGAGCGTTTGGAAAATAAGGTTGTTACTTGGTTTTACAAAGGAAAGCATTTTGGTTTACTTAACAATGTTAGTCACTCTATTTTTATACTACGGTATCGGGTGACCTTTGTAAAAGAAATGGATCTTAAAAGGAATTTAACGGACGTAGTACTTTAAGGTTAAAATCCGGACTTTGATATAAAATGAAAGTACCTTGAGTCGTGTGTAACTTGCTTATACTTGTTGTTATGAAACTTGATCATGTTACGTGTGATAGCCTTGTTGTGTAAATCTGTGTTCTACTCGACTCACGGTTCATCCGGAATGTATATCACTTGACTACCGGTTTATCCGGGAATGTATATCACTTGACTACCGGTTTATCCGGGAATGTATATCACTTGATTACCGGTTCATCCGGGAATGTATTTCACTTGAGGACCGGTTCATCCGAATGTATTTCACTTGAGGACCGGTTCATCCGGAATGTATTTCACTTGAGGACGGTTCATCCGGAATGTATTTCACTTGAGGACCGGTTCATCCGAATGTATTTCACTTGACTCTGGTTCGTAGGATCCGGAATGTATTCCACCCTTTTCTATATTGGGTCCATAAGATGGGCGAGACACAGTATACGTATCACATGATTTGTACCTAGGGCGGCGGTGAGGAAGGAGTTCCACGGGCATGAGGGATGACTTTTAGGGCGTGAGTCCCTGACTTGACATGACTGCTTCTATGTTGTGAACTGTAGTTTGGTTATCATACATGTCTCCTGCTTTATATAGACTATTATGATTTCATTTACAGTATCTTACAGTTTCACATACTTGGTACCTGTTATCGACCTCGCCCGAAGTGCGTTCATCTGCGCGAGTAAAGGTACATCGGCCTCGATCCCCGCTTATAGGATCACATTCAGCGTGTTGGGAAGCTCCGTTTCTCCGGAGGCTTATCTTTTGGTATGTGTTCCCTGAGTTGTAGGTTCTTGTACATTCAGGGGTATGGCGGGGCCCTGTCCCGTCATAGTTGTTGTAAATCTTAAGTGCATGCATTTGTGGCGAGTTTGTAAAAAGGATAAGCATTCGGGTATTTATGTATATATATGATGAAGGCAAATGTTTTGGTTGCTTTGTTTATTTATCTTGTCTCTTAATTCATGTTCATGTTTTTATTTCGCTGATTTTCTCGATGTTGTATCACTAGGGTGCAGGGTAAGGCACGATCCAGGCCGGTTAGTCGTGACAAAAGTGGTATCGAGCGATTAGTCCTCGGAAAGTGTCTGCAGTGTCTAGTAGAGTCTTGATTATCGGTGTGTTGTGCACCATCTATAATCGAGGAGTGCGAGACATTTAGGATTAGTTTCCATCCTTCTCATTCCGAGATCGTGCCTTAGAGTGTGATAAATTGGACCCTCCGGCGTATTCCTTTCCTTTACGATTATGCCTCCGCGTAAAACCGAGCCCAGATGGGCAAAGCGATCGAGAGGCTGTGGCGAATCTGAGAAATGCGAGCGCGAGCGATCGATGCAGCGATGCCGACGGCGGGTTTCGCGCCGCCCGGCCTGGCAGAGTTTAGAGCGCGGCGATGGGCTGCCGAGACTCTGATACACGAGCCTCGGTCCCACACTGAGCCGATGAGATGGGTACAAGGAGATGGCGATTCGGCGAGTCGTGGCGAATATGAGATAAGTGGATCACAGCGATTCGGCCCGATAGCACCGTAGTACACCCCGGCGAGCGGTTTGAGGCTACGTGACTTCGAGTTGTAGCCCTCGGTGTTCTATGGATCGAGGCGAGGCGACCTCGGGAGTTTATCAGCGACTCTGACGGATCGTAAAGTGATCGAGCCTCGAGCGTAGTCGGTGGTATTGGGTTCGCATCATTTGCGTGATCTGCGATTGGTAGTTTGATTCGTGAGCTGTCGGGAAGAGCATGCACTTCCAGCGATTTGGGACGCAGTTCTCGAGGCATTTCTTGCACATTTCTTGCCTCGCGAGATGAGAGGCTCGGTAGCAATTTTTAGCGTTGAGCGGGGCGGGCGGACGGTTAGAGAGTACAATGTGAGTTCGACTCATTAGCTTCGGTATGTTCCAGCTGTAGTGGCGGATATGGAGGACAGTACACCGCTACGTCACGGGTGGGCGATTACTTGGCGAGGCTTATGCGGGTGTAGCTCTTCACCGGGCATGGACATTGCCCGCATGCAAGCTTCATGCACTAGGATGTGAGGCACGGAGGTCGGCGGAATGGCGAGATCAGCGAGAAGAGGCGAGCAGCGAGGTCCTTTGGTAACTAGGCGGACCGCCTCGGCCCGATCTAGTTATGTACCTCCACGATGCAGTGGTCCCCGCGATCTTGGGGCGTTCAGGTATTCGGGGCTGGTGAGCTCGTGGCTTCGGTTCCGCGGTATACGTGAGTGCTAGCCGGGATTCATGTCCCGCCGGTGTGCGCGATGTGGCAAACATCATCGGGAATGTCGTCTTTCACGGTGCTTGCCGCTGCGGCCGTCGAGGGCCATGTGACGAAGGCGTGCTTATAGGAGAATGCGGCGGCTTAGCGCGACCTGCGGATCGATGGCGAGTTCGCGCCTTCCTACGATTATCGCCTGCGAGGACTTACGATTAGAGTGGAGCGGTAGCCGGTATATCCTAACCATCTAGAGGCTTGTATGTTTTGATGTTATGTTAATGTGTTAAGTGTTATGTTCGGATAGCTTTGTGCTAAAATGTGATTTAGGAACCTAGTTGGGAAAAAGGGTAAGCTGAGGGTGAAAATGATGAACCTTAGAATATTCTGTTGAGACCTTAGATGTAAGCGTCTTGAGTACAAGATTTTGCGAGTGATCCTTGTCGAGTGCATTTTATGCCTAGAAAATATTGTGTGATAAGTCTGCAGGTTGGGTAAATGAAAGTGGTATCTTTCATGATGTGATTGAGCAAGGTTGTTCGGATCGAGAAACAAGAGAGTTGGCGTGACGGAGGTCGGGTTGAGGCGTGTTGCGTGTCAACCCGTGGCGAATGAGGTGGGGTCACTACGGGTGGTCGCCAGTGGTAGGGTCACCGAGTGCTAGGCCCAGTTTTGATGACCATCGTATGAGTTCGTGGATACGTTCGACCAGTAGATCGTGAAGGCGGGAATAGCCTTAAGGAAGATCGAGGCTAATAGGATGACCAAGTTGGGAGGTAGTGACTCAGTTTGGAAACTAAAGTGTGGTGCGTATGCTAAAAGAGTTCAAGAGTTCGAGAAGAGTACGACGAGTAAGGGTAGAGGCGAGCATGTATTGCGAGCATAGATCTGATCATTTCTTGTAAAGGAGAAGCGCGAAGGATGTATATTTTAGACCTCGTGAATCGTGCGATCCGGCATCGTTTGTTGGTCGCGAGTGACACTAGAACCTCGCGGCAAAGTGACAAAAGTTTGTGATGTTAGAGGTGTTTTCTCGTGGACTTGGATATAAGTATTTGCGTGCATATGTTGTTTAGTGGCGGTTGTGGCGTTGGCAACTTATTAGAAGAACTTTACTGTTATCCGTCTTGAGAAGGAACATTCGACGAATGTTTCAAGGAGGGAAGAATGTTATACCGTATTTCCAGTATGTACGTGGGGGCGTGCGTAGAAATTTTGAACTTCTTTAGGCTTGGCGAATTCTTTTGTGCACAACACGGTTAGAGTCGTTTTCGACGAAACGTTTTCACAAATTTTCGTAGGGAATTTCCGCTATGTCATTTATAATTTTTGCGGAATTTTCCGAGAGGCGAAACATTTTGGACCAACGGAGGGTGACATGTGTCACCTCACATTGCCTTGAGTGGGCGGTAATGGTGGGCGAAAAAGAGAGCTTTAGTTGGTAGGATATTTTGTGCAAGTTGTGGTAGATGGATAAGGTACACATGGTGGAAATCTAGCCCTACACTTGCTATACACTTGATGCATCTTGGCCATTGGTTGGCCTTTGCTTGACCTATAAATACCCACCCTTTGGAAGACTTCTTCATCCAAAAATCTTCCTAAGTCTTGAAGTTCTCTTCCTCCCTCCTTGTGTAGTTGGTCCACCACACCCCCTCCCCTTTGAGAGCCCTTGGCCGAGAGCCCCCTTGCCTAGTGGCTCTGGCGAGAGCAACCCCCTAGCCTAGTTGTGCTAGTCAAAATACTACCCCCTTGGTAGAAATGTATTCTACTAGTATCGTTATAATGCCCAAAATACTTTAGCCAAATACCTTGTAGTACTTTCCAAAGTACCTTTATCTGGCCCTAAAATACTATTATACCTTCCTTTAGCCACTAAACGAAACCCTAAGGAAAAATCTTCACCGTAGTTGAAGTATTAAGTAGAAGTTGTGTAGACACTTCTAAGGGTTTCTTGGAGCTTTGGAGCGCACGGAGTAGGAGCTAAACCTTGTTCAGGAACGACTTATAACTTGGATAATTTTGGGCTTATTGAGGTAAATATCTTGACCTTCTATTGTAATTGGAAATTACATGTTGTAGGAATATATAGTTGAAGTATACTATATATAGAACTGAACATTATAATTGTGCGGCAATGTCGCGACTTAAGCCCGAATTTAAATAAGAGAACCGAATCGTAATTACATAGGATCAGACATGAGACTTGTGTAGCATTGCTGTGTAGTAGAATGGTACACGTCCGGTCAGACGTGTTAACCTCGGTTGGCTTGGTAGCTACCGATAGAGAGAGATTTACGCTGGCGGGGAGAGTCTCGCCGAATTTTCGTAGAATATTCTACGCCGATCTAAAGGTATTAATAGGCGCTTTGTGGCCTCTATAGGTTGTAATCGCGTGTGGAGTGATCTTCTGATCGAGAGTGTCGCCGGTTTGAGGTACTTGAGCGTTTTGCTATTAGTCGATAATCGTCGCGAGGTATGTGAACCTCTTCCTATCTCTTCTAGCATGATATGTGTGAACTATGTAGTGCGGTAGACGATACGTGCTAAATGTATTTGATTGATGTAAAACATAAAGTGTTATAACGACTTTATGGGAAGTTAGTTATAATAGCTTTATGTGGATAAGCACATACTTTGTGGTTTTTAAAAGGTAAATCGATTTGAATAATAAGCGCTTGATATGTGTTAATAAAGAACTTGAAGCATTTCAAAAGATTTATGAATCGTTTTGAAAGAATGAGTATTACTGGTTTTGAAAGCTTAAGAGTTATACTAGCTTTATGGGAAGTTAGGTATAACGCTTAAGAATGTTTCATCGATTTGAAATCGAATGTGTATCGACAAACCATCTGCGGCGTTAATAAAAGGAAAATGTATTGACTAAAGAAGTATTATTAAAACCAAGAAACCTCCATCCGCATAGAAGCTAAGATGAGACAAAATGATATTACATTTCCTAGATCATGGTGCTTAATAAGATTGATTATAAACAAGAATAACCTACTCACTTATAAGACATAGGTTTCAAAACGTTTAAAGGAGAATTATGTTTTAAAGGACTAAAACTATGAACTCTAAACCTTTTTCTAAAATGAGAAACTTGAGCATTCAAATTGGGCAAACTTGAACGTTTGGAAAATAAGGTTGTTACTTGGTTTTTACAAAGGAAAGCATTTTGGTTTACTTAACAATGTTAGTCACTCTATTTTTATACTACGTATCGGGTGACCTTTGTAAAAGAAATGGATCTTAAAAGGAATTTAACGGACGTAGTACTTTAAGGTTAAAATCGGACTTTGATATAAAATGAAAGTACCTTGAGTCGTGTAACTTGCTTATACTTGTTGTTATGAAACTTGATCATGTTACGTGTGATAGCCTTGTTGTGTAAGTGCGTATTTCTACTCGACTACGGTTCATCCGAATGTATATCACTTGACTATGGTTTATCCGAATGTATATCACTTGACTACCGTTTATCAGGAATGTATATCACTTGATTACCGGTTCATCCGGGAATGTATTTCACTTGAGGACCGGTTCATCCGGGAATGTATTTCACTTGAGGACCGGTTCATCCGGGAATGTATTTCACTTGAGGATCGGTTCATCCGGGAATGTATTTCACTTGAGGACCGGTTCATCCGGGAATGTATTTCACTTGACTACCGGTTCATCCGAATGTGTTCCACTCGACTCTGGTTCATGGATGAACAGGAATGTATTCCACCCTTTACTATATTGGGTCCATAAGATGGGCCGAGACCTGTTATACGTATCACATGATTTGTACCTAGACTGCCGGCAGTGAGGAAGGAGTTCCACGGGCATGAGGGATGACTTTTAGGCGCGAGTCCTCGACTTGACATATCGCTTCTATGTTGTGAATCGTAGTTTGGTTATCATACATGTCTCTGCTTTATATAGACTATTATGATTTCATTCTGATATCTTCGATTCACATACTTGGTACTCGCATTCTCCTTCGGGCCGCGTTCATGCCGCAGTAAAGGTACATCGATCGCCGATCCCCGCTTATGGATCACATTCGCGTGTTGGGAAGCTCCGTTTCTCGAGGCTTATCTTTTGGTATGTGTTCCTCGAGTTGTAGGTTCTTGTACATTCTGTGGTATGGCGGCCCCCTGTCCGTCATAGTTGTTGTAAATCTTAGAGGTGCAGAGAACTCATTGTGTGGTTTGTAAAAGGATAAGCGTCGGGTATTTATGTATATATATGATGAAGGCAACTGTTTTGGTTGGCCTGTTTATTTATCTTGTCTCTTAATTCATGTTCATGTTTTTATTTCCGCTGATTTTCTCTGATGTTGTATCACTAGGGTGCCCGGGGTAAGGCACCAGTCACGGGCCCGGGTTCGGGTCGTGACATGCAAGGCCCAAGTCTAGTGAATTGTTTTACGGGTTCGTGGACGCGTTCCACCAGAACCAGGTCATGAAAGCCGGAAATGGCCTTATATTGTTTTTTAGAGTGACTCCAAAGATTTGAGGCCAGAATTGGTATGGAAGTTATGTATGTATGCTAGTATGAGTTGGAAGTACGAAAAGATAATCTCTGTTGGGCTTATGATGGACAGTTATGCGTGTGCGAGGTATTAGGGCCATGTGTGGCATTGTTGGTATATTGGGGTTGTGAAAGGAAACTATGTCGCTAATAATAAGTTTGACTCCGAAAGAACATTCGGGGACAAATGTTTCTAAGGGGGGAAGAATGTTACACCCCGTACTTACAGGACATGTTTTAAGAACGTACGTAAGAACTCACAAGTGTTGAGATTTGAGACTTGTAAAAATTTTATCGGAATTATGAAATTGTCGGAAAACGTTTTGTTGTGACGAATGGGAGGGCGACACGTTTCACCCCCCCCCCCCTAGTGATGCCTTGGTCGAATTAGGCAAGGCCAAAAGGGTCATTTGACCATTAGTGTGATGACCAAGTCTTGCAAATGACTTAGCTTGACATTGTTGACTAAAAGTCCAAGGGCCACATGGGCAAGATCCATGTGAAACTCATTCGAACCACCCATTTGTTCTAATATTGACCCTCCATGTCCCTATATATTACTACTAGTAGTGAGACAAGTCCACACTTAGCCAAAAATTTGAAGAAAATTGTCACGACCCGAACCCGGGCCCGTGACTGGTGCCTTACCCCGGGCACCCTAGTGATACAACATCAGAGAAAATCAGCGGAAATAAAAACATGAACATGAATTAAGAGACATGATAAATAAACAGGCCAACCAAAACAGTTGCCTTCAGTATATATACATAAATACCCGAACAGTTATCCTTTTTACGCATCGCCACAACAAGATTACTGCACCTAAGAAGTGATAACAACTATGATGGACAGGGCCCCGCCATACCCCTGAATGTACAAGAACCGACCGACTCAGGGTAACATACCAAAGATAAGCCTCCGTAGGAACGGAGCTTCCCAACGCGCTGAAATGTGATCCTATAAGCGGGGATCGACAGTCGATGTACCTCTACCGCGGCATGAACGCACGAAGGAGGTCGTGACAACAGTACCAAGTATGTGAAATCAGAAATATCAAATGAAATCATAATAGTCTATATAGCAGTGAGACATGTATGATAACCAAACTACGATCACAACATAAAAGCAAATATGTCAAGTCGTGGACTCACGCCTCAAAGTCATCCTCATGCCCGTGGAACTCCTTCCTCACCGCCAGCCTAGGTACAAATCATGTGATTCAGATAATGTGTCTCGCCCATCTTATGGACCCAGATAGAAACGTGTGGAATACATTCCCTGCTCATCCCATGAACCTAGTCGAGTGGAATACATTCTGATGAACCTAGTCGAGTGAATACATTCTGATGAACTAGTCGAGTGAAATACATTCTGATGAACCGAGTCGAGTGAAATACATTCGGATGAACCTAGTCGAGTGAAATACATTCGGATGAACCTGTAGTCGAGTGAAATACATTCTGGATGAACCTAGTCGAGTGAAATACATTCCTGATGAACCTAGTCGAGTGAAATACATTCCGGATGAACCGTAGTCGAGTGAAATACATTCGGATGAACCTAGTCGAGTGAAATACATTCGGATGAACCCAGAGTCGAGTGAAATACATTCCCGGATGAACCGGTAGTCGAGTGAAATACATTCCCGGATGGACCGGTAGTTGAGTGAAATACATTACTTGCACAACAAGGCTATCACACGTAACATGGTCAAGTTTCATAACAACAAGCATAGGCAAGTTATACACAACTCAAGGTACTTTCATTTTATGTCAAAGTCGATTTTAACCTAAAGTACTACGACGTTAAATTCCTTTAAGAGATTCATTCCTTTTCTAAAAGTCACCCGATACGTAGTATATAAAAATGTGTGACTTATATCTTTAAGTAAACCAAAACAACTTTCATACTTTCCTTTTTAAGACCAAATTAAGGCAATACCATGCCTTCCTTTGACCAAAATACTTCTCTTTAAAAGTCAAGTTACCACATTAAAACAAATGATAAAACCCTTCTTTTGTTTTCATAAAGTCGTTATAACCAACTTCCCATAAAGCTGTTATAACACTTTATGTTTTAAACCATTTTAAGACAACACAATGCCTTTCTTTTCCTAAAAGTTCGGTTTGCCTAATTTCAATTACGCAAGTCTCTTTTTAGAAAAGTTTCATAGTTCAATGTCTTAACCTCTTTTTAAAACAATAGAGTAACATATGCCATAGGTGAGTAGGTTAATCTTGTTCATAATCAATCTTATTAAGCGGCATGATCTAGAAAATGTAATATCATTTTGTCTCATCTTAGCTTCTATGCAGATGGAGGTTTCTACCGGTTTTAATAATACATAATTATTCAATACATTTTCCTTTATTAACGCCGCAAAGGGTTTATTGATACACATTCGATTTCCAAATCGTGAAACATTATTCCTTTTAAAACCAAGTACTCATTACTCACGAATGAGGTTTCACACAAAATCCATATTAATTCATTTAAGTTAAGTCTCTTATCTTATAAGATCCAGTCTCTTAACTTTTGAAATTAATAAACCATTCATTTTACCACCCTTAAGACGTTATACCTAACTTCCCATAAAGCTAGTATAACATTTATGTTTTAAAACAACCAAATACAGTTAACACATGTACGTATACCGTACTACATAGCTCACACATATCATGCTAGAAAAGATAGGAAGAGGTTCACATACCGCGCGACGATTATCGACTAATAGCAAAACGCTCCAAGTAACTCGAACCGTCGGCTACTCCTTAAGCCAAGTAGATCACGCCATACGTAGTACTTCAACCTATAGAGGCCACAAGGCGCCTATTAACATCTAGATCTCAATGTAGAATATCCTACCAAGCCAACCAGGGGAGGGGGGTGTTGCACGTCTAACCGGACGTGTACAATTCTACTCACAGTAATACTACACAAGTCTACTGTAATATAGTCCTATGTAATTACAGTTCAGTTCTCTTCTTTAAATTCAGGCTTAAGTCAAAAGACATTGCCGCACAACTATGTTCAATTCTATATATAGTATACCTTAACTATATATTCCAACAACATGAAATTTCCAATTACAACAGAAGGTCAAGAGTGTTTACCTTGATAAGCCCAAAATTATCCGAGTTTATATGTCGATCCTGAGCAAGGTTTAGCTCCTACTTCGTGCGCTCCAACCCGCTCTAAACAACCCTTAGAAGTTCTAACCAACTTCTACTTAACACTTCAACCGACTGTGAAGGTTTTCCTTAGGGTTTCGTTTTTGTGACTGAGGGAAGTATAATAGTATTTTCTGGGCTTTTGTATAAGTGTAACCTTGGGAATACTACAAGGTATTTGGGCCAAGGTATTTGGGCATTATAACAATACTTGAAGAGTATTTCTATACCAAAAACAAGGGGTATTTATACGAGACAACAAGGCTAGGGGTGTACCCCACTGGCTAGGGCACTACAAAGGGAGGAGGAGGCCTCGCCAAGACTCTCAAAAGAGGGGGAGGAGTTGGACGAACTCAACACTAACGGGGGAGGGATTTTTAACACTTAGCAAATGATTTTGGATGAAGAAAGTTCATCACTTAGAGGGTATTTATAGGTCAAGCAAAGGCCAACCAATGGCCAAGATCAAGCCAAGTGTTAGGCAAGTGTAGGGCTAGGATCAAGCCATGTGCACCTTATCCATCTACCACACAACTTGCACAAAATATCCTACCTAACCATGCCACCTTTTCGTCCACTATGCCGCCCCTTCCTTCCAATGTGAGGGTGACACTTGTCACCCTCCCGTTGGTCCAAAATGTTTCGCCTCTCGGAAAAATCCGCAAAAATTCTCAATGACATAGCCGGAATTTTCCTACGTAGTCAGGAAACGCTTCGTCGGAAAACGACTCTTTTCGGCATTTGTGCCAAAATTTCGAATTTGCCAAATCTTTAAGGCTCAAATTTTATACGTACGCCCTCACGTACATACTATGGAAATACGGGGTATAACATTCTCCCCTCCTTAGAAACATTCGTCCCGAATGTTCCTTCTCAAGCGGATAACGATAAAGTTCTTCTAATAAGTTGCCAACTCCACAACCGCCACGAAACACCCGCACAAATACTTACATCCAAGTCCACGAGGAAACACCTCTAACATCACAAACTTTTGTCACTTTGCGCGAGGTTCTAGTGTCACTCCGCGACCCAACAAATGGTACGGATCGTACGCGATCCCCGAGGTCTAAAATATACATCCTTCGCACCTTCTCCCTTCACAAGAAATGGTCATATCTATGCTCGCAATACACGCCGCTCTACCCTTACTCGTCGTACTCTTCTCGAACACTTGAACTCTTCTAGTATAATGCACACACTCGTTTCCAAAACTTTGGAGTCACTACCTCCAAACTTGGTCATCTTACTAGCCTCGATCTTCCTTAAGGCCATTCCCGGCCTTCACGATCCGCTTCTGGTCGAACATAACCACGAACTCATACGATGGTCATCTAAACTTGGGCCTAGCACCCTCGTTGTTATACCCCGTATTTCCAGAGTATATACGTAAGGACGTACGTACGACAATTTGAGACTTAAAGTTTGGCATAGGTTCGAAATTTGTGCACAACACCCGATTAGAATCGTTTTTCGACGAAACGTTTTACTGAACTTGCGAAGGGAAAATTCCGGCTATGTCGTTTTGTATTTTTGCGGATTTTTCCGAGCGACAGAACATTTTTGGGCCAACGAGAGGGTGACACTTGTCACCCTCAAGTGGCGGTTTGGGTGGACGAAAGGGGGACGTTTTCCTCCCCTGTTTTGTGCCTTATTTTGGCCTTGTTTTGTGCCTTGTTTTGTGCCATGTTTTGTGGAGTAGGGGTTAGGGTGCACTTGGCTTGATCTTGGCCTTACACTTGCCTTGCACATGGCTTGATCTTGGCCATTGGTTGGCCCTTGGCTTCCCTATAAATACCCCCCTTAGTGATGAACTTCTTCATCCACTCCTCACTTTGTCTAAGTCTTGAAATCCCTCCCTCCTCTTGTGGCTCTCGCCCAAACACTAGCCCCCTTTCGTAAGGCTTTGGCCGAGAGGTACCCTCCCTTGGTAGTGTTCTAGCCAGGGGTACCCCCCCCATAGCCTAGTTGTTTCGAGAAATATACCCCCTCCCTTGTGGTATTGAAATACTTCTCCAAGTATTGTTATAATGCCCAAAATACCTGTGACGCCCCGAAAATCAGGCCCGTCACTGGTGCCTTACCCCGGGCACCCTAGCGATACATACATCAGAGAAAACCAGCGGAAATAAAAACTTTACACATGAAATGAGAGATATAGTAAATAAACAAAGCAACCAAAGCGTTGCCTTGATATACATAAAACTGAACAGCTTTAATCCTTTTTCAACCCCGCCCACAACAAGATTACTGCACTTCTAAGATATACACGACTATGACGGACAGGCCCCGCCATACCCGAATGTACAAGAACCTACAACTCGTGGAACACCTACCAAAGATAAGCCTCCGAGAAACGGAGCTTCAAATGCGCTGAATCGTGATCACATGGCGAGGATCCACGGCCGATGTACCTCTACTGCGCATGAACGCAGCTCAAGGAGGTCGATAACAGTACCAAGTATGTGAAATCAGAAATCAGTAAATGAAATCATAATAGTCTATAAAAAGGGAGACATGTATGATGACCAAACTACGATATAACATATAACGCATATCAAGACGGTGACTCACGCTCCAAATTATCACTCGTGCTCGTGGAATTTCTTCCTCATGGCTAGCTTTATGATATAACCATACCAAGGATTATACATGAACACCATGTCCCACGTGTTATAAAACCGTGACAGACAAGTATAACTACGATCCGACCGTACCAATAATACAATGCAACCAAAACACGGCCGATACGGCAAGTGCGAGAGCCGACATCGGATACAAGGCGGCCACGCACCTGACCGGGCAAGTACGAGGGTGACCACCAGGGGACCAATGCCAGATCACGAAACTTCGTCACTATATCGAGCGGGCAAGTGCGAGGGTGACTACCGATACCAAGGCCGAATCGCCACGAGGCGGGCACGAGCCGACCACCGATACCAGCCGAACAGAAGAAACCTCAACGACCAACCGGCCTCTATCGAGAGACGCCAGAATACGAAACACCACATTTGCACAACAAAGGCTATCATCACAAGCATAGGCAAGTTTCACAACAACAAGCATAGGAATGTTTCACCAC
Source organism: Przewalskia tangutica (assembly GCA_029844215.1). Classification (NCBI taxonomy): domain Eukaryota; kingdom Viridiplantae; phylum Streptophyta; class Magnoliopsida; order Solanales; family Solanaceae; genus Przewalskia; species Przewalskia tangutica. The sequence goes on from CM056720.1 coordinate 57,967,247, forward strand.
AACAAGCATAGGCAAGTTTCACATCACTCAGAGTACCGCATTTTATGCCAAAGTCCGGTTTCAACCCTAAAGTACTACGCGTTAAATTCTTTAAAAGAGATCCATTACTTATCAAAGTCACCCGATACGTAGTATTAGAATGACCAACCCACATTCCTTTTCAAAATCAAGTAACAACATTCTTTTCCTAAGTTCCAGGTTTGCCTAGTTTCAATTACTCAAGCTTCTCATTTTCAAATGGTTTCATAGTTCATAAACTTAATCACTTGATTCCTTTTAGAACAATTGAGTAATATAAGTCTCACGCGAGAGTAGGTTATTCTTGTTTACAACATTCTTATTACAATGACCATGATCTAGAAAATGTAATATCATTTTGTCTCATCTTAGTTTCTATGCAGATGGAGGTTTCTACCGTTTTAATACGATACATCATTATTCAATACATTTTCCTTTATTAACGCCTGCGGTGGTGCTGCCGATACACATTCCGATTTCCAAATCAAGAAACATTATCCCTTTAAATAAAACCAAGTACTCATTACTCACGAATGAGGTTTCACACAAACATCCACATTAAAACAAATAAGTTAAGTCTCTTATCTTATAAGATCAAGTCTCTTAACTTCTAACATTAGTAAACCATTTTCTTTACCTCTCTTAAGACATTATACCTAACTCCCATAAAGCTAGTATAACTCTTTTTAAAACCTTTTAAAACAAAGTGTTACTCTCCTTCCAAAACGATTTATAAATCTTTTGAAATACATCAAGTTCTTTATTATAACAAGCCGCTTATAATTCACATCGATTACCTTTAAAACCACAAAGTATTTTCTTACCTACATAAAGTCATTATAACCAACTTCCCATAAAGCCGTTATAACACTTTATGTTTTAAGAACAATCAAACACGATTAACACATGTACGTCACCGTACTACATAGTTCACACATATCATGCTGTAAGAGATAGGAAGAGGTTCACATACCTCGCGGCGATTTAACGACAATAAGCAAAATGCTCCAAGTACTACAACCTTGCTAGCCCTTTCCACTCCTCGAGTCGAATACGCTCCTCTTAGTACTGTCACCTAGACAGGCCACAAACGTCTATTAAATCTAAAACACACGTTCCCATCTTTCTACAGACAATTCGGCGACTCTCCCGCAACAACAGAAATCTCCTCCTCTAACGAGGTGGCTACCAAGCCAACGGGGGTTAACACGCCTAACCTGACGCTGCATAATTCTACTACACAAGAATGCTACATAAGTTCATCAGAATACAACCCTAGGTAATTATTCGATTCTTCTCTTTATTATCCTTCATGTGATTACTGTTCAACTCTTCATTCTTCAGGCTTAAGTCAAAAGACATTGCCATAATACTAAGTATAGTTCCATATATAGTATACTTCAACTATATATCCAACAAACATGTAATTTCCAATTACAATAGAGGGACAAGATAATTAACTCGATACTCCCAAAATTAACCGAGTTTAATGTCGCTACTGAGCAATGTTTAGCTCAACTCCTTGCGATCCAAACCAATCCAAACAACACTTAGAAGTTCTAACCAACTTCTACTCACATACTTCAACCAACTATGAAGATTTCCTTAGGGTTTGGTTGAGACTAAAAGGACAAAGGTAGTATTTCCGACTCTACGTAAAGAGGTATCTTTGGAATACTACAAGGTACAAGGCTAAGGTATTTTGGGCATTATAACAATATTAGGAGTATTTCTATACCACAACAAGGGTATTATACGAAAACAACTAGGCAGGGGTACCCACTAGACCTCACAAGAGGAGGAGACCTCACCCGCCAAAGGCCACTTTCTGCTGGAGAGTGAGCTCTGGCGAGAGTCAACAAGAGGGAGGAGGGGTTCTCAAGACTTAGGCAAGTGAAGAGTGGATGAAGAAGTCTTCAAAGAGAGGGTATTTATAGCAAAACCAAAAGCCAACCAATGGCCAAGATCAAGCCATGTGCAAGGCAAGTGTAAGGCCAAGATCAAGCCAAGTGCACCCACAAAACACTCCACAAAACACTCCACAAAACAAGCCACAAAGCAAGGCACAAAAGAGGAGCTAATCGCCATGCCAAGCCTCCTCTTTGTTGCCCAACGAGGTGACAAGTGTCACCTCCCGCTGGTCCAAAAATGTTCCGTCCGCTCTAAAAATCCGCAAAAATACTAAATGACATAGCCGGAATTTTCCCAACGTAGTCGTGGGAAACGCTTTCGCCGAAAACGACTTTTCGCACTTGTGTACAAATTTCAAACTATGCCTACTTAAGGCTCAAATTGTACACGCACGCCTCACGCACATACTGAAATACGGCATAACATTCTCCCTTAGAAACATTCGTCCGAATGTTCCTTCAAGGTCTCAAAACAAACAGCGTCGAGATAGTCTTCACCGCTATACGCATTTAAAACAATCATGCCACACCGCCACAAAACATACGCTCACTTTTCCTTACTCGTAGTACTGCCACGAACACTCAACTCGTTCTAGTATCCGCATCACACTTCGACAACGCTCGTTACCAACCCTCGAGTCACTACCTCCAAACTTGGTCATCTCACTAACCTCGATTTCCTAAGGCCATTCCGGCCTTCACGAACTGATTCTCGATCGAACGATCCACGAACTCATACGATGGTCATCTAAACTGGGCCTAGCACCCGCGTGACCCTACCACCGTGACCACCCAACCGACCCCACCCCAAACCGGTTACGGTTGACCCGCACTGGTCCTCAACCCGACTTCAATCGCGCCAACTCTTGTTCCCGATCCGAACAATCTTACTAATTCACATCATGAAAGCTACCACTTCCATCTCACACTACCTGTGGACTTACCCTTTTCACTAACTGTGTTTCTAAATCACATTTTAGCACAAAGCTATTCAAACATAACATTAAACACATCAACAACATCAATACAAACAAAACTCTGTAGGTTAAGGATATACTCAAACTAGGCGGTTCAAGGACCGCTAAAATGGAACTCCCACCGCGACCTCTACCGGGCCTTCCGGCACGAACATCTGCTCGCTACGGAAGGTGAAGAACCTGAATCGCTTCTAGTAGTCCATGCTATCCTACCAGTGCTACTCTGGCCTGGACAGCTTCTGCCGATGGCCTCGTTGGCGCAAAAATAACAATCTCCCGAGTTAGTACGACACTCTCCTTATGAAGCTTTCCACAACGCCACACCGAGACAAGGGCAACCTCATCCGCGAGCACTCCCGCTTCCCGAAAATCTGAAACACAGGAGCCCCGACCGCTCCCGAATATCCCGGCGTCCCAAAACCGGAGGACCACTCAGACCGACGGAGGTACATAACTAGTCTGCCGAGGCGGTCCGCCTCGAAAGTCACCAAAGGACCTCGCTGTTCGCCCTCTTCTCGCGACTTTGGTCATTCCGCCGATTTATCCGCCTCACATCCAAGTGTATACGCTGCACGCGGCAATGTCCATGCCCTGAAGAGCTACACGAACAACTCTCGCAAGGCAATCATCGAGCCTCAGAACATATCGGTGCACTCGATCCTCCATACTAGCTACTAACGCGGACGCATCGCCAATGAGTCGAACTCCACATTGTACTCAACCAGACGCTGCTCGCCAGAACACCAAAAATCGCCCGAGCCCTCTCATCCGGGAGGCAAGAAATGTGCAAGAAAGGCCTCGAGAACTCGTTCCATACCACTGGAAGTGCATGCTCTCCCCGACAGCTCCCAAGAATCAAACACGATCACTGGTATCACGCGATTGATGTGAACCTAGGGCCACCGACTCGATCTCCGATGCCTTGATCACTCTCACGATCCGTCAGAATCGCTTGATGAACTCCTCGCGATCATCCTCGTGCCTCGACCCATAAAACTCGCGCCTACAACTCGTAAAATCCCGTAGCCTCGAACTATTCGATCTAGGTGAACCATCGCGCATCGAATCGGCCGCCCACTTATCCTCAAGTTCGCCACAACCACGCCATTAATCGGGCCCACTCCTTGTAACTCATCTCCTCTCGCCTGCATCGCGGATCGAGGCTCGTGTATCGTGGGTCTCTGCCGCTTTACTCGCAGATCCTCTCACGCTTTGCCCTTCGGGCCCGTTGGTTTTCGCAGAGGCATAATCGTAAAAATGAAACACGCCGAGGGTCCAATCTTATCACACGCCTCTAAGGCACGATCTCGTAATGAGAAGAATGGAAACCAATCCTAAATGTCCTATAGCCTCCGATTATAGATGTGGTGCACAACACACCGAGCAATCAAGACTCTACTAGACACGGTGCAGACACTTTCCGAGGATTAATCGCTCGATACCACTTGTGACGCCCGAAAATCAGGCCATCGGTGCCTTACCCCGGCACCTGGCGATACATACATCGAGAAAACGTGGAAATAAAAACTTTACACATGAAATGAGAGATATAGTAAATAAACAAAGCAACCAAAACGGTTGCCTTCGATATACATAAAACACGAACAGCTTTAATCCTTTTTCAACCCCGCCACAACAAAGATTACATGCACTTAAGATATACACGACTATGACGACAGTGGCCCCGCCATACCCGAATGTACAAGAACCTACAACTCGTGGAACACCTACCAAAGATAAGCTCCTGAGAAACGGAGCTTCAAATGCTGAATCGTGATCCTATGAGCGGATCCACGATCGATGTACCTCTACTGCAGATGAACGCGGGCGAGGAAGACAACAGTACCAAGTATGTGAAATCAGAATACAGTAAATGAAATCATAATAGTCTATAAAAAGCAGAGACATGTATGATGACCAAACTACAAGATATAACATATAACCGATACATCAAGACAAAGGACTCACGCCTCCAAATTATCACTGTGTTCGTGGAATTTCTTCCTCATCACATAGCTTTATGATATAACCATACCAAGGATTATACATGAACACCATGTCCCAATGTGTTATAAAAACCGTGACAGACAAGTATAACTACCAGATCCGACCGTACTAATAATACAATGCAACCAAAACACGGCCGTCACGGCAAGTGCGAGAGCCGACCATCGGATACCAAGGCCGGGCCACGCACCGACCGGGCAAGTACGAGGGTCGACCACTGTGACCAAGGTCAGATCACGAAACCGTCACTATCCGACCAGGCAAGTGCGAGGGTGACTACCAGATACCAAGGCCGAATCACCACGAGGCGGGCAAGTACGAGCCACCACCGATACCCGTGCCGAACAGTAAGAAACCTCAACTACCAACCGCCTCTATCGAGAGACGCGGTAACACAGAAACACCACATTTGCACAACAAAGGCTATCATCACAAGCATAGGCAAGTTTCACAACAACAAGCATAGGAATGTTTCACCACAACAAGCATAGGCAAGTTTCACATCACTCAGAGTACCGTCATTTTATGCCAAAGTCCGGGTTTCAACCCTAAAGTACTACGCTCGTTAAATTCTTTAAAAGAGATCCATTACTTATCAAAGTCACCCGATACAGTAGTATTAGAATGACCAACCCACATTCCTTTTCAAAATCAAGTAACAACATTCTTTTCCTAAGTTCCGGCTTGCCTAGTTTCATTACTCAAGCTTCTCATTTTCAAATGGTTTCATAGTTCATAAACTTAATCACTTGATTCCTTTTAGAACAATTGAGTAATATAAGTCTCACGAGAGTAGGTTATTCTTGTTTACAACATTCTTATTACAAAGACCATGATCTAGAAAATGTAATATCATTTTGTCTCATCTTAGTTTCTATGCGGATGGAGGTTTCTACCGGTTTTAATACGATACATCATTATTCAATACATTTTCCTTTATTAACGCTGCAGTTGGTGCTGTCGATACACATTCGATTTCCAAATCGAGAAACATTATCCCTTTAAATAAAACCAAGTACTCATTACTCACGAATGAGGTTTCACACAAACATCCACATTAAAACAAATAAGTTAAGTCTCTTATCTTATAAGATCAAGTCTCTTAACTTCTAACATTAGTAAACCATTTTCTTTACCTCTCTTAAGACATTATACCTAACTCCCCATAAAGCTAGTATAACTCTTTTAAAACCTTTAAAACAAAGTGTTACTCTCCCTTCCAAAACGATTTATAAATCTTTGAAATACATCAAGTTCTTTATTATAACAAGCCGCTTATAATTCACATCGATTACCTTTTAAAACCACAAAGTATTTTCTTACCTACATAAAGTCGTTATAACCAACTTCCATAAAGCCGTTATAACACTTTATGTTTTAAGAACAATCAAACACGATTAACACATGTACGCCTCACCGACTACATAGTTCACACATATCATGCTAGAAGAGATAGGAAGAGGTTCACATACCTCGCGACGATTTAACGACAATAAGCAAAATGCTCCAAGTACTACAACCTTGCTAGCCCTTTCCACTACTCGAGTAGAATACGCTACTCTTAGTACTTTCACCTAAAAAGGCCACAAACGTCTATTAAATTTAAAACACACGCTCCCATCTTTCACGTAAAATTCGGCAAAGACTCTCCCGCAAAAACAGAAATCTCCTCCTCTAACGAGGTCGGCTACCAAGCCAACCAGTGGGGTTAACACGCCTAACCGACGCGCATAATTCTACTACACAGTAATGCTACATAAGTCTACTGTAATACAACCCTAGGTAATTACAGTTCAGTTCTTCTCTTTATTATCCTTCTATGTGATTACTGTTCAATTCTTCATTCTTCAGGCTTAAGTCAAAAGACATTGCCATAATACTAAGTATAGTTCCATATATAGTATACTTCAACTATATATCCAACAAACATGTAATTTCCAATTTACAATAGAGGGACAAGATAATTACCTCGATAAGCCCAAAATTAACCGAGTTTAATGTCGCTCCTGAGCAAGGTTTAGCTCCACTCCGTGCGCTCCAAACCACTCCAAACAACCCTTAGAAGTTCTAACCAACTTCTACTCACATACTTCAACCAACTATGAAGATTTCCTTAGGGTTTCGGTTTGAGACTAAAAGGACAAAAGGTAGTATTTCCGGACTCTACGTAAAGAGGTATCTTTGGAATACTACAAGGTACAAGGCTAAGGTATTTTGGGCATTATAACAATACTAGGAGTATTTCTATACCACAACAAGGGTATTATACGAAACAACTAGGCTAGTGGGTACCTACGGCCAGACTCACAAGGGGGAGTGGAGACCTCACGCCAAAGGCCACTTTCTGGGAGAGGAGCTCTTGGACGAGAGTCACCACGAGGGCGGGGAGGGGTTCTCAAGACTTAGGCAAGTGAAGAGTGGATGAAGAAGTCTTCAAAGAGAGGTGGTATTTATAGCAAAACCAAAAGCCAACCAATGGCCAAGATCAAGCCATGTGCAAGGCAAGTGTAAGGCCAAGATCTAGCCTAGTGCACCCACAAAACAGTCAACAAAACACTCCACAAAACAATCCACAAAGCAAGGCACAAAAGAGGAGCCAATCGCCAAGGCCAAGCCTCCTCTTTGTCCAACGAGGGTGACAAGTGTCACCTCCCGCTGGTCCAAAAATGTTCCGTCGCTCGGAAAAATCCGCAAAAATACTAAATGACATAGCCGGTATTTTCCCAACGTAAGCTGTGGAAACGTTTCGTCGAAAAACGACTCCTTTCGGCACTTGTGTACAAATTTCGAAACTATGCCTACTTAAGGCTCAAATTGTACACGTACGCCCTCACGTACATACTCTGGAAATACGGGGCATAACAATACCCTAGCCGTATACCTTGTAGTATTCCAAAGTTACCTCTATACGTAGAGCCCGGAAATACTACATTTTGTCCTTTTAGTCTCAAACCGAAACCCTAAGGAAATCTTCATAGTTGGTTGAAGTATTTAAGTAGAAGTTGGTTAGAACTTCTAAGGGTTGTTTGGAGCGGATTGGAGCGCACGGAGTAGGAGCTAAACCTTGCTCAGGATCGACTTTTAACTTGGATAATTTTGGGCTTATCGAGGTAAATATTCTTGTCCCCTTATTGTAATTGGAAATTACATATTATAGGATTATATAGTTGAAGTATACTATATATAGAACTGAACATAGCTTTGCGGCAATGTCTTTTGACTTAAGCCTGAATATAAAGAAGAGAACTGAACTGTAATTACATAGGACTGTATTACAGTAGACTTGTGGTATTACTGTGTAGTAGAATTGTATACGTCCGGTTAGACGTATAACCCCCCCCCCCCAGGTTGGCTTGGTAGCCCGCCTCCATAGAGGAGGCGATTTACGCGGCATGGCGAGGCCGCCGAATTTTCTGTAGAATATGGAACCGTGTGGTTAGAAGTTAATAGACGTTTGTGGCCTTATAGGTGGAAGTACTACGAGTAGCGTATTCTACTTGAAGAGTGGAAAAGGCTAGCCGGGTTACAGTACTGTGGAGCGTTTTGCTTATTGTCGATAATCGTCGCGAGGTATGTGAACCTCTTCCTATCCTTTCTAGCATGATGTTTGTAAACTATGTAGTACGGTAGACGTACATGTGCTAAATGAGTTTGGTTGGTTCAAAACATAGGGTGTTATAATAGCTTTATGGGAAGTTAGTTATAACGACTCTATGTGGATAAAAGAATGGTTTATTGATTGTAGAAGATAAGAGACTTAACTTGTTTTACTTGGTAATTAACATTTTGTTAAAAATGTTGTAAAACCTCATTCGCGAGTAATGAGTGCTTGGTTTTAAAAGAATAATGTTTTACTGATTTCGGAAATGAGAATAAGTGCCGAACAAACCACAGCAGCGCTAATAAAGGAAAATGTATTGGCAAAGAACTAATTGTTGTTAAAACCAGTAGAAACCTCCATCTGCATAGAAGCTAAGATAAGACAAAATTTTATTACAATTCCTAGATCATGGCTGATGTAATAAGATTGTTATAAACAAGAATAAACTGCTCACACATAAGGCATATGTTACTCAATTGTTTTAAAAGGGATTAAGACTATGAGTTATGAAACCTTTCTAAAATGAGAAACTTGAGCATTTGAAATTAGGCAAACTTGAACATTTGGAAAATAATGTTGTTACTTGATTTTACAAAGGGATGTGTTTTGGTTTACTTAAAAAGATAGTCACTCTATTTTTATACTACGGGTATTATGTGACTTTTGTGAAAGGAACGGATCCTTTAATAAGAGTTAATGTATGTAGTACTTTGGGGTTAAAACCCGGATTTGTTGTAATAAAATATAAGTCTATGAATTTGTTGAACTTGCCTATGCTTGTTGTGATAGCCTTTGTTGTGCAAGTGTTGTATCTCTGTGTTACCGCGCCTCTCGTTGGAGGGTCGGCCATCTGGTTGAGAACTTACTTGGACGTGCCGGCAGTGACGGAGAATTCCACGGGTACGCTCATGTTGATAGTGTTATTTATGCTAATCGCTTTGGACATACTGACACGATGCGTGGCGCACGGGTATGGTTCCATTTTGATTGCTGTCTAGTTGTTTCCTTTTGGACATACTGACACGATGCGTGGCGCACGGGTATGGTTCCATTGGGATTGTTGTCTTGTTGTTTCATTCTGGGACATACTGACACGATGGGTGGCCCACGAGTATGCTTCCATTTTGACTGTTATCTTGTTATTCGCCGACATATCGACACGACGATGGGTGGCCCACGAGTATGCTTCCATTTCGATTGTTATCTGGATATTTCCTTTGGACATACTGACACGATGGGTGGCCCACGGGTATGCTTCCATTGGGATGGTTCCATGGCCATGCTTATACCGAGGTGAGATGCCGGGGCATGCGGCCGTTGTGCGGGTTAAATTCCCGGGTTATATTTGAGTGATGACTTGAGGGCGTGAGTCCCTGACTTGACATCGCTTTTATGTTGTGAATCGTAGTTTTGTTATCATACATGTCTCTGCTTTTATATAGACTGTTATGATTTCATTCTGATTTTTGATTTCACATACTTGGTACCTGTTGTACTGACCTCCTTCGGGGGGCTGAGCGTATAAAGAGGCCAGAGCCTCTACCACGGGAACAGACCCGAACCGTGGCTCTCCGTATGACACGTCCGCTGTGTATGGGATCGCAAGCAGCCCGGTACCATTTGTTGGGTCTCCGGAGTGAGACTCGCGGTAAAGTGACAAAAGTGGTATCAGAGCGCTTAGTCTCTGAAAGTGTCTACTGCATCGTGTCTAGTAGAGTCTTGATTATCGATGTGTTGTGCACCACATCTATAATCAGGAGGCTGCAGGACATTTAGGATTGGTTTCCATTCTTCTCATTCTGAGATCGTGCCTTAGAGCTGTGTTGTAAGTTGGACCCCTCTGACGTATTTCATTTTACCAGTTATGCCTCCGCGCAAGGCAACCAGAGCCCAGAAGGGCAAGGCAGCCGAGGGTGCTGCTAGTGAGATACAGAGGAGTACGAGGCTCGTGCCCGCCAAGACTGAGATTGTGCTTCAGACGGCGAGTTTTGCGACGCCGCCAGCCCCAGCAGAGTTTAGAGCCGCAGCAGTGGCTGCTGAGACCACAGTACCTGAGCCTCCAGTCCCACAGCCTGGGGCAGAGGAGTTGGGGTACAAGGAGATGGCCCAGTTACTGGCCAGGGTCGTGGCCAGATATGAGGATAGGCTGGATGCAGCAGTTCCAGTTCCAGTAGCACCCGTAGTTCACCCCCGAGCAGATAGTTTGAGGCTACGGGACTTTCTGAGTTGTAGCCCGCCAGAGTTTTATGGGTCGAGGCCTGAGGATGATCCGCAGGAGTTCATCCGGCAGTTACAGCGGGTCATGAGAGTGATCAAGGCTTCGGAGACCGAGTCGGTGGTCTTAGGTTCGCATCGGCTGCGTGATACCGCAGTCGACTGGTTTGATTCGCGAGCCGCCCCGGAGAGCATGCGCTTCCAGCAGATGGACGAGTTCTCGGAGGCATTCTCACCCACTTCTTGCCTCCGCAAATGGAGGGCACGCCGACAGATTTATGACGCCGAGAGCAGAGGGCATACGTTCGGGAGTACAATGTGAGTTTGACTCGCTGGCTCGGTATGTCCCCGCTTTAGTGCAACCATGGAGGATAGAGTGCACCGCCACGCCACCGCTAGATGATTACTTGACAGAGGCTTGTTCGGGTGTAGCTCTTCACCGGGCATGGACATTGCCCGCACGCAGCTCGTGCACTAGGATGCGAGGTACGGAGAGGTCGACGAATGACTGGATCGCCAGAAGAGGCCGTGACAGCAGGTCTTTGGCGACTTTCGAGGCGGACCGCCTCAAGAAGAAAGTTATGTACCCCGCCAAGACAGAGTGGTCCTCCACCGTCTTCGTGAGCGGTCGTGGCTCCAAGGGTTCAGATTTTCGAGAGCAGGGTGTTAGCTACCAAGCCACCTACCTCTGTGACCGCTGTGGTAGGCTCCATGTTGGGAGTGTCGTGCTAATTTGGGAGTTTGTTTTACATGCGACAGCAGGCCATTTTGCAGAAATTGTCCACGCAGGTAGCACGGATGTAGAGACTCGGCCTTCAGGATCTATGGTTGGTTCATCACCTTCTACAGTTATGCGCCCTGCAGGACAGGCCTATGATTAGAGTAAAGCGGTGGATACATGTATATCCTTAGCCCTCTAGAGTTTGGTATGCTTGATATTATGATCTTATTATTGTGTGCTATGTACGGATAGCATTGTGTTATTTGTGAGTTAGAAACATGGTTAGTTGGAAGGGTAAGTATGGGGGCATGGTAAGTGTGAACCTTAGAATATTCACGATTGAGACCTTAGAGGAAAGGTCGTCTTGAGTAAAAGATTTATTTTATGTTTGACCTTTATCAGAGTGCGTAGTATACGTGGGAGATATTTGTGTGATAAGTCCATGGGTTGTGTAAAATGAAAGTGGTGGATTTCATGATGTGAATTAGTAAGATTGTTCCGTATCGAGGAGCAAGAGTTGGCGCGACGGAGGGTCGGGTTGAGGGCGTATTGCGGGTCAACCCGTAGCTCGGTTTTAGGTGGGGTCAGTTCTGGGTGGTCCCGCCAGATGGTAGGGTCACGAGGGTGCTAGGCCCCAGTTTAGGTGGCCATCGTATGATATCGTGGATATGTTCGACCAGAAGCGGTTCGTGAAGGCCGGGAATGGCCTTAAAGAAGATTGAAGCTAGTGAGATGACCAAGTTTGGGGTAGTGACTCCAAAGTTTTGGAAAAACTGAAGCGATGACTGGAGTATGGTACGTGTACTAGAAAGATTTCAAGTGTACGAGAAGGGTACGACGACTAAGAAAGGAAGCGAACATGTGTTATGAGAACGGAAGTGATCATTTCTTTTGTGAAGTTAAGGTGCGAGGGGAGCATTCTTTAAACCATAGGTGGAGGCTTGTTGAGATGTTAGAGGTAGTTCCTCGTTGGCTTGGGTTTAAGTATTTGTGCGTTTGTTATTTTTATGGCCATGTGTGGCATTGGCAACTTGTTAGAGGAACTTTATCGTTATCCGTCTTGAGAAGGAACATTCGGGACGAATGTTTCTAAGGAGGGGAGAATGTTATACCCCGTATTTCCAGAGTATATACGTAAGGACGTACGTACGACAATTTTAGACTTAAAGTTTGGCATAGGTTCGAAATTTGTGCACAACACCCGATTAGAATCGTTTTTCGACGAAACGTTTTACTGAACTTGCGAAGGGAAAATTCCGGCTATGTCGTTTTGTATTTTTACGGATTTTTCCGAGCGACGGAACATTTTTGGGCCAACGAGAGGGTGACACTTGTCACCCTCAAGTGGCGGTTTGGGTGGACGAAAGGGGGACGTTTTCCTCCCCTGTTTTGTGCCTTATTTTGGCCTTGTTTTGTGCCTTGTTTTGTGCCATGTTTTGTGGAGTAGGGGTTAGGGTGCACTTGGCTTGATCTTGGCCTTACACTTGCCTTGCACATGGCTTGATCTTGGCCTTACACTTGCCTTGCACATGGCTTGATCTTGGCCATTGGTTGGCCCTTGGCTTCCCTATAAATACCCCCCTTAGTGATGAACTTCTTCATCCACTCCTCACTTTGTCTAAGTCTTGAAATCCCTCCCCTCCCTCTTGTGGCTCTCGTCCAAACACTAGCCCCCCCTTTTTCGTGTAAGGCTTTGGCCGAGAGGGGTACCCTCCCCCCTTGGTAGTGTTCTAGCCGAGGGGTACCCCCCCCATAGCCTAGTTGTTTCGAGAAATATACCCCCTCCCTTGTGGTATTAAAATACTTCTCCAAGTATTGTTACAATGCCCAAAATACCCTAGCCGTATACCTTGTAGTATTCCAAAGTTACCTCTATACGTAGAGCCCGGAAATACTACCTTTTGTCCTTTTAGTCTCAAACCGAAACCCTAAGGAAATCTTCATAGTTGGTTGAAGTATTTAAGTAGAAGTTGGTTAGAACTTCTAAGGGTTGTTTGGAGCGGATTGGAGCGCACGGAGTAGGAGCTAAACCTTGCTCAGGATCGACTTTTAACTTGGATAATTTTGGGCTTATCGAGGTAAATATTCTTGTCCCCTTATTGTAATTGGAAATTACATGTTATAGGATTATATAGTTGAAGTATACTATATATAGAACTGAACATAGCTTTGCGGCAATGTCTTTTGACTTAAGCCTGAATATAAAGAAGAGAATCGAATCAGAATTACATAGGACTGTATTACAGTAGACTTGTGTGGTATTGCTGTGTAGTAGAATTGTATACGTCCGGTTAGACGTATAACCCCCCCCCCCTGGTTGGCTTGGTAGCCGGCCTCGGTAGAGGAGGAGATTTACGCGGTTGCGAGGGGGGGAGGTGCTGCCGAATTTTCTGTAGAATATGGAACCGTGCGGTTAGAAGTTAATAGACGTTTGTGGCCTTATAGGTGGAAGTACTACGAGTAGCGTATTCTACTTGAAGAGTGGAAAATGCTAGTCGGGTTACAGTACTGTGGAGCGTTTTGCTTATTGTCGATAATCGTCGCGAGGTATGTGAACCTCTTCCTATCCTTTCTAGCATGATGTTTGTAAACTATGTAGCGGTGACGCATACGTGCTAAATGAGTTTGGTTGGTTCAAAACATAGGGTGTTATAATAGCTTTATGGGAAGTTAGTTATAACGACTCTATGTGGATAAAAGAATGGTTTATTGATTGTAGAAGATAAGAGACTTAACTTGTTTTACTTGGTAATTAACATTTTGTTAAAAATGTTGTAAAACCTCGCGAGTAATGAGTGCTTGGTTTTAAAAGAATAATGTTTTACTGATTTCGGAAATGAGAATAAGTGCCGAACAAACCACAGCAGTGCTAATAAAGGAAAATGTATTGGCAAAGAACTAATTGTTGTTAAAACCAGTAGAAACCTCCATCTGCATAGAAGCTAAGATAAGACAAAATTTTATTACAATTCCTAGATCATGGCTGATGTAATAAGATTGTTATAAACAAGAATAAACTGCTCACACATAAGGCATATGTTACTCAATTGTTTTAAAAGGGATTAAGACTATGAGTTATGAAACCTTTCTAAAATGAGAAACTTGAGCATTTGAAATTAGGCAAACTTGAACGTTTGGAAAATAATGTTGTTACTTGATTTTACAAAGGGAAGTGTTTTGGTTTACTCAAAAAGATAGTCACTCTATTTTTATACTACGGGTATTATGTGACTTTTGTGAAAGGAACGGATCCTTTAATAAGAGTTAATGTATGTAGTACTTTGGGGTTAAAACCCGGATTTGTTGTAATAAAATATAAGTCTATGAATTTGTTGAACTTGCATATGCTTGTTGTGATAGCCTTTGTTGTTCAAGTGTTGTATCTCTGTGTTACCGCGCCTCTCGTTGGAGGGCCGGCCATCTGGTTGAGAACTTACTTGGACGTGCCGGCAGTGACGGAGAATTCCACGGGTACGCTCATGTTGATAGTGTTATTTATGCTAATCGCTTTGGACATACTGACACGATGCGTGGCGCACGGGTATGGTTCCATTTTGATTGTTGTCTAGTTGTTTCCTTTTGGACATACTGACACGACGCGCGCCGCGGGTATGGTTCCATTGGGATTGTTGTCTTGTTGTTTCATTCTGGGACATACTGACACGATGGGTGGCCCACGAGTATGCTTCCATTTTGACTGTTATCTTGTTATTCGCTTTGGACATACTGACACGATGGGTGGCCCACGAGTATGCTTCCATTTCGATTGTTATCTGGATATTTCCTTTGGACATACTGACACGATGGGTGGCCCACGGGTATGCTTTCATTGGGATAGTTCCATGGCCATGCTTATACCGAGGTGAGATGCCGGGGCATGCGGCCGTTGTGCGGGTTAAATTCCCGGGTTATATTTGAGTGATGACTTGAGGGCGTGAGTCCCTGACTTGACATGACTGCTTTTATGTTGTGAACTGTAGTTTTGTTATCATACATGTCTCCTGTTTTTATGTATTATGATTTCATTTACGATATTTTCGATTTCACATACTTGGTACTGTTATCGACCTCGGGCCGCGTTCATGCCATGGTAGAGGTATATCGGTTGCGGACCCTCTCTCTTAGGGTCACAGTTCAGCGTTGGGAAGCTCCGTTTCTCCGGAGGCTTATCTTTGGGTATGTATCCCCGAGTCTGTAAGTTCTTGTACATTCAGGGGTATGGCGGGGCCCTGTCCCGTCATAGTTGTTGTAAATCTCCTAGAGGTCTGTAGTACTGTTGTGGGCAGAGTTTGTAAAAAGGATAACTGTTCAGGGTTTTGTTATGTATATACAGAAGGCAACTGTTTTGGTTGGCCTGTTTATTTGACATGTCTCTTGTTTCATGTTTATGTTTTATTTCCGCTGATTTTCTCTGATGTTGTATCACTAGGGTGCCCGGGGTAAGGCACCAGTCACGGGCCCGGGTTCGGGTCGTGACACTCGTGACCCTACCACCTGGCGGGACCACCCAGAGCTGACCCCACCTCAAAACAGGCCGCGGGTTGGCCCGCAACATGGCCCCAACCCGACCCACTTAACGCATCAAGCTCTTGTTCCCCGATCCGGAACAATCTTACCTATACAGGTCATGAAAGCTACCACTTCCATTTCACACTACCCATGGACTTATCCCACAACACATTTTACGCATACCAAGTATTTCAACAAAGACTAACCGTAAGAATCTCTCCTTTAAGACGACCTTACCTCTAAGGTCTCAACATGAAATATTCTAAGGTTCACACTTCCCATGCCCCCATACTTATCCTTCCAACTAACCATGTTTTCTAACTCACAAATAACACAACGCTATTCGTACATAGCACATAAATATAAGGTCATCATATCACGCATACCAATCTCTTGAGGGTTAAGGATGTTATACCCCGTATTTCCTGAGTACATACGTGAGGGTGTACGTATTAAAATTTTTGCCTTAAGAATTGACAAGTTTCGAAATTTGGGCACAAGTGCCGATAGGAGTCGTTTTTCGACGAAACGTTTCCACAGCTTTCGTAGGGAAAATTCCGGCTATGTCATTTATAATTTTTGCGGATTTTTCCGAGAGACGAAACATTTTGGACCAACGGGAGGGTGACAAGTGTCACCTCACATCGAAGGCTCGACGGCAACCATGGCTTGACTTGGACGATTTGGACCACTTTAGTTGGTAGGATATTTTGTGCAAGTTGTGTGGTAGATGGATAAGGTCCACATGGTTGAAATCTAGCCCTACACTTGCTATGCACTTGGCAAGATCTTGGCCATTGGTTGGCCATGGCTTGACCTATAAATACCCCTCTAAGTGAAGGCTTTCTTCATCCACAAATTGTTCTAAGTGATAAATCCCTTCCCCTCCCTCTTGTAGACTCTCGTCCAAGAGCTCCTCTCCCTCTCTTGTGAGCTAGCCGAGAGCCTCCTCCCCTTAGCCAGGGGTACACCCCCTCTAGTGGTGCTAGCAGGGGTACCACTAGCCTAGTTGTTTTCGTATAATACCCCCTTTGTGGTATAGAAATACTCTCCAAAGTATTGTTGTTATGTCCAAATACCTTGGCCCATATACCTTGTAGTATTCCCAAGGTTACACTTTTAAAAGCCCAGAAAATATGATTATACTTTCCTTTAGCCACTAAACGAAACCCTAAGGAAATCTTCATTGTTGTTTGAGGTACTTAAGAGAAGTTGGTTAGAACTTCTAAGGGTTGTTTGGAGCGGATTGGAGCACTCAGAGGAGGAGCTAAACCTTGCTCAGGAGCGACATTAAACTCGGATAATTTTGGGCTTATCGAGGTAAATATCTTGTCCCTATTGTAATTGGAAATTACATAAGTGTTGAATATATAGTTGTTGTATACTATATATAGAACTGAACTTAGTATTGTGGCAATGTCTTTGACTTAAGCTGAAGAATGAAGAATTGAACAAGAATCACATAGAAGGATGATAAAGAGAAGAATCGAATCAGAATTACCTAGGTCAGACATGAGACTTGTGTAGCATTACTGTGTAGTAGTATGGTACGTTTCCGGTTAGACGTGTTAACCCCCCCCTGGTTGGCTTGGTAGCCGACCTCGATAAATGAGGAGATTTACTGTTGGGGGAGGTCCGCCAAATTTTCTGTAGAAAGATGGAAACTTGTGTTTAAGATTTAATAGACGTTTGTGGCCTTTATAGGTGAAAGTACTAAGAGTAGCGTATTCTACTCGAGGAGTGGAAAGGGCTAGCAAAGTTGTAGTACTTGGAGCTTTTTGCTTATTGTCGATAATCGCCGCGAGGTATGTGAACCTCTTCCTATCTCTTCTAGCATGATATGTGTGAACTATGTAGTCTGAGACGCATACGTGTTAATTGTGTTTGATTGTCTTTAAAACATAAAGTGTTATAACGGCTTTATGGGAAGTTGGTTATAACAGCTTTATGTAGGTGAGAAAATGGGTTGTGGTTTTCAAAAGGTAACTGATTTGGTTATAACTGGCTTGTTATGTGTTAATGAAGAAATTGAAGTATTTCAAAAGATTTGTGAATCGTTTTAAAAGGAAGAGTAACACTTGGTTGGAAAGGTTTTAAAAAGAGTTGTACTAGCTTTATGGGGAGTTAGGTATAATGTCTTAAGAGAGGTAAAGAAAATGGTTTACTGGTGTTAGCAGTTAAGAGACTTGATCTTATAAGATAAGAGACTTAACTTATTTGTTTTAAATGTGAATGTTTGTGTAAAACCTCATTCGTGAGTAATGAGTACTTGGTTTTATTTAAAGGGAATGATGTTTTACTGATTTCGGAAATCAGAATGTGTATCGACAAACCACTGCAGCGTTAATAAAGGAAAATGTATTAAGTAATGAAGTATTATTAAAACCAGTAGAAACCTCCATCTGCATAGAAGCTAAGATGAGACAAAATGATATTACATTTTCTAGATCATGGCTGCTGTAATAAGATTGTTATAAACAAGAATAACCTACTCACATATATGGCATATGTTACTCAACTGTTTTAAAGGAGATTAAGACTATGAGTTATGAAACCTTTCTAAAATAAGTGACTTAGGCATTTGAAATTAGGCAAACTGGAACGTTTGGAAGATAATGTTGTTACTTGATTTTACAAAAGGGGAAGTATTTTGTTTACTTAATAAGATAGTCACTATTTTAATACTACGGGTATTGTGTGACTTATGTGAAAGAAACGGATCTTTTAAAGGGTTTAATGTAAGTAGTACTTTAGGGTTAAAACCCGGACTTTGGCATAAAATGAAGGTACTTTGAGTGATGTAAAACTTGCCTATGCGTGTTGTGGTGAAACTTGCCTATGCTTGTTGTGGTGAGACTTTCCTATGCTTGTTGTTGTGAAACTTGCCTATGCTTGTGATGATAGCCTTTGTTGTGCAAGTGTGGTGTTTCTGTGTTACCGCGTCTCTCGATAGAGGGCCGGTTGACTTGTTGAGAACTTACTTGGACGTGCTGGCAGTGATGGAGAATTCCACGGGTATGTTTCCATTTTGATTACTGTCTTGTTGTTGATGTCACATGGACATGTCTACACCGATGCAGTATTCCGGGGGCATGCGGCCATGCGGCCGGGTTGATTACCCGATATATGGTTATTACTGCAACATGGACGTGTCTACACCGTCTGCAAGATTCCGGCATGTGGCCACGCGAGGTTGACCACCCAAGATATTGTTATTGAGGTTACATGGGCATGTCTACACCGTCGCAGATTCCGGGGCATGGCCATGCGGCCTTGTTATTATTGTTGCATCATGGACATGTCTACACCGATGCAGTATTCCGGGGGCATGCGGCCATGATGCGAACATGATGGATGTTGTGGGCGCGAGACCCATAGTTATATTTGAGTGGTGACTTTGAGGGCGTGAGTCCCTGACTTGACTGCTTTTATGTTGCGTACTGTATTTTGGTTATCATACATGTCTCCTGCTTTTTAGGCTATTATGATTTCATTTACATGATACGCTTTCACATACTGGTACCAGTATGCGACCTCCTTCAGGGCCGCGTTCACGCCGCAGTAGAGGTACATCGGTCGTGGATCCTCGCCATAGGATCATGATTCAGATTGGGAAGCTCCGTTTCCGAGGCTTATCTTTTGGTATGTGTTTCCTCGAGTCAGAGGTTCTTGTACATTCGTGGTATGGCGCCCCCGTCGTCATAGTCATTGTAAATCTTAGAGGTCAGAGTAATCGTTGGGCGTGGTTTGTAAAAGGATAACTGTCGCTTTTTATGTATATACTGAAGGCAACTGTTTTGGTTGGCCTGTTTATTTATTATATCTCTTGTTTCATGACTCGTGTTTTATTTTCCGCTGGTTTTCTCTGATGTTGTATCACTAGGGTGCCCGGGGTAAGGCACCAGTAACGGGCCCGGGTTCGGGGCGTTACAAAGTGGTATCAGAGCAGTTAGTCCTCGGGAAGTGTCTACATACCGTGTCTAGTAGAGTCTTGATTATCGGTGTGTTGTGCACCACATCTATAATCAGGAGGCTATAGGACATTTAGGATTGGTTTCTATTCTTCTCATTCGGAGATCGTGCCTTAGAGCTGTGTGATAAGTTGGACCCCTCTGACGAGTTTCATTTTTACCAGTTATGCCTCTGCGAAAGGCAACCAGGGCCCAGAAGGGCAAGGCAGCCGAGGGAGCTGCTAGTGGGATTCAGAGGAGTACGAGGGCGCAGGCCTGGCCAAGACTGAGGTAGTGCTTGACGGGCGAGTTTTGCGACGCCGCCAAAGACCAGAGAGTTTAGAGCCGCAGCAGCGGGCCTTGAGACTACAAGACTGAGCCTCCACCCCACACCGAGCGGGAGATGGGTCAGCAGAGATGGCGATTATTGGCCGTGGTTGTGGCTGATATGAGGATAGGCCGACGCAATAGTTCCAGCCCAAAGAAGACTGTAGTGCACCCGAGGCGCATGTTTGAGGCTACGGATTTCAGTTGTAGCCCGCCCGAGTTTTACGTCGAGGCCGAGGATGATCCGCAGGAGTTCATCCGATTCTGGGCCGCAGGATCATGCGGGTGATCAAGGCTTCGAGACCGAGTCGGTGGTCCTAGGTTCGCATCGGCCGCGTGATACCGCAGCCGATCGTTTGATTCGTGGAACCGCCCCGGGAGAATGCACTTCCACCGTTTGGGACGAGTTTTCCGGGGCCTTCGGCACATTTCTTGCCTCCAGATGAGGAGGGCTCGCCGGCAGATTTTTGATGTTGAGGCGTAACGCGCATGATCGAGTACAATGTGAGTTCGACTCATTGGCGGTATGTTCCCGCATTAGTAGCTAGTATGGAGGATCGAGTGCACCGATATGTTACAGGCTCGATGATTACCTAGCAGAGTTGTTCGTGTTTCTCTCACCGCACGGGCATTGCCCGCATTCGTGCTCATGCACTTGGGTGCGAGCGAGCGCAGATCGACAGGTGACCGTTTCGAGAAGAAGGCCAAGACGGCCGGATATTTTGGCGACTTTCGAGGCGGACCGCCTCAGCAGCAGACTAGTTATGTACCTCCGCCATTGCAGAGTGGTCCTCCGCAGCCTTCGGGACCCTTGGGATATTCAGGAGCAGGTCAGGGCTCCCAGGTTTCAGATGTTCAGGGGAGTAGGGGTGTTGGCCAGATGCAGTCACCCCTACCTCGGTGTGGTCGATGTGGTAGACCGCATTTCGGGGAGTGTCGTAGTACCAAGGGAGCTTGTTATTCTTGCGGCCAACAGGGCCATATGACGAGAGACTGTCCGACTGCGGTAGCGCCGGTAGGATAGCACAGACTACTAGAGCGCCACGGTAGAGGTCGCGGTGGAAGTTCCCAGTTTTAGCGGTCCTTGAACCGCCTAGTTTCAGGTATATCCTTAACCCTGTAGATACTTGTATGTATTGATGTTAATGATGTGTTAAGTGTTATGTTTGGATAGCTTTGTGCTAAAATATGATTTAGAAACCTGGTTAGTGAAAAGGGTAAGTCCCTGGGTAGTGTGAAATGGAAGTGGTAGCTTTCATGACCTGTAGAGGTAAGATTGTTCGGATCAAGAAACTAGAGAGTTGGCGTGACGGAGGGTCGGGTTGAGGGCGTGTTGCGTGTCAACCCGTAGTCCGGATTGAGGTGGGTCACCTGGGTGGTCCCGCCAGAGGTAGGGTCACCGTGGTGTTAGGCCCAAATTTTGATGACCATCGTATGAGTTCGTGGATATGTTCGACCGAGCGGATCGCGAAGGCCGGAATGGCCTTAAGGAAGAGTATCGCGTTAGTTCGTGGCGGTAGCGGCGTTGGCAACTTGTTAGAAGATCTTCTTCGAATCCGTCTTGAGAAGGAACATTCGGGACAAATGTTTCTAAGGAGGGAGAATGTTATACCAGATTTCACGAGTACATACGTGAGGCGCACGATAAAATTTTTGCCTTAAGAATTGACAAGTTTCAAATTTGGGCACAAGTGCCGATAGGAGTCGTTGACGAAACGCTTTCCATTTCGTAGGGAAAATTCCGCTATGTCATTTATAATTTTGCGGATTTTTCCGAGAGAAACATTTTGGACCAACGGGAGGGTGACAAGTGTCACCTCACATCGAAGGCTCGACGGCAACCATGGCTTGACTTGGACGATTTGGACCACTTTAGTTGGTAGGATATTTTGTGCAAGTTGTGTGGTAGATGGATAAGGTCCACATGGTTGAAATCTAGCCCTACACTTGCTATGCACTTGGCAAGATCTTGACCATTGGTTGGCCATGGCTTGACCTCTAAATACCCTCTAAGTGAAGGCTTTCTTCATCCACAAATTGTTCTAAGTGATAAATCCCTTCCTCCTCTTGTAGACTCTCGTCCAAGAGCTCCTCGCCCCCACTCTTCTGAGCTAGCCGACAGCCTCCCCCTCCCCTTAGCCAGGGGTACACCCCCTCTAGTGGTGCTAGCAGGGTACCCCCAGCCTAGTTGTTTTGGTATAATAACCCCTTTGTGGTATAGAAATACTCTCCAAAGTATTGTTGTTATGTCCAAATACCTTGGCCCATATACCTTGTAGTATTCCCAAGGTTACACTTTTAAAAGCCCAGAAAATACGATTATACTTTCCTTTAGCCACTAAACGAAACCCTAAGGAAATCTTCATTGTTGTTTGAGGTACTTAAGAGAAGTTGGTTAGAACTTCTAAGGGTTGTTTGGAGCGGATTGGAGCACTCGGAGGAGGAGATAAACCTTGCTCAGGAGCGACATTAAACTCGGATAATTTTTGGGCTTATCGAGGTAAATATCTTGTCCCCCTATTGTAATTGGAAATTACATAAGTGTTGAATATATAGTTGTTGTATACTATATATAGAACTGAACTTAGTATTGTGGCAATGTCTTTTGACTTAAGCCTGAAGAATGAAGAATTGAACAGTAATCACATAGAAGGATGATAAAGAGAAGAACTGAACTGTAATTACCTAGTGGTCAGACATACAGTAGACTTGTGTAGCATTACTGTGTAGTAGTATGGTACGTGTCCGGTTAGACGTGTTAACCCCCCCCTGGTTGGCTTGGTAGCCGACCTCGATAAAGGAGGAGATTTACGCTGTTGCGGGGGGGGGGAGGTGCTGCCGAATTTTCTGTAGAAAGATGGGAACTTGTGTTTAAGATTTAATAGACGTTTGTGGCCTTTATAGGTGAAAGTACTAAGAGTAGCGTATTCTACTCGAGGAGTGGAAAGGGCTAGCAAGGTTGTAGTACTTGGAGCTTTTTGCTTATTGTCGATAATCGCCGCGAGGTATGTGAACCTCTTCCTATCTCTTCTAGCATGATATGTGAACTATGTAGTACATGACGCATACGTGTGTTAACTGTGTTTGATTGTCTTTAAAACATAAAGTGTTATAACGGCTTTATGGGAAGTTGGTTATAACAACTTTATGTAGGTGAGAAAATGGGTTGTGGTTTTCAAAAGGTAACTGATTTGGTTATAACTGGCTTGTTATGTGTTAATGAAGAAATTGAAGTATTTCAAAAGATTTGTGAATCGTTTTAAAAGGAAGAGTAACACTTGGTTGGAACGGTTTTAAAAAGAGTTGTACTAGCTTTATGGGGAGTTAGGTATAATGTCTTAAGAGAGGTAAAGAAAATGGTTTCTTTGGTGTTAGCTAAGAGACTTGATCTTATAAGATAAGAGACTTAACTTATTTGTTTTAAATGTGAATGTTTGTGTAAAACCTCATTCGTGAGTAATGAGTACTTGGTTTTATTTAAAGGGAATGATGTTTTACTGATTTCGGAAATCAGAATGTGTATCGACAAACCACTGCAGCGTTAATAAAGGAAAATGTATTAAGTAATGAAGTATTATTAAAACCAGAGAAACCTCCATCCGTAGAAGCTAAGATGAGACAAAATGATATTACATTTTCTAGATCACGGTCTTTGTAATAAGATTGTTATAAACAAGAATAACCTACTCACATATATGGCATATGTTACTCAACTGTTTTAAAGGAGATTAAGACTATGAGTTATGAAACCTTTCTAAAATAAGTGACTTAGGCATTTGAAATTAGGCAAACTGGAACGTTTGGAAGATAATGTTGTTACTTGATTTTACAAAAGGGGAAGTATTTTGTTTACTTAATAAGATAGTCACTATTTTAATACTACGGGTATTGTGTGACTTATGTGAAAGAAACGGATCTTTTAAAGGGTTTAATGTAAGTAGTACTTTAGGGTTAAATGCCGGACTTTGGCATACCATGAAGGTACTTTGAGTGATGTAAAACTTGCCTATGCGTGTTGTGGTGAAACTTGCCTATGCTTGTTGTGGTGAGACTTTCCTATGCTTGTTGTTGTGAAACTTGCCTATGCTTGTGATGATAGCCTTTGTTGTGCAAGTGTGGTGTTACCGCTGCTCGTCTCGATAGAGGCGGTTGACTTATTGAGAACTTACTTGACGCGTCTTTGGCGGTGATGGAGAATTCCACGTATGTTTCCATTTTGATTCTGTCTTGTTGTTGATGTCACATGGACATGTCTACACCGTCAAGATTCGGGGCACGCGGTCATGCGGCGGGTTGATTACCGATATATGGTTATTACCGCAACATGGACGTGTCTACACCGTCGCACGATTCGGGGCATGTGGCACGTGCGGCGAGGTTGACCACCCGATATATTGTTATTGAGGTTACATGGGCATGTCTACACCGTCGCGATTCCGGGTACGTGGCCACGCGGCCTTGTTATTATTGTTGCATCATGGACATGTCTACACCGATGCAAGATTCCCGGGCACGCGCCATGACGCGAACATGATGGATGTTGTGGGCGTGAGACCCATAGTTATATTTGAGTGGTGACTTTGAGGCGTGAGTCACGACTTGATCGCTTTTATGTTGCGTCGTATTTTGGGTTATCATACATGTCTCCTCGCTTTTAGGCTATTATGATTTCATTCTGAGTTGTGATGCCACATACTGGTACTGCCAGACCTCCTTCGGGTGCCGCGTTCATGTCGCAGGTAGAGGTACATCGGCCGTGGATCCTCGCCATAGGATCACGATTCAACAGATTGGAAGCTCCGCTTTCTCCGAGGCTTATCTTTTGGTATGTGTTTCCCTGAGTTGTAGAGTTCTTGTACATTCGTGGTATGGCGGCCTGGCCCCGTCCATAGTCATTGTAAATCTTAGAGGTCTCAGAGTGTTGTGGGCGGTGGTTTGTAAAAAGGATAACTGTTCGGGTTTTTATGTATATACTGAAGGCAACTATTTTGGTTGGCCTGTTTATTTATTATATCTCTTGTTTCATGACTCGTGTTTTATTTTCCGCTGGTTTTCTCTGATGTTGTATCACTAGGGTGCCCGGGGTAAGGCACCAGTAACGGGCCCGGGTTCGGGGCGTTACAAAGGATATACCTGAAGCTACCGCTCCACTCTAATCATAGGCCTGCCCTGCAGGGCGCATAACTGTAGAAGGCGATGAACCTGCCACTGATCCGGTAGGCTGCGTCATGCTGCCGGTACCCCTCCTATAAGCACGATCTCGTCACATGGCCCGACGGCGCAGTGAAACAAGCACCGATAAAAGACGACATTCCCGGGATGATGTTTGCCACATCGCGCACACCGGCTGAGGACATGAATCCTGGCTAGCACTCACGCATACCGCGGAACGGAAGCCACGAGCTCACCAGCTCCCGAATACCAACGCCCCGACGATCGCGGGGACCACTCTGTCGGTGGAGGTACATAACTAGATCGCCGAGGCGGTCCGCCTCGAAGTTACCAAAGGACCTGCTTTACGCCCTCTTCTCGGCGATCTCGGTCATTCGTCGACCTCTCCGTGCCTCACATCCTAGTGCATGAGCTTGCGTGCGGGCAATGTCCATGCCCGTCAAGAGCTACACCCGCAAGCCTCGCTAAGTAATCATCTAGCCGGTGACGTAGCGGTGTACTCGTCCTCCATGGTCGCCACTAAAGCGGGGACATATCGAGCCAATGAGTCGAACTCACATTATACTCTCTAACCGCCGCCCGCCTGTTTCAACGTCAAAATTTGTCGGCGAGCCCTCTCATCCGTGGGGGCAAGAAATGTGCAAGAAAGCCCTTGAGAACTCGTCCCATACGGGAAGTGCATGCTCTTCCGGGACAACTCCCACGAATCAAACCACCAATCTGCAGATCACGCACGCGGTGATGCGAACCCAATACCACCGACTCGCCTCGAGACTCGATCACTCTATGATCATCAGAGCCGCTGTCGGATAAACTCCTGAGGGTCATCCTCAGCTCTCGATCCATAGAACACTGGCGGGCTACAACTCAGAAAGTCCCGTAGCCTCAAACTGTCTGCTCGGGGGTGAACTACGGGTGCTACTGGGGCTGGAACTGCTGCATCCAGCCTATCCTCATATCTGGCCACGACCCTGGCCAGTAACTGGGCCATCTCCTTGTACCCCATCTCATCTGCTCCAGGCTGTGAGACCGGAGGCTCAGGTACTGTAGTCTCAGCAGCCACTGCTGCGGCTCTAAACTCTGGCCGGGCGGCGCCGCGAAACTTCGCCGAAGCATCTGTCTCGAGCATCGACGCTGCGCCCTCGTACTCCTCTGTATCTCACCAGCAGCTCCCTCAGCTGCCTTGCCCATCTGGGCCTGGGTTGCCTTACGCGGAGGCATAACTGGTAAAGGAAAGGAATACGTCAGAGGGGCCCAACTTATCACACAGCTCTAGGGCACGATCTCAGAATGAGAAGAATGGAAACCAATCCTAAATGTCCTATAGCCTCCTGATTATAGATGTGGTGCACAACACACCGATAATCAAGACTCTACTAGACACGGTCTGTAGACACTTTCCGAGGACTAACTGCTCTGATACCACTTTTGTCACGACCCGAACCCGGGCCCGTGACTGGTGCCTTACCCCGGGCACCCTAGTGATACAACATCAGAGAAAATCAGCGGAAATAAAAACATGAACATGAATTAAGAGACAAGATAAATAAACAGGCCAACCAAAGCTTTCCTTCAAGATATATACATAAATACCCGAACATTTATCCTTTTCTGGACTACGCCTACAACAAGATTACTGCACTCTAAGAAGTTGACAACAACATTGACGGACAGGGCCCGCCATACCACGAATGTACAAGAACCTACGGACTGTGGTAACATACCAAAGATAAGCCTCAAGGAACGAGCTTCCCAACACGCTCAAATGTGATCCTATAAGCGGATCGACAATCGATGTACCTCTACTGCGGCATGAACGCACCAAGGAGGTCGATAACAGTACCAAGTATGTGAAAGCAGAAATACTATAAATGAAATCATAATAGTCTATATAAAGCAGAGACATGTATGATAACCAAACTACGATTCACAACATAAAAGCGATCATGTCAAGTCGTGGACTCACGCCTCAAAGTCATCCTCACGCCCGTGGAACTCCTTCCTCACCGTGAGCCTAGGTACAAATCATGTGATTCAGATAATGTGTCTCGGCCCATCTTATGGACCCAGATAGAAACGTGTGGAATACATTCCTGTTCATCCCATGAACCGTGAGTCGAGTGGAATACATTCGGATGAACCCAGAGTCGAGTGAAATACATTCGGATGAACGGTAGTCGAGTGAAATACATTCCGATGAGTCGAGTGAAATACATTCCGGATGAACCGGTAGTCGAGTGAAATACATTCGGATGAACCGTAGTCGAGTGAAATACATTCCGGATGAACCTGGTCGAGTGAAATACATTCCGGATGAACCGGTAGTCGAGTGAAATACATTCCCGGATGAACCGGTAGTCGAGTGAAATACATTCCCGGATGAACCGGTAGTCGAGTGAAATACATTCCCGGATGAACCGGTAGTCGAGTGAAATACATTCCCGGATGGACCGGTAGTCGAGTGAAATACATTACTTGCACAACAAGGCTATCACACGTAACATGGTCAAGTTTCATAACAACAAGCATAGGCAAGTTATACACAACTCAAGGTACTTTCATTTTATGTCAAAGTCCGGATTTTAACCCTAAAGTACTACGTACGTTAAATTCCTTTTAAGAGATTCATTACTTTTCTAAAAGTCACCCGATACCCGTAGTATATAAAAAATGTGTGACTTATATCTTTTAAGTAAACCAAAACAACTTTCATACTTTCCTTTTTAAGACCAAATTAAGGCAATACCATGCCTTCCTTTTGGACCAAAATACTTCTCTTTTAAAAGTCAAGTTACCACATTAAAACAAATGATAAAACCCTTCTTTTGTTTTCATAAAGTCGTTATAACCAACTTCCCATAAAGTCATATAACACTTTATGTTTTAAACCATTTTAAGACAACACAATGCCTTTCTTTTCCCTAAAAGTTCCAGTTTGCCTAATTTCAATTACGCAAGTCTCTTTTTAGAAAAGTTTCATAGTTCAATGTCTTAACCTCTTTTTAAAACAATAGAGTAACATATGCCATAGGTGAGTAGGTTAATCTTGTTCATAATCAATCTTATTAAGACCATGATCTAGAAAATGTAATATCATTTTGTCTCATCTTAGCTTCATGCGGATGGAGGTTTCTCTGGTTTTAATAATACTTAATTATTCAATACATTTTCCTTTATTAACGCTGCGGTGGTTTATTGATACACATTCGATTTCAAATCAAGAAACATTATTCTTTTAAAACCAAGTACTCATTACTCACGAATGAGGTTTCACACAAAATCCATATTAATTCATTTAAGTTAAGTCTCTTATCTTATAAGATCCGATCTCTTAACTTTTGAAATTAATAAACCATTCATTTACAACCCTTAAGACGTTATACCTAACTTCCCATAAAGCTAGTATAACACTTATGTTTTAAAACAACCAAATACAGTTAACACATGTACGTCTACCGTACTACATAGCTCACACATATCATGCTAGAAAATATAGGAAGAGGTTCACATACCTCGCGACGATTATCGACTAATAGCAAAACGCTCCAAGTAACTCGAACCGTCGGCTACTCCTTAAGCCAAGTAGATCACGCCATACGTAGTACTTCAACCTATAGAGGCCACAAGGCGCCTATTAACATCTAGATCTCAATGTAGAATATCCTACAGAAAATTCGGCAGCACCTCCCCCCCCCCCGCAACAGCGTAAATCTCCTCCTCTATCGAGGCCGGCTACCAAGCCAACCGGGGG
This sequence comes from Przewalskia tangutica, assembly GCA_029844215.1. NCBI lineage: Eukaryota > Viridiplantae > Streptophyta > Magnoliopsida > Solanales > Solanaceae > Przewalskia > Przewalskia tangutica. The sequence goes on from CM056720.1 coordinate 57,996,404, forward strand.
GGGGTGTTGCACGTCTAACCGGACGTGTACAATTCTACTCACAGTAATACTACACAAGTCTACTGTAATACAGTCCTATGTAATTACAGTTCAGTTCTCTTCTTTAAATTCAGGCTTAAGTCAAAAGACATTGCCGCACAACTATGTTCAATTCTATATATAGTATACCTTAACTATATATTCCAACAACATGAAATTTCCAATTACAACAGAAGGTCAAGAGTGTTTACCTTGATAAGCCCAAAATTATCCGAGTTTATATGTCGATCCTGAGCAAGGTTTAGCTCCTACTCCGTGCGCTCCAACCCGCTCCAAACAACCCTTAGAAGTTCTAACCAACTTCTACTTAACACTTCAACCAACTATGAAGGTTTTCCTTAGGGTTTCATTTTTGTGACTGAGGGAAGTATAATAGTATTTTCTGGGCTTTTGTATAAGTGTAACCTTGGGAATACTACAAGGTATTTGGGCCAAGGTATTTGGGCATTATAACAATACTTGAAGAGTATTTCTATACCACAAAAGGGGGGTATTTATACGAGGCAACAAGGCTAGGGGGGGTGTACCCCACGGCTAGGGCACTACAAAGGGGAGGGAGGAGGCCCTCGGCCAAGACTCTCAAAAGAGGGGGGGAGGAGTTGGACGAACTCAACACTAAAGGGGGAGGGATTTTTAACACTTAGCAAAAGATTTTTGGATGAAGAAAGTTCATCACTTAGAGGGGTATTTATAGGTCAAGCAAAGGCCAACCAATGGCCAAGATCAAGCCAAGTGTTAGGCAAGTGTAGGGCTAGGATCAAGCCATGTGCACCTTATCCATCTACCACACAACTTGCACAAAATATCCTACCTAACCATGCCACCTTTCTCGTCCACTTTGCCGTCCACTTCCTTCCAATGTGAGGGTGACACTTGTCACCCTCCCGTTGGTCCAAAATGTTTCGTCTCTCGGAAAAATCCGCAAAAATTATAAATGACATAGCCGGAATTTTCCCTACGTAAGTTGTGGAAACGTTTCGTCGGAAAACGACTCTTTTCGGCATTTGTGCCCAAATTTCGAATTTGCCAAATCTTTAAGGCTCAAATTTTATACGTACGCCCTCACGTACATACTCTGGAAATACGGGGTATAACAAAAATTTGATGAACATAGAGCTAGTGCTCTCGGGTTCAACATGAGTGAAAAGGAAAAAAATTTGTTTGTTGTCCAATAATTCCCCCACTTTAAACCAAGGTTCATGAGTGTTATGTAAGTGTATCTCAATAGAAAAATCCCGGAAAAAGAGAGTTTTCGTATTAGTCGCAAAGTGAAAACCTAGTGGCTTTCTAGGTTTTGGATTGGAAGTTTGAAGGAAAGTTGTTGGTATGGTTCTAAGGGTCTCAACAAGCGGATTGAAGTGTCTTGGAGAGGTTCTAGACTACTAAGGAGCGACTTCGGTTTGGAATTGATTAAGAATCGTTAAGGTATAATCTTGTCTTTTATAAGTGTTACAAGATTATATAATTATATTATTGTTGTTAGCTTTACATGTTGCTAGCATGAAGTTGTTAAGTTGAAGTTTATAAGGATTGTGGATTGATTGTAGCCTTGGAAATCCGGAATGTAATGTAAGCCATGTTAAGTTGGATTTCAATTTAGTCGTTATTAGAATCGTCGCATGTTATGGATTTGAAGATTGTGGTAGTTTTAATCAAATGCGACTTGATATCATGTTATGTTAACAATTTGGATTGAAATGGAAATTTGATAAGAATTGGTATGGTTGAACTCTAGGTGGTCGAATTTGGACTTTTAGTTTGTTATTCAATTGTATTGGACTACTTTCTAAATTGTGAGCCAATTGGGGCTGTTTAGTTATTCATTTGTATTGGACTACCTTCTAATATTGTTGTGAGCCAATTGGGGATGTTTGGTTATTGTATTTCGGCCTTGAAAAAGGTGGCAAGTTAGTAAAAACAAAGGAGGTGCTGTCCGATTTTCCGTAGAATTTAGTGACTTGGCACTTAGGATATTCTACGTTTAAAGTAAGAGGTTAATGGACATATTGTGGCCATGATAGGTTGAAATCGAAGTCTAGCGTATCCTACTTGAAGCATGGAATAGCTCAAGGTTGAAGTACTTTGGAGCATTTTGCTACTTGTCGACAATCGTCGCGAGGTATGTGAACCTCTACTTTCTTTGGCATGATCCTACGTATGAAATATCCATGTGATAGTATTTCAAGATGTTATACCCCGTATTTCCAGAGTATGTACGTAAAGGAATACGTACAAAAAGTTTGGTCTTAAAGTTAGGCCTTGGACGATTTTTAGGCACAACTCACAAAGAAACGCTTTTCCGAATAAACGCTTTCCACCTTTCGTAGGATAAATTCGCTATGTCATGTCTAATTTTTGCGGATTTTTCCGAGAGACGTAACACTTTGGACCAACGAGAGGGCGACACTTGCCACCCTCTCATTGGTGGACTTGTCACGGCAATAGGGCCGAATGGATGACCATCCTTGTCATAAAGTTGGTTAGATATTTTGTGTGCAAGTTGGCTAGGTACACTTGCCCTAATCTTGACCTTACACTTGCCTAGCACTTGGCTAAATCTTGGCCATTGGTTGGCCATGTCTTGACCTATAAATACCTCTTGAGATGAAGAGTTCTTCATCCACAAAAGCTTTCAAGTCTAAAAATCCTTCCTCTCCCTTTGTAAGCAATTCGTCCAACACACCCCCTCCTCAGAAGCTTGCCGAGGCTACCCCACCCCAGCCTAGCCGAAACCTACCCCCTCCTTGGTAGAAAAGTTGCCTTCTTGTATTGTTATAATGCCCAAAATACCTAGCCCAAATACCTTAGTACTTAGTAGAAGTTGTGAAGAACTTCTAAGGTTTCTTGAGCATACAACTTAGAGCAAAACCTTGCTCAGGCGCGACTTTTTCTAGGATATTATTGGGCTTACCGAGGTAACTAATCCTAACCCTCTTTTGAATTAGAGAATACTTACTGTTGTAGAATAAGAATAAGTATAAATACTTAGAAGGTTATTAAGAAATAGAATTGAATCAGAACACCTTAGAAGGGTATAAAAGAAGAATATCTGAATTGTATTTACATGGGATTTGTTTTCTGATGAGACTTATATAGCTCACCGGGTAGGGTTGTGCTGCCCGACTTTCCGTAGAATTGAGGACCCTCTGTTTAGAATGACCTAGAGAATAGTCTAGACTTTGATAGATGTCTGTGACTATTATAGGCTGATTCTCTGCGCGCGACATACTCGACTTGGCAGGTGGATTTCGCCGAGAAGGTATGTGATTCTTCCTAAAGCATGATATTTTACAATATGTATATAGTACGGTAGACGTACATGTGTTAACTGAATAATACTTACGGCAATGCCTCAGGCTTAAGCCTGAATAATACGGCAATGCCTCACGCTTAAGCTGAATAATAAAGAATGAAAACATTTCAAAGGACTATCAACCATTTTTTCGTAAGAGAACTAATTGGTTTCTCAAGCGAAGCTTAAGAGTTATACTAGCTTTATGGGAAGTTAAGTATAACCACTTAAGATTGATAAAAGAAACAAGTTGCCTATGTATTTCTAACAGACTTATATGAAATTGTGAAAAGAATAATAAGATGGTTTGATAAGTAAGACATGTTGCTATGTGTGTTAAGCACTTGTAACGTTTGTATAAGTGAGTATCCTTGTTGTACTTATGTTGTTTAAAGATAAGTCGTTATGTTAGTGTACTATCACTCACCTCTTGAGATGATACCGGAGGTTGCGCCTCCGACGCGGGTAGACTCAGTGTCCAGGGACCATGATTCGAGAATACCTCATGCGGTCCAGGGGGCCTATGCGAGCTACGAGAGTTCCGTTAGTATGCGGGTTATGCCTCACGCGGTCTATGTGGCCATGCGGACGAGTCGGGGCGATGCCGAGGAGTAGCTACCGATGCGGGTTATACCTCGCGGGCCCACGCGAGTGGCTTCACGCGACTCGAGTTCAGATTAGGCTTGCAGAATGAGGATGTGGCGAGTGGCCTGTTTCGATCATTCGCGGCCTAGACAAGACGTATTCTGATTACCTATTGTTGCTCTTGTTTGTGATGTGGCACTATGTGCGGTTTCTCGGGTTGTTTCACACATATTTGTAAACCGGTTTTAAAAATGATATGTTTTCATTTAAGTACTTTACGATTCGCATACTTAGTACTGTTGTAATCGACCTCCTTCGAGGGCTGCTCATGCCGCAGTAAGGGCAAGCAGTGCTAGATCCGCATCCTTAGGATCTCTACGTTGGTGTCGTGAGCTCCATCTCTTCCGAGGCTCTACTTTTGTATGATCTCCTGTTGTAGCTAGTTTTTGTATCAGGTATGGCGGCCCTGTCCCGCCATAGTTGTATATTTCAGAGGTCAGTAGTCATGTTGTACGATCTGGATGAATCGCTAAACCATGATATATATATATGCCGAAAGGCGATGTTTTCTCACATAATCTGTGTCTTATTTTCTAAACTGTTTCATGTCTTGCTTTATGTTTCCGCTGATTATTCTGATGTATGACTACTGGGTGCCGGTAAGGCACGATCCACGCCCCGAACGGTCGTGACAAAAGTGGTATCGTGAGCGATTAATCTCGGAAAGTGTCTACGCATCGTATCTAGTAAGTCTCGATTATCGCGTGTCGCGCACTACACCAATAATCGTGAGGCTATAGGATATTTAGGATTGGTTTCCGTTCTTCTCATTCCGAGATCGTGCTTTGAGTCGTGTTATAGGTCGACCTCTAACGTATTCCTTTCCCGTATGGATTATGCCTCCACGTAAGGCAACCCGCCCGTGGCGGCAAGGCAAGGAGTCGCTAGCGTGACACCCAGAGTCACGAGGGCTCGTGCCCGTCTATACCGAGACGGCGAGTTACATGACGCCGCCGCCCCAAGACCACGATCCACACCTCCGTCCCACATGCAGGGGCGAGGAGTTAGTGGTACAAGGAGATGGCCCAGATTTTGCTAAAGTCAGGCCCGACACGGCGAGAGGCCGACGCGGCAGTTCAGCTCAGCCCAGCCACGGCCGCACCTGTTCACCCGAGGCAGAGTTTGAGGCTACGAGACTTCGAGCCAGAGCACGGAGTTTTATGGATCGAGGCCGAGGATGATCCGCAGGAGTTCATCCGTCGCCTTCAGAGGATTTTGAGAGTGATCGTATGCCGAGACCGAGTCCGTGATCTATGGTTCACATAGGTTGCGTGATACCGCAGTCGATTGGTTTGATTCATGGGAGTTATCCCGGGGAGAGCACGCGTCCCAGCCTACTGGGATGAGTTCTCGAGGCTTTCCTCACTCACTTCTTGCCTCCACGACGGCGAGGGCGCGGTGATAGATTTTTACCATCGAGGCAGAGGACGACCGTCGTGAGTACAATGTCGAGTTTGATTCATCGCTCGATATGTCCCAAAGATTGCAGCAGATATGGAGGATAGGTGCACCGCTATGTCACCGGCAGACGACTATATGGCCGAGTCATGTGCGGGGTTTCTCCACCGTATGGACATTACCCGCACGCAGCTCACGCCCTTGATGCGAGGAGCGCAGAGGTCGACGAGTGATGACAAAGAAGCAGGGGCGCCGGGAGGGTCTTCGGTGGTTATCGTGGGCGGCCTCAGCAGAGCCTAGATTCGCACCACAAAGACAGAGCACTCCCGCACCGCCCTCAGACAACCACGCTGAGGCGCACTGTGGCCCTGTGGCTTCGGGACGCCAGTAGCAGAGGTATTGGCCGACGGGACCACCCAGGGGCGACGCAGATCCCATTACGGGAAGTGTGGTACTACTTTTGGAGCTTATTACGATTGTGGCGCAGGTCACTTTGGCGGACTGCCCGACCGGGGCGCCGGTGGTAGGCTCACCTTCGTGTTCGCTGCCGCTTCATCATCTCCTACGCTTACTCGCCCGAGGCGTGGTGCATGGGTCAGCAGGTCGCGCAGAGGCCGTGGCTCGGTCCCAGCCTAGCGGTCCTCGTAACCGCATTTATGCTTTGTCCACCGACAGATCGTGAGGCCTCACCGATGTCGCCACAGTGTACCTTATCGCTGGGTTTGATGTGTATGCTTTGATAGATCCGGTTCTACTGGCCCCATATATCTCCCTTGTTGCTAGTAGGATAGGGATAGAGCCCGAGTCCATAGACCCTTTCGAGGTAGCTACGCCAGCTGGTGATTCGGTGGTAGCTCGGCGGTATTTAGAGCTTGTCCCGTGACCATTTACGCCGTCGACCGGCCGACTTGATAGAGTTGGAGATGATTGACTTCGACGTGATCATGGGATGGATTGGCTAGCTTCCTGCCACGCCAATGTAGACGCAGAGAGAGAATAGTACGGTTCCGCTTCGGCGAGGAATGGTTGTTGAGTGGGAGGAGCACCAGACGCCGGGGTAGGTTTATTTCCTACCTCGAGGCTAGGAAGATGGTGCGAGAAGGGTATATCTACCATCTCGTTCGGTGTTTGATCTCAAGCCGCGGTACCAGATTTTCCGTCGGCCCGAGTCACGAAGTTCCCAGACGTGTTTCGGATGACCTCGTATCCTCCCGAGAGAGATCGAGTTTGTATAGATGTGTTGCGATACTCGCTATTTCCATTCCGCCATACGTAACGACACCGCCGAGTTGAGAGAGTCAAGGATCACTTAGAGATTTGCCTGGAGAAGGGCTTCATCGTGCCTAGTGTTTCTCCCCGGGAGCGCCAGATTGTTCGTGAAGTTAAGCGACGGACGCCGCGCATGTGTGTTGATTATGCAACCGAACAAGGTGACCATTAAGAATGTATACCCTTCCTAGGATTGATGATTTGTTCGATCACCGTGGTGCGAGATGTTTCTCCAAGATTGATCCGCGATCGCTATCATCAAAGTAGTCGAGAGGTGGATGTCCCTAGATCGCATTCTGACCCGCGGGCATTATGAGTTCAGTGGTCATGTCTTTGGGTTGACCAATGCCCGCGGTATTCATGGATTTGATGAACCGAGTGTTCAAACCATTTTTGGACACGTTTGTGATAGTGTTCATTGATGATATCTTGGTTTATTCTCGCCAGAGCAGGAGCACGCGAGCATTTGGCGACCTGGCCGACAGCTTCTCCAGACCAGCAGCTTGTACGCCAAGTTTTCCAAATGTGAGTTTTGGTTGACTTGATGGCGCTTTCGGGCATATTGTCTGGGTGATGGCATTCGAGCTGATACGCCAAGATCGGCGCAGCCGACTTGGCCTGACCTACTACTCCGACAGAGGTTCGCAGCTCGGGCCTCGCAGGTATTATCGGCGTTCGTGGAGAAGTTTGCTTCATCTCTCGCACCATTGACTAGGTCGACTCGTAAGGCAGCCAAGTTTCATCGACCGATGCTTGTGAGCGTGGTTTCCGCTGGCGAAAGAGAGATCGACGACCGCTTCGCTCTTACTTCTTCCGAGAGGTCCGGATGGTTATGTCGTATTGTGACGCCGTGCATCGGGTTGGGATGTGTGTTGATGCAAAGATGGCAGAGTTATAGCATATGCATCCCGACACCAAGAAACACGGAGGAACTACCCCACCCATGATTTGGAGTCGGTACCGTGATTCACGCTTTGAAGATCCGGAGGCACTATTTGTACGGGTTCACGTGGATATTTTTAGACGCACTCCAAAGACTCGTGATATCTTCACCCGTATGGAGGAGCCGAACTTACACGGCCAGACGGTGGTTAGAGTTGCTTAAGGATTACGACGTGGACATCCCGCTCACCCGGGAAGGCCAATGTTGTGGCAGATGCCAGTCGTAGGTCACGGGAGTCTATCGAGTGCAGCGAGGAGGGGCATGGTTCGTGATTTGCATCAGTTAGCGAGCCTTGGTGTCCGTTTGATTGATTCTGATAGCGCGTTAGAGTTCGCGAGGTTGCGAAGTCTTCCATCGCCGGCGAGGTGAAGAGGCAACAGCCGAGGATCCTTTTTGGCACGTTATCGCGATACGCCTCTTCGAGGCGCGGTCTCGAGGTAGCACCATGGGTGCTAAGGTTTGAGGGTTGTGTGGTGTTCCGTATGTTTCAGACTTCGGCAGCAGTTCTCGGGAAGCACAAACAAGCATTTCATCCATCCGTGGTCGATCAAGATGTACCACGCACCTTAGATCCGTGTATTGGTGGGATGGTTTGAAGAGGACGCCAGAGTTCGTAGCTCAAAGGCCCGTGTTGTCGCAGTGAAGGCAGAGCACCAGAGGCCCGGTGGTTTGTTACGCATTTATAAAGATCCCGACCGGAAGTGGGAGGTGATCAACATGGACTTCATCACGATTACCTCGCACTCGGAGGAGACATGATTCTATACGGGTTATCGCCGACAGTCGACGTAAATCAGCCCACTTTCTTCCCGTCAGACGACTTTTTCTACCGAGGATTATGCCGCATTTACATCCAAGAGATCGTCGATCGCATGAGTCCTACTTCGATCATATCGCAGAGGAGCCCGTTGCCAACTGAGGTCCTTCCAGGGGTTTAGGACGCAGTGAGCCCGAGTAATCGCATTTCATCCACGACAGATCGTGACGCCGTAAAATCGCCCGCTCACATCGTGCCTTACCCCGCACCCTAGTGATACAACATCGAGAAAACCAGCGGAAATAAAAACTTTACACATGAAATGAGAGATATAATAAATAAACAAAGCAACCAAAACAATTGCCTTCAAGATATACATAAAGCTCGAACGGCTTTAATCCTTTTACAACCCCGCCTACAACAAGATTTCATGCACTTAAGATTTATACAACAACTATGACGACAGGCCCCGCCATACCCCGAACGCATAAGAACTTATGCACTGTGGTAACATACCAAAGATAAGCCTCCGACGGAATGGAGCTCCCCAAAACGCGAAATGAGATCCTAAACGCGGATCGATACTGATGACTTACTCGCGGATTTAACGCACTTCAAGGCGAGGTCAAGACAACAGTACTAAGTATGTGAAATCAGAATACTGAAATGAAATCATAATAGTCTATATAAAGGTGAGACATGTATGATGACCAAACTACAAGATATAACATATAACCGCTATATCAAGACAGGGACTCACGCCTCCAAATTATCACTGTGTCCGTGAATTTCTTCCTCACCGCTAGCTTTATGATATAACAATACCAAGGATTATACATGAACACCGTGTCCCACTTGTGTTATAAACCGCACAGACAAGTATAACTACCAGATCCGACCGCACTCAATAATACAATGCAACCAAAACACGGCCGACACGGCAAGCGAGAGCCGACCATCGGAGATCAAGGCCGGCCACGAGTCGACCGGGCAAGTACGAGGGTGACCACTGTGGACCAAGGCCAGATCACGAGACTTACTATAATCGAACTGGCAAGTGCGAGGTCGACCATCGGTGCCAAGGCCGAATCATCCATGAGACGGCAAGTACGAGCCGACCACCGGGACCAAGGCCGAACAAGAAGAAACCTCATGGAGAGCTAGTCCATAAATAACAATTCTTGCACAACCAAGGCTATCACCACAAGCATAAGCAAGTTACGCAACAACAAGCATAGGCAAGTTACACAACAACAGGTATAGGCAAGTTACACAACACCAAACATAGGCAAGTTACACCACAACCAGTATAGGCAAGTTACACCACAACCAGCATAGGCAAGTTACACAACTCAAGTTACTTTCATTTTATGCCAAAGTCCGGTTTTAACCCTAAAGTACTACGTGACGTTAAATCCCTTTTAAAAGAGATCTATTACTTTTATCAAAGTCACCCGATACCGTAGTATTAGAATGACCAACCCACATTCCTTTTCAAAATCAAGTAACAACATTCTTTTCCTAAGTTCCGCTTTGCCTAGTTTCAATAACTCAAGCTTCTCATTTTCAAATGGTTTCATAGTTCATAAACTTAATCACTTGATTCCTTTTAGAACAATCGAGTAATATATGTCTTACGCGAGAGTAGGTTATTCTTGTTTACAACATTCTTATTACAAAGAAATCATGATCTAGAAAATGTATATCATTTTGTCTCATCTTAGTTTCTACGCAGATGGAGGTTTCTATGGTTTTAATACAATTCATCATTATTTAATACATTTTCCTTTATTAACGCCGCAGTTGGTCCTGTCGATACACATTACGATTTCAAATCAAGAAACATTATCCCTTTAAATAAAACCAAGTACTCATTACTCACGAATGAGGTTTCACACAAACATTCACATTAAAACAAATAAGTTAAGTCTCTTATCTTATAAGATCAAGTCTCTTAACTTCTAACATTAGTAAACCATTTTCTTTACCTCTTAAGACATTATACCTAACTCCCATAAAGCTAGTATAACTCTTTTAAAACCTTTAAAACCAAGTGTCACTCTTCCTTCAAAACGATTATAAATCTTTGAAATACATCAAGTTCTTTATTATAACAAGCCAGTTATAATTTACATCAGTTACCTTTTAAAATCACAAAGTATTTTCTTACCTACATAAAGCTGTTATAACCAACTTCCCATAAAGCCGTTATAACACTTTATGTTTTAAGACAATCAAACACGCTAACACACGACGCTTCACCGCACTACATAGTTCACACATATCATGCTGTAAGAGATAGGAAGAGGTTCACATACCTCGCGACGAGTGCCGACTACTAGCAAAACGCTCCAAGTACTTCAAACCGCTCTACTCCTTAAGCCACGTAGATCGCACCACACGTAGTACTTCAACCTATAAGGCCACAAGGCGCTTATTAACATCTAGATCTCATCGCTCCATATTCTACGTAAAATTCGGCAAAGACTTCTCCCCGCCATAGCGTAAATCTCCTTCTATCGGCCGGCTACCAAGCCAACCAGTGGGGTTTTACACGCCTAACCTGACGTGTACAATTCTACTACACAAGAATACTACACAAGTCCATCAGAATACACCCTATGTAATTACTGCTCGCTTTAATTCTTCAGCTTAAGTCAAAAGACATTGCCACAAGATTAAGTATAGTTCTATATATAGTATACTTCAACTATATATTCTTACAACATGTAATTTCCAATTACAATAGAAGGACATAGTGTTTACCTCGATAAGCCCAAAATTATCCGAGTATAATGTCGCTACCGAGCAAGGTTTAGCTCCTACCCGAGTGCTCCAATCCGCTCCAAACAACCCTGAAGTTCTAACCAACTTCTACTCCAAAACTTCAACCAACGTCAAGGTTTCCTTGTGGTTTCTGGCTTGAGACTAAAAGGACAAAAGGTAGTATTTCCTGACTTTACGATAGAGGTAACTTTGGAATACTACAAGGTATATATTAAGGTATTTTGGGCATTATAACAATACTGGATGAGTATTTCAATACCACAAAAGTGGTACCACACGAGAACAACACCCTAAGGGAGGGGTGTTCTCGCTTTAGGCTCACAGTGGAAGGTTTCGCCAAAAGGCCTTCACAAGGGGAGAGGGCTTGGACGAGAGTCAACAAGAGGAGGGAGGGGTTCTCAAGACTTAGGCAAGTGAAGAGTGGATGAAGAAGTCTTCAAAGAGAGGGTATTTATAGCAAAACCAAAGGCCAACCAATGGCCAAGATCAAGCCATGTGCAAGGCAAGTGTAAGGCCAAGATCAAGCCAAGTGCACCCTAACCCTACTCCACAAAACACTCCACAAAACAAGCCACAAAGCAAGGCACAAAAGAGGGAGCCAATCGGCCAAGGCCAACCAAGGCACTCTTTGGACGCCCAATCGCCCAACCTTCCCCACTTGCTTCCAATGCGAGGGTGACACACGTCACCCTCCCGCTGGTCCAAAATGTTTCGCCTCTAAAAATCCGCAAAAATTTTAAATGACATAGCCGGAATTTTCCCAACGTAGTCGTGGGAAACGCTTCGTCGTAAAACGACTCTAATCGCACTGCGCTCAAATTTCGAATCCAATGCCTAACTTAAGGCTCACCAGACGCACGCCCATACGCATACTGAAATACGGTATAACATTCTTCCTCTTAGAAACATTCGTCCCAATGTTCCTTCTAGGTCTCAAACAAACAGCGCCGTGATAGTCTTCACCGCTATACGCATTTAAAAATAATCATGCCACACCGCCACAAAACACACGCTCACTTCTCCCTTTCTCGTAGTACTCGCCACGAACACTCAACTCGCTCTAGTATCCGTACTCACACTTCGCAACGCTCGCTTTCCAACCCTCGAGTCACTACCTCCAAACTCGGTCATCTCCCTAACCTCGATTTCCCTAAGGCCATTCCCGCCTTCACGAACCGATTCGATCGAACGCATCCACGAACTCATACGATGGTCATCTAAACTTGGGCCTAGCACCCTCGTGATTCCTACCACCGCGACCACCCAACCGACCCACCCCAAACCGTTACGGTCGACCCGCAAACGGTCCTCAACCCGACCCCAATCGCGCCAACTCTTGTTCCCTATCCGAACAATCTTATTTTCACATCGCGAAAGCTACCACTTCCATCTCACACTACCTGTGACTTACCCTTTTCACTAACTGTGTTTCTAAATCACATTTTAGCACAAAGCTATCCAAACATAACATTAAACACATCAACAACATCAATACAAACAAAACTCTGTAGGTTAAGGATATACTCAAACTAGGCGTTCAAGGACCGCTAAAATCGAACTCCCACCGCGACTTACCGGCCTTCCGGTACTAACATCCCGCTCAAGCATGGAAGGTGAAGAACCCGCAATCGCTTCTAGTAGTCCATGCTATCCTACCAGCTACTCGGCCTGGACAGCTTCTGCCGACGGCCCCGCTGGGCCGCAAAATAACAATCTCCCGAGTTAGTACGACACTCTCCTTATGAAGCTTTCCACAACGCCACACCGAGACAAGTGGCAACCTCATCCGGCGAGCACTCGCTTCCCCGAAAATCAAACTGGAGCCCCGACCGCCTCGAATATCTCGGCGTCCCAAAGCCGCGAGGACCACTCAGACCGACGAGGTACATAACTAGTTCACCGAGGCGGTCCGCCTCGAAAGTCACCAAAGGACCTCGCTGCTCGCCCTCTTCTCGCGACTTTGGTCATTCCGCCGATTTATCCGCCTCACATCCAAGTGTATACGCCAGACGCGGCAATGTCCATGCCCGGCCAAGAGCTACACCAACAACTCTCTCGCAAGGCAATCATCGAGCCTCAGAATATATCGGTGCACTCGATCCTCCATACAAGCTACTTAACGCTGACGCATCGCCAATGAGTCGAACTCCACATTGTACTCCCGAACCGCACGCCTGCTCGCCAGAACACCAAAAATCTGTTTACCGAGCCCTCCTCGCCTGGGAGGCAAGAAATGCAAGAAAGGCTTCGAGAACTCGCTCCATACCGCTGAAGTGCATGCTCTCCTCGACAGCTCCCAAGAATCAAACTACCGATCGCGTATCACGCATTGATGTGAACCTGTGTGGCCACCGACTGATCTCCGATGCGCTCGATCACTCCTACGATCTCAGAATCGCTTGATGAACTCCTCGGATCATCCTCGTGCCTCACCCATAAAACTCGCGCCTACAACTCGTAAAATCCCGTAGCCTCGAACTATCTCGATCTAGGGTGAACCATCAGCGCATCGAACCGCCGGCCCACTTATCTCTCAAGTCCGCCACAACCCCGCCATTAATCGCCTACTTTGTAACTCATCTCCTCTCGCTTCCATCATGGATCGAGGCTCGTGTATCATGGGTCTCGCCACGCTTACTCGCAGCCTTCCTCGCCGCTTTGCCCTTCGGGCCCGTTGCCTTTACGCGAGGCATAATCGTAAAACGAAGTATGTCGAGGGTCCAATCTTATCACACACCTAAGGCACGATCTCGTAATGAGAAGAATGGAAACCAATCCTAAATGTCCTATAGCCTCGACATAGATGGTGCACAACACATCGATAATCAAGACTCTACTAGACACGGTTCAGACACTTTCCGAGGATTAATCGCTCGATACCACTTCGACGCCTAAAATCGGGTTCACATCGTGCCTTACCCCGCACCCTAGTGATACAACATCGAGAAAACCAATGAAATAAAAACTTTACACATGAAATGAGAGATATAATAAATAAACAAAGCAACCAAAACAGTTGCCTTCAAGATATACATAAAACTCAACAGCTTTAATCCTTTTACAACCTCGCCACAACAAGATTTCATGCACTTAAGATTTATATTAACAACTATGACGGACAGTGGCCCGCCATACCCCAACGCATAAGAACTTACATGCACTGTGGTAACATACCAAAGATAAGCCTCCGACGGAACGAGCTCCCCAAAACGCTGAAATGAGATCCTAAACGCGGATCGACAAATGACGTACTTACTCGCAGATTTAACGCAGCTCGGGCGAGGTCAAGACATAACAGTACTAAGTATGTGGAAATCAGAATATCAGAAATGAAATCATAATAGTCTATATAAAGGTGAGACATGTATGATGACCAAACTACAAAGATATAACATATAACCGCCACATCAAGACAGGACTCACGCTCCAAATTATCACTGTGCTCGTGGAATTTCTTCCTCACCGCCATAGCTTATGATATAACAATACCAAGGATTATACATGAACACCGTGTCCCACTGTGTTATAAAACCGTGACAGACAAGTATAACTACCAGATCCGACCGCATCAATAATACAATGCAACCAAAACACGGCCGATACGGCAAGGCGAGCCGACCATCGGAGATCAAGGCCGGCCACGAGTCGACCGGCAAGTACGAGGGTCGACCACTGTGACCAAGGTCAGATCACGAGACTTCGCCACTATAATCGACCGGCAAGCGCGAGGGTCGACCACGGTGCCAAGGCCGAATCATCCATGAGACGGGCAAGTACGCAGAGCCGACCACCGTGACCAAGGCCGAACAAGAAGAAACCTCATGGAGAGCTAGTCCATAAATAACAATTCTTGTACAACCAAGGCTATCACCACAAGCATAAGCAAGTTACGCAACAACAAGCATAGGCAAGTTACACAACAACAAGCATAGGCAAGTTACACAACAACAAGCATAGGCAAGTTACACAACAACAAGCATAGGCAAGTTACACCACAACAAGCATAGTGTTACACAACTCAAGTTACTTTCATTTTATGCCAAAGTCCGGTTTTTAACCCTAAAGTACTACGACGTTAAATCCCTTTTAAAAGAGATCTATTACTTTTATCAAAGTCACCCGATACCCGTAGATTAGAATGACCAACCCACATTCCTTTTCAAAATCAAGTAACAACATTCTTTTCCTAAGTTCCAGTGTGCCTAGTTTCAATAACTCAAGATTCTCATTTTCAAATGGTTTCATAGTTCATAAACTTAATCACTTGATTCCTTTTAGAACAATTGAGTAATATATGTCTTACGTGAGAGTAGGTTATTCTTGTTTACAACATTCTTATTACAAAGAGCATGATCTAGAAAATGTATATCATTTTGTCTCATCTTAGTTTCTATGCAGATGGAGGTTTCTACCGGTTTTAATACAATTCATCATTATTTAATACATTTTCCTTTTATTAACGCCGCATGGTCCTGTCGATACACATTCCGATTTCCAAATCAAGAAACATTATCCCTTTAAATAAAACCAAGTACTCATTACTCACGAATGAGGTTTCACACAAACATTCACATTAAAACAAATAAGTTAAGTCTCTTATCTTATAAGATCAAGTCTCTTAACTTCTAACATTAGTAAACCATTTTCTTTACCTCTCTTAAGACATTATACCTAACTCCCCATAAAGCTAGTATAACTCTTTTTAAAACCTTTAAAACCAAGTGTTACTCTTCCTTCAAAACGATTATAAATCTTTTGAAATACATCAAGTTCTTTATTATAACAAGCCAGTTATAATTCACATCAGTTACCTTTTAAAACCACAAAGTATTTTCTTACCTACATAAAGCCGTTATAACCAACTTCCCATAAAGCCGTTATAACACTTTATGTTTTAAGACAATCAAACACGCTTAACACACGTACGCCTCACCGCACTACATAGTTCACACATATCATGCTAGAAGAGATAGGAAGAGGTTCACATACCTCGCGACGAGTGCCGACTACCAGCAAAACGCCCAAGTACTTCAAACCGCCGGCTACTCCTTAAGCCACGTAGATCGCACCACACGTAGTACTTCAACCTATAAGGCCACAAGCGCTTTATTAACATCTAGATCTCATCGCTCCATATTCTACGTAAAATTCGGCAGACCTCCCCGCCATAGCGTAAATCTCCTTCTCTATCGGCCTGGCCACCAAGCCAACCAGGGTTTTTACACGCCTAACCTGACGTGTACAATTCTACTACACAAGAATACTACACAAGTTCATCAGAATACACCCTATGTAATTACAGTCGCTTCTTAATTCTTCAGCTTAAGTCAAAAGACATTGCCACAAGATTAAGTATAGTTCTATATATAGTATACTTCAACTATATATTCTTACAACATGTAATTTCCAATTACAATAGAAGGACAAAGAGTGTTTACCTCGATAAGCCCAAAATTATCCGAGTATAATGTCGCTACCGAGCAAGGTTTAGCTCCTACTCCGAGTGCTCCAATCCGCCCAAACAACCCTTAGAAGTTCTAACCAACTTACTCCAAAACTTCAACCAACAGCCAAGGTTTCCTTAGGGTTTTGGTTTGAGACTAAAAGGACAAAAGGTAGTATTTCCTGACTTTACGTGATAGAGGTAACTTTGGAATACTACAAGGTATATATTAAGGTATTTTGGGGCATTATAACAATACTGGAGGAGTATTTCAATACCACAAAAGGGGTACCACACGAGAACAACACCCCAAGGAGTGGGGTGTTCTCGCTTTAGGCTCACAAAGGGGGAAGGTTTCGCCAAAAGGCCTTCACAAGGGGAGAGGGATTTCTGGACGAGAGTCAACAAGAGAGGAGGAGGGGTTCTCAAGACTTAGGCAAGTGAAGAGTGGATGAAGAAGTCTTCAAAGAGAGGGGTATTTATAGCAAAACCAAAGGCCAACCACTGGCCAAGATCAAGCCATGTGCAAGGCAAGTGTAAGGCCAAGATCAAGCCAAGTGCACCCTAACCCTACTCCACAAAACACTCCACAAAACAAGCCACAAAGCAAGGCACAAAAGAGGGAGCCAATCGGCCAAGGCCAACCAAGGCTCTCTTGGACGCCCAATCGTCCAACCTTCCCCACTTGCTTCCAATGTGAGGTGACACATGTCACCCTCCGTTGGTCCAAAATGTTTCGCCTCTGAAAAATCCGCAAAAATTTTAAATGACATAGCCGAATTTTCCCAACGTAGTCGTGGAAACGCTTCGCCGTAAAACGACTTAATCGCACTGCAGGCTCAAATTTCGAATCCAATGCCTAACTTAAGGCTCACTCGTGACGCACGCCCATACGCATATACTGAAATACGGTATAACACGCAGACAGCAGAGCGCACTATCCGCACTCGAGGATATGTCGCGAGCCCGTGTTATTGACTTGGTAGTTGGGAGGATCATTTGCCTCAGTCGAGTTCGCAGATAATAATAGCTACCACTCCAAGATTCGGATGGCGCCTTATGAGGCCTTGTATGAGGAAGTGCAGATCGCCTATAGTTGGTTCGAGGTGGGCGAGGTGCACTAGTGGGACCAGATTTGGTGCGCAGCAAATGGATAAGGTGAAGCTTATCCGAGAGCGGCTATCGACATTTCGAGTCGCATGGTCGTATGCAGATCATCGCCGCCGACATCCGAGTTCGCAGCTGATGATTGGTTTTCTCGGCGCCACCCATGGCGGTGTGATGAGATTCGGGAAGAAGGGAAACTCACCAAGGTACATCGGGCCGCTTCGATTGTCCGTAGGTAGGCAAGGTTGCCATGAGTTGATCCGCCGTCCGACCGGAGGCGACATCCGGTGTTTCACGTTTATGCTAAGAGATGTATCGGATCCATCTAGGGTACATCCGATTGACGATGTCCAGTGACCGAGGGGTTATCGATGAGGAGATTCCCATAGCGATAATCGATCGTCGTGTTAGGCGCTCATGACGAAGGACGTGGCTTCCACAAAGTCTTGTGGCGAACGAGCTCGCGGAGAGATGACGCGAAGCCGGCGAGGACATGAGGCGTAAGTATCCTCACCGCTCCCACCCTCCGTATTTCACTTTCCTACTTGTAAATCTTCATTATCGCTTATGCCTAAGTGTTGTTTATGGTCGTGTGTGGCTTTTGCAAATCGTTTAAGTTTTGAAGAACCTTATCGTTATCCTGTTTGGAAGGAACATTCGACGAATGTTTCTAAGCGAGGAGAATGTTATACTCGTATTTGCAGTATGTACGTAAAGGAATACGCATAAAAGTTTGGTCTTAAAGTTAGGCCTTGACGATTTTTAGCACAACTCACAAAGCAAGCTTTTCCGACGTAAACGCTTCCACGCCTTTCGTAGGATAAATTCGCTATGTCATTTCTAATTTTTGCGGATTTTTCCGAGAGACGAACACTTTGGACCAACGAGAGGCGACACTTGCCACCCTCTCATTGGTGGACTTGTCACTAATAGCGAATGGATGACCATCCTTGTCATAAAGTTGGTTAGATATTTTGTGTGCAAGATGGCTAGGTACACTTGCCCTAATCATGACCTTACACTTGCCTAGCACTTGGCTAAATCTTGGCCATTGGTTGGCAATGTCTTTCCCTATAAATACCCATCTTTAGATGAAGAGTTCTTCATCCACAAAAGCTTTCCAAGTCTAAAAATCCTTCCCTCTCCCTTTGTAAGCAATTCGTCCAACACACCCCCTCCCTCGAGAAGCTCGCCGAGGCTACCCCACCCCTAGCCTAGCCGAAACCTACCCCTCCCTTGGTAGAAAAGTTGCCTTCTTGTATTGTTATAATGCCCAAAATACCTAGCCCAAATACCTTAGTACTTAGTAGAAGTTGTGAAGAACTTCTAAGGTTTCTCGAGCATACAACTTAGGAGCAAAACCTTGCTCAGCGCGACTTTTCTAGGATATTATTGGGCTTACCGAGGTAACTAATCCTAACCCTCTTTTGAATTAGAGAATACTTATCGTTGTAGAATAAGAATAAGTATAAATACTTAGAAGGTTATTAAGAAATAGAATTGAATCAGAACACCTTAGAAGGGTATAAAAGAAGAATATACGAATCATTTACATAGATCTGTTTTCACAGAGACTTATATAGCTCACCGTAGGGTTGTGCGCGACTTTCCGTAGAATTGAGGACCCTCTGCTTAGAATGACCTACGTAATAGTCTAGACTTTGATAGATGTCTGTGACTATTATAGGCTGATTCTCTGCATACACATACCGACTGGCGGTGGATTTCGCCGGTATGATGTGATTCTTCCTAAAGCATGATATTTTACAATATGTATATAGTACTAGACGCATACGTGTTAACTGAATAATACTTACGAATGCCTCACGCTTAAGCCCGAATAATACGTGACGGCAATGCCTCACGCTTAAGCTCTAATAATAAAGAATCAAAACATTTCAAAAGGACTCATCAACCATTTTTTCGTAAGAGAACTAATTGGTTTCTCAAATGAAGCTTAAGAGTTATACTAGCTTTATGGGAAGTTAAGTATAACCACTTAAGATTGATAAAAGAAACAAGTTGCCTATGTATTTCTAATGCACTTATATGAAATTGTGAAAAGAATAATAAGATGGTTTGATAAGTAGACATGACATGTTGCTATGTGTGTTAGTACCTTGTAACGCTTGTATAAGTGAGTATCCTTGTTGTACTTATGTTGTTTAAAGATAAGTCGTTATGTTAGTACTATCACTCACCTCTTGAGATGATACCGGAGGTTGTCGCCTCCGACGCGGGTAGACTGCGTGTCCGGGACCATGATTCGAGAATACCTCATGCGGTCCAGGGGCCTATGCGGAGCTACGAGTTCCGTGTTAGTATGCGGGGTTATGCCTCACGCGGTCTATGTGCCATGCGCGACAATGAGTCCAGGACGACGCCGAGGAGTACCACCGACGCGGGTTATACCTCACGCGCCCACGCGAGTGGCCTATGCGACTCAGAGTTCGTGATTAGGCTTGCAGAATGAGGATGTGGGCGAGTGCCCTGCTTTCGATCATTCGCAGCCTAGACAAGACGTATTACGATTATTGTTGCTCTTGTTTGTGATGTGCACTATGTGCTTTCGGTTGTTTCACACATATTTGTAAACCGGTTTTAAAAATGATATGTTTTCATTTAAGTACTTTACGCCGCATACTTAGTACCGTTGTAATCGACCTCCTGGGCTGCGCTCATGCCGCAGGTGGGCAAAGCAGTGCTAGATCCGCATCCTTAGGATCTCTACGTTGGTGTCGAGCTCCATCTCTTCCGAGGCTCTACTTTTTGGTATGATCTCCCGTTGTAGCTAGTTTTTGTCTGATCGGTATGGCGGGGCCCTGTCCCGCCATAGTTGTATATTTCCTTAGAGGTCTGTAGTCATGTTGTACAGTGTCGGATGTAACTGCTAAACCATGATATATATATATGCCGAAAGGCGATGTTTTCTCACAAAATCTGTGTCTTATTTTATAAACTGTTTCATGTCTTGCTTTATGTTTCCGCTGATTACTCTGATGTATGACTACTTGGGTGCCCCGGTAAGGCACCAGTCACGGGCCCCGGAACGGGTCGTGACACAAGATTCCTTCTACTCTTAGAAGTTAAGAAGTATTTACATTGTTGAATCTAAGTTAAGAGTATGTTTAAATTGTCCTAAGTCCTTACTAGGTCTTATGGGAGACGTTAGTAAGAATGGTTAGGAAATTATGAGATTTGATTTAAGGGCTATGTATCTTGATTTATTTAAAGTAAGTATGTAAGTTGATTTTTATGTTTGAAAATGACTTGAACTTATATGTGAAAAGGGGATTGGTTTTAAAAGTGTAGATGACATGATTTTACAAGTATAAGTCAATGGACTTTAAAGAATGTATGTTATGAAGTTTTAAGACTATGAACTTTGATTTTCTTTAAAGGATTATGAAACTTTATTTTTTTTTCAAGTTATGGGACTTGATTTCTAAAGTATAAGCTACATTATTTGAAAGAGTGTATGCATTTAGGTGTTAAGGCTATAAGCCTTGATTTTATAAGTAGAAATGACTTAATTTTACAAAGTATGGCTTCTTAATTTATTTCAAAAGATAAGAAGATGGCTTCCAAAAGAGTATGTGACTTGAGCTTTAAAAAGAAAGGGGTTCTATGATTCTTTTAAGTATGTATGTACGTAGTATTTTTGGATCTAGTTTTCCTAATGTTGTAAGAATAAAAGTGTCTTAAGTTCTCTAAAATGAAAGGTTGTTATAATAGCTTTATGGGAAGTTGTTATGACGACTTAAGAAGAAGTGAAAAGATGGTTTGAAAATGTTATGTAAGGAAAATCACACCGAGCCTACAAATAGGCCGGATTACGTTATGAAAATCACACCGAGCCTACAACAGGCGGACACGTTATGAAATACACCGAGCCTACAAATAGGCGGACACGTTATGAAATACACCGAGCCTACAAATAGGCCGGACACGTTATGAGATACACCGATACACATGTGGCGGACACGCCATATTACCCCGAGCCTTCACATAGCCGTTACGTCATCAGACATCGAGCCCCACGCGGCCGGATTATGTTATATGATTCCACAGTACACCGAGCCCCACAGGCGGGCCGGATTATGTTATATGATTCCACAGTACACCGAGCCCCACAGGCGGGCCGGATTATGTTATATGATTCCACAGTACACCGAGCCCCACAGGCGGGCCGGATTATGTTATGTAAGATATGTAAGTTATGTGAAAAAGGCTAGATTAAACTCTTAAGTAAGTATGTAATAATATGTTGTTAAATCTTATGGAAAGAAGGAATGGAACGGTTAATATACGAGTGATTTCAGGAGTTAAAAATGGCATTCTTTTGTACAGTTATGATTTGATTCTTGCACGTTATTTTTGTTCCATATTCTGCACTGTTGTATCGACTTCTTCGGCCGCGTCATGTCCGCAGTTTAGGTATACAGTGTGGATCCGCGAGCCAGGATCCCGGTTCAAAGATTTTTAGATGGCTCCGATGTTCGGAGTTGTCATGGCTATGTATATTCGTGGTATGGCGGGCCCCGCCCCACCACGCTTGTAATTCTGTGAGGTCCGTAGTCACATATCGTGGTCTGCTTTGTAAAGAGCGAGGCAATCGCTTCATGTATGTACGTCTGCGAAGGTAGCCTATCTACCGACTGTTTTACTTTCGCTGCTTTATTTATAAGTTTCATGTATGTTCCGTGATTATCTCCGATGTTTACTGTAGGGTGCCTGTGTAGGGCACCGCCGCGCCCGGTCGGGTCGTGACAATGTGTGCTGGTGATAGCCTTTGAGTGCAAGTATGATGTTTTATTATGTTGCCGCGACTCTCGGTTGAGGTCATCTTGTTGTAAGTACTTGGACGCACTGACGCTGATGTGGGATTCCACGTATGCTTCCGCTATTAGTAGTACTTGGGTTAAATTCTCGGATTTTTATAGAAGACATGGTAGTGCTTCGCTTGTTCGACGGCCGAGACAGGTAAGAGTATAAGTGCGGTAAACCCCAAGATGCTATACCACCTTCTCCGTGGTAAGAGTATAAGTTGTGGTAAACCCCAAGACATTATACCCCTTCTTGTTTTGTTCATGGCCTGGTCGAGATAGGTAAGAGTATAAGTGAGGGGTAAATCCCCAAGATGCTATACCACCTTCTCGTGGTAAGAGTATAAGTGAGGGTAGACCCCAAGATGCTATACCACCGCTTTACCACCTTCTCCGTGGTAAGAGTATAAGTGAGGGGTAGACCCCCAAGACGCTATACCACCGGTGGGACTTGGTGTTCATGTATGCCTATTGGTGTATTATTATACCCTAGACTGTCGGCAGTGATGTGGGATTCCACGGGCAGGATATATATATATGTAGTGTGTATGTGTACGAAGCGGTGAGGTGGGATGCCACGCATCACATGATTATATTTTACACTTATAGCCGGCAGCTGATGGGGATTCCACGGACACGCTTGATATTTGTGTGATTTGATCGCGCCCCGCATTGGGTCGTAGTAAATGTGCCCTCCTTAAAGGGTCGGATTATACTTATGAAAGATAAGTAGGTTATATAGAAATGAACTTAATGATTTTTCCTAATCATGTGCGTAAGAATGTGACTATAAACTTTATTGGAAATGGGAAAAGATATTGATGTGAAATTAAGTTCATATGTGGTAATGACACAGCAGGATCTGGTATGTACTTTTTATACTTGTCCCTGTCATTCTTTTGTACAGTTATGGTCTGCATCAGACGTTATTTCTGCTCCATATTCTGCACTGTTGTTATCGACCCTTCGGGGGGCTGCGTTCATGCCCGCAGGTATTAGGTACCCAGGTTGGTGATCCTTGCTCATAGGATCTCGGTTTAGTTTTGAGAAAAGCTCCATTTGCTCCGGAGGCTTATCTCTCGTACGGCTTTCCCGAGGTAGTAGATTCATGTATATTCGTGGTATGGCGGCCCCGTCCCGCCACGCTTGTTCGATTGTTATTCCTAGAGGTCCGTATTCACATATGTGGTCAGTAAGAACCGAGTTGTAGTTTTGATTATGTTTATATTATGGAAGCGGCCCGACGGCCAGCTTTGTGACGCTTTTATTTACACACGTGTTTATGTTGTGTATGTTCCGCCGCTATTCTCTCGATGTATACTGAACGGGTGCCTGTGTAGGCACCGGGCCGCGCTCGCGTCGGTCGTGACAAAAGTGGTATCATAGCAGATTAGTCCTGGAAAGTGTCTACGCATCGTGTTCAGTAGAGTATTGATTATCGGTGTTGCGCACCACATCTATAATCGTGAGGTCGCAGACATTTAGGATTAGTTTCATTCTTCTCACTCGAGATCGTGCGATAGAGCCGTGTTGTTAGTGGTCGCTCTCCCTAACGAAAGTTATGTTGATCGCAGCCTACGAGAAAGCGCAATGACCAGGAAGGACTATGTGGATTGCGTATCCAGGTTGGTAATGATTATATTATAGTTGGTATTGTGACATACATCTATACGGAGTTATGTATGAGGGTCATTTATGGGTTGCCTAGAATGGTTTTAGATTTACCAAGAGTGGTAAAGACTAACTAGATACCGGGAAGGTATGGAATAGTTAATGAATTTTCGCCAAGGTCTTCTCGGGTAGAAAGATTTATTATAGACCAAGAATAAGAGTTAAGTGCGACGGCGGGTCGGGGTGAGGACCTGTTACGGGTCTCCCCACGGCCTGGAATGGAGTGGGATCAGTTGGTAGTAGTTCCGCTACGTGACGGGGTCACGAGGGCGCAAGGCCCAAGTTTAGTTAATTGTTTTACGAGTTCGTGGACGCGTTCCACCGGAACCAGGTCATGAAAGCCAGAAATGGTCGTATATTGTCTTAAAGAGCGACTCCAAAGATTAGAGGCCAGAATCGGTATGGAAGTTATGTATGTATGCTAGTATGAGTTGGAATTACGGAAAGAGTACGCCAAAGACGTAATGGATAGCAACCAAGTGTAAAGGAGTAGAGCCTGAATCCATAAGAACCTTTCGAGGTAACTACACCCGTGAGTGCGTGGGGTGGTAGTTGAGTGGGAATATGAGGTTTTCCCGGTGATGATACAGTCGTCAGACCCTAGTAGACCTAGTAGAGAGGATTATGACAGACTTTGAGGTCATTATAAGTATGGGCTAGTCGGCTTCGCGAGTGCCAAGGTTGATATCTTGTATAAATATTGTTACGCCATGGTGGCATATGTCGTAAAGGCGGTGTAGTATAAGGAGACTATGTCGCGCTTTAATTAGATTGGACTCCGAAAGAACATTCGAGGACGAATGTTTCTAAGGGGGGGAGAATGTTACACCCCGTATTTACAGGACATGTTTTAAGAACGTACGTAAGAACTCACAAGTGTTAAGAATTGAGACTTGTAAAAATTTATCGGAATTATGGAATTGTCGGAAAACGTACTATTGTGACGAATGGGAGGGCGACACGTGTCACCCCCCCTTAGTGATGCTTGGACGAAATTTCAAGGGCAAAAGGGTCATTGGACCTTTGTTAGCAATACAAGTCTTGCAACTTGTAGCATGGGAGTATTGACTAAGTCAAAGGACCCACTTTAGTCTTGATATTTAATAAGACCACATCCAAGCCTCACATTTGTTTATATCTTGACCCTCCATTGTGCTTTATATTACTACTAGTAGCAAGAGAGAGCTTAACACTTAGCTAAATTTCACAAAAAATTGATGAACATTGAGATGGTGCTCTCGGGTTCTAGCACAAGAAGAAAGAAAAAAATTTGTTTCTTGTCCAATAAGCTCCACACTTTAAACCAAGGTTCCTATGTGTATTGTAAGCATATCTCAATAGAAAAATCTCGGAAAAAGATAGTTTTCGGGTTAGTCGCAAAGTGAAAACCTAGTGGCTTTCTAGGTTTTGGATTGAAAGTTTGAAGGAAAATTGTTGGTGTTGTTCTAAGGGTCTCAACTAGCGGATTGAAGTGTCTTGAAGAGGCTCTAAGTTGCTAAGGAGCGACTTCGATTCAAGATTGGATTAAGATTCGTTGAGGTATAATCTTGCTCTTTGAAAGTGTTACAAGATTATTTATATTGTTGTTAGCTTTACTTGTTGCTAGCATGAAGTATAGGTGTTGAAGTTTATAAGGATTATGGATTGATTGTAACCTTGAAAATCCGAAAGGTAATGTAAGTCATGTTAAGTTGGATTACAATTTGGTCGTTTATTAGAATCGTCGCATGTTAATTACTTGGAGATTATAGTAGTTATACTCGTTTGCGACTTGATATCATGTTAGGCTAATAACTTGGATTGAAATGGAAATTGGATAAGAATTGATGTTGTAGTACTTCAAGTTAGCCGAATTGGCCTAGTAAGTTGTATTAATTTGATATCGTTTGTGGGGCGGAATTTTACACGTCTAGTAGGCATGTAATCCCCTATTGTTGATTGCATTGATTGGGCCTTAAATGTGGCGTGTTTGGTTATTGTATTCGGCCTTGAAAAAGGTGGCAAAGTAAGTAAAAACAAAGGAGGTGCTGTCCGATTTTCCGTAGAATTTAGTGACTTAGCACTTAGAATATCCTACGTTTGAAGTAAGAGGTTAATGGGCATATTGTGACCATTATAGGTTGAAGTACTTTGGAGCATTTTGCTACTTGTCGATAATCATCGCGAGGTATGTGAACCTCTTCCTTCTTTTGGCATGATTCTATGTATGGAATATACATGTGGTATCATTTCATGTTCCCTTCTACTCTTAGAAGTCAAGAGGTAGTTGTGTGATTTGCTCTATGTAGAACTTTTCCTATCTTTTGAGCACGACTAGTTGCATGTATGTAGTACGGTAGACGTACAACACCTTGATATCCTTTACTAGTTTTATAACTAGCCAAGTCAGGTGAGTTAGGAGATTAACTCATTTCTTTGAAAGAATAAAGGATGTCTTAAGTTTTATTAAAGTTAAGGGACCTGAGAATTTTAAAGTATGTGATACTTGTTCCGTTTTAAACGTATAAGTCCCTTGGATAGGAAATTGTATTTGGCTAAGGTATAAAGTGAATATAATGACTTTATGGGAAGTTGGTTATATTTGCTTTATGGAAAGATAAATGACTTGATTTTAGTAAAAAGGCAACTTGATTTTAAGGCATCAATTGTCTAAGGTTTTATAATAAAAGGAGTCACTTGAGTTCTAAAGGTTAAGAGACTAATTGTATTTTTTTTTAAGTTAAGAGAATTGATTTGAAAGTATACAATACTTGGTTTTTAAAAGTAGAAGTGTCTTGGTTATAAAAGAAAAGAGTTTTGTCTAAAACCATAAAGGGTTATAACGGCTTTATGGGAAGTTGGTTATAACGGCTTTATGGAAAGTTAAGAGAATGGTTTTCTCTAATAAAGTAATCACAGAATTAACTTGTATTAAGGAAGGGCAATGTGATTTAAAGGTATCACTTGCTTAAAGCTTTTAAGTAAGGGTCACTTGATTTTAGAAGCCGAGAAATGTATTTCTAAAAGTATCGTGACTTATATGAAATGTACACAAGCATGGATACTACGGGTGTTAGTATCTTGGGGTTTTACACAAAAATGAGCCTCTTAAAAAGAATGTACGTACATAGTACTTTGGCATGTTTAATTGAGAATAATTCTATGTGATGCCTTGATTAGTACTTTGGCTTGATAAATTGAGAATTTGTCTAAGTGTGCCGTGATTAGTACTTTGGCTTGTTAAATGAGAATTATTCTATTTGTACCTTGATAAGTACTTTGGCTTGATTAATTGAGAATTATTCTATTTGTGCCTTGATAAGTACTTTGGCTTGTTAAATGAGAATTATTCTATTTGTGCCTTGATTAGTACTTTGGCTTGATAAATTGAGAATTTGTCTAAATGTGCCTTGATTAGTACTTTGGCTTGTTAAATGAGAATTATTCTATTTGTTCCTTGATAAGTACTTTGGCTTGATTAATTGAGAATTAGTCTAAGTGTGCCTTGATAAGTACTTTGGCTTGTTAGTTGAGAATTAGCCTATGTGTGCTGGTGATAGCCTTTGAGTGCAAGTCTGATGTTTTATTACGTTGCCGCGACTTCTGGGAGGTCATTGTCTGTAAGTACTTGGACGTACCGACAGTGATGTGAGATTCCACAGGTATGCTTCCGTTATTAGTAGTACTTGGGTTAAATTCCTGGATTTTTATAGAAGATACGGTAGTGCTTCGCTTGTTCGACGCCTACGAGACAGGTAAGAGTATAAGTGAGGGTAAACCCCAAGATGCTATACCACCTTCTCCGGTAAGAGTATAAGTGAGGTAAACCCCAAGGCATTATACCCCGCTTGTTTTGTTTGATGGTCGGTCGAGATAGGGTAAGAGTATAAGTGAGGTTAAATCCCAAGACGCTATACCACCTTCTCCAGTAAGAGTATAAGTGAGGGTAGACCTCAAGACGCTATACCACCGCTTTACCACCTTCTCCGGTAAGAGTATAAGTGAGGTAGACCCCAAGACGTTATACCACCGGTGGGACTTGGTGTTCATGTATGCCTATTGGTGTATTATTATACCGGATCGGCGGTGGATGTGGGATTCCACGGCGAGATATATATATATGTGTTGTGTATGCACGGTGAGGTGGGGATGCCACGCGCATCACATGATTATATTTTACACTTATACCGCCGGCGATGATGGGGATTCCACGACACGCTTGATATTTGTGTGATTTGATCGGCCCCGATTGGGGGTAGTAAATGTGCCCTCCTTAAAGTGTCGGATTATACTTATGAAATATAATTAGGTTATATATAAATCAACTTAATGATTTTTCCTAATCATGTGAGTAAGAATGTGACTATAAACTTTATTTGAAATGGTAAAAGATATTGATGTGAAATTAAGTTCATATGGTAATGACACACAGGATCCGTATGTACTTTTATACTTGTCCTGTCATTCTTTTGTACGATTATGGTCCACATCAGACGTTATTTCTGCTCCATATTCTGCACTGTTATCGATTCTTCTGGGCCGTGGTTCATGCCCGCAGTTTTAGGTACCTGTGTTGCGATCCTTGCTCATAGGATCTCGGTTAGTTTTGAAAAGCTCCATTTGCTCCGAGGCTTATCTTTTGCACGGCTTCGAGGTAGTAGATTCATGTATATTCAGAGGTATGGCGGCCCCGTCCCCGCCACGCTGTTCGGGCCATATTCCTAGAGGTCCGTATTCACATACGTGGTCACCGTAAGAACCGAGTTGTACTTTGATTATGTTTATATTATGGAAGCGCACCGATCGGCCAGCCCGTGCGACGCTTTTATTTACACACGTGTTTATGTTGTGTATGTTCTCCGCTATTCTCCGATGTATACAGAATGGGTGCCTGTGTAGGCACCGATCGCCCCGGGTCGGGTCGTGACATGTATAGTACGGTAGACGTACAAGATTTTGACAATCTAGTCCATTTGATATCCTTGGCTTATTTTAAGAATGTCCAAGTTGATTGAGTTAGGGAATTAACTCACTTGTTTAAATATTAAGGATATCTTGGTTTTCAAAAGTTAAGAGACTTTAAGTATGTTGAAAGTATTTTTGATACTTGTTTTGTTGGAAAGTTTAAGTCTCTTGGTTATAAGAAAGAATGTAAGTTCTAAAGTATAAAGCTAGTATAACGGCTTTATGGGAAGTTGGTTATAATAGCTTTATGGAAAGTAAGTAAAAAATAGTGATTTACTCTAAGTAATTTAAGTACGTTAAATGACTTGAAATTATGAAAGGCAAATTGATTTAAAGGCATCAATTGCTTAAGGTTATTAAAAGAAAGAAGTCACTTGATTTAGAAGCCTAAATGTATTTCTAAAAAGTATTGTGACTTGTCTTGAAAAATAGATGTGACTTGATACTACGTTTATTAGTATCTTGGAAGTTTTGTATGAAAAAGGGTCATTTTAAAAGAGTAGAAGTACGTAGTACTTTGGGTTAAATTCCCGGATTTTTATAATGACATGTTAGTGCCTTAAGTAAACTAAAATGAGAGTGTACATGTATAAGACTAATAAGAAGTTAGGAGATTTCTTAACTTGATTATATATGGTATGATAAGCCGGTAGTGCTTATGTTATGTATGATAAGCCGGTAGTGCTTATGTTATGTGTGATAGCCGGTTTGTGCTAGTTGTATGTTATTCATTACGGGGTCATTCACCGGGTTTGTGGCATTTGCATATTCCGTGCATTTGCTACCCACGATGCGAGAAATACCTCATGCGAGTCCGTAAGGGCTTATGCGGGTGAAATAGTCTCATGCGGGCGGATACAGCCTATGCGAGGAATACCTCATGCGGGTCCACACGACCTATGCAGGTGAAATAGTCCCAGGAGTAGGATTGCTTAATGATACTGCGGGCGGGTGGTCCTGCTTTGATCGTGAGCTTCCTATTTTTTTATGTTGTAAGTATACTCTTGATTACTCTCATTGTTAGTAAGGCACGCAGTATCGTTAATCGAGTTATCATACTCTCCGCTTTTATTATAGACTTATGATTTCATTACTGATTTTCGCTTCACATATTTGGTACATGTTGTCGACCTCCTCGGGCCGCTCATGTCGCGGTAGAGTATACAGTAAATGATCCTCACTTTTAGGATCACCGATTCACCGCTGTTGAAGCTCCATTACTCCGGACGCTTATCCCTGGTATGGTCGGTTGTTGTACATTCAGGGGTATGGCGGGGCCCTGTCCCGTCACAGTTGTAATTCTTAGAGGTCTGTAGTCACATTTGTGGATTGGGTTGTAAAGAAAAAAATGTACTGTTTTATTTGTATAGTTTACGGAAGGTGGCCTTATCGGCTAGCCTGTTGTTACTTTATGTTTAAGCATTTTATAAGTTGTGTATGTTTACCGCTATTCTCTCGATGATATCGAAAGGGTGCCTGTGTAGGCACCGCCACGCCCGGCCTGGTCGTGACAAAAGTGGTATCAGAGCAGTTAGTCCTCGGAAAGTGTCTATAGACCGTGTCTAGTAGAGTCTTGATTATCGGTGTGTTCTGCACCACATCTATAATCAGGAGGCTGCAGGACATTTAGGATTGGTTTCCATTCTTCTCACTCTAACATCGTGCGATAGAGCTGTGAGGTTAGGGTCGTCTCTCCCTAACAGGTTATGTTGTTTGCAGCTACGAGAAAGGCAGCAGTGACCCAGGAAATATGATGTGGATTGTGTATCCAGGTAGGTAATGTTTGTAGTATAGTTGGTATTGTGACATACAGCTATACGTATTTATGTATGAGGGTCGGACGCGTGTTGCCTAGAATGGTTTTAGGTTACCAGGTTTTGGTAAGGACTAAATAAATACCGAGAAGGTATGAAACGGTTTAATGAATTCTCATAAAGGTTTTATGTACTAATTTGAGATAATTAGGAAATGATGGGCTGTCTGAGAAGGAAATGAACCCTTAAGAAGTTATTATTAAGGGAATTAATGGAAGACTATGTTAATAGATTGAGCTACGTAGTAGGATTTCGAGAATGGTACGGGTGAGATCCGTACGGAGTAAGTATGGTTTTTGTGGTCAAGACAACACGATTATGGTATTACGATAAGTTTTTGTACCCATTTATGGGGGGACTGATAAGGTAGGCATGGAGCATGGAAATTGCGAGCCTAAGAATGTGATAACCACCGAGACCTAAGGTATATAAGGCCTTCTCGGGTAGTAAAAAGTTAAGTCATGTTATACCCCGTAAGCCCAGGACATGTATAAGAGAATGTACGTAATGAATCAAGACTTGGAAATTGGTACGAAAGGAAGAACTGTTTTTCCGACGAAAAATCTTCCGAACGTCGGAAAGGAAAAATGTTCGTTGTTGAGAATTGGATTCTCAAAATGCATTATTTGAAGAGTATGGAACTTATTAACAATATGAAAATTTATTTTTACGGATTTGGTCATGTGGGGCCCACCCGAGGAATTTTACATTTTGTAGGGCCCACGAGGGTTACAGAATTTTATGGACGAATGAGAGGGAGACACGTGGCACCCCCACATATGGTCTTGGTCGAATTGTGTAAGGGTAAAATGGTCATTGACCATCAAGGAAGATAAGTCTTCAAGCTTGAGATTGTTGACCAAGGTCAACTTGTCCACTTGGCTATTTAATTAATGATCCTCATCCAAGCCACACATTTGTTATAATCTAAACCCTCCATTGTGTTTTATATACTACACTAGTGCAAGACAAGCTCTTAAACACTTAGAAAAAAATTAGAGAAGCCTTGTTCTTGAGATAGACCTCTCGGGTTTGACACTTTCCTCACAAGAAAAATTTGTAGTTTTGATCCATTATTCACAAGACATAAACCCAATGTCCCTAAGGGTATTGTAAGGATATCTCAATAGAAAGATTTCGGAAAAACGACGTTTTCGTATTAGTCGCATGAAACTTAAGTTCTTCAACTTTGAAGTTGGAACTTGAAGATGGGTTCTTCATAGGCTTCTAAGGAGTGCTTGGAGCGGATTTGAACATAAGGAAATGAGCTAAGAATTTGCTAAGGAGCGACTTTGAATCTTGGAATTTTTAAGGGTTTGTAAAGGTATAATCTTGTCGTTTTAGCAATTAAGGTTTACTTATTGTTGTAGTCTTGGATATTAGCAAGCATGAGGTATTTAGTATAAGTTTTGATAAGTTTATTGGCTATTGGAACCCTAATCCGAAGACTAGCATGTTTAGCCTTAAGATTACAATTCAAGTCGATTATTAGTTTAAGTCGTCGCATGTTGTATAAAGAAGGAAATTGTAGTTGTTGAAGTTGTTTATGACTATATAACATGTTAGACCTTAGAACTTGGAATTGGAAAAGGATTGGAAAAGACTTTGAATTGTTGGTTATGTTGTCGAGAAACGGCTTGAATATGGAACTACTTATGAATCATGGGCGGAATTTTACACGTATTGTAAGGCGTGTAATCCCCTTTGTTTGGTTGTTGTTTTGAGCCTTAAATGTGGCGTGTTGGTTATTGTATTCGGCCTTGAAAAAGGTGGCAAAATATGTAGAAACAAAGGACATGCTGCCCGATTTTCCGTAGAATAAGAGACCATATACTTAGTATTATTTTACGTTAGAAACTAGAAATGATAGTCATGTTGTGACCAATATAGGTTGACACTCCTACGTACGGCGTATGCGGCTTAGCTTGTGGATTTAGCCGAAAAGGTATGTGAACTATCTCCTCTTCTAGCATGATTCCTTAAGATAAAGAAAGTATTTCCTACTCCTTAAATGATCCATTCCTTGGTTGTATTTGGATTGCCTAAAATAGAATTCGTTCTATGTACTCCCTTGATTGTACTTTGATGTTTAAATTGTAAGTTATATAATCCATTGCCTTAGTGAAGTTGGATTCTTAAAAGTGAAAGTATTTTACTTAAAGTACATAGAGTCTTGAAAAGGAAGTGGTTTCCAAATCTTTTGGCTAGTGCCTTAGTCCCAAAACCTAAAGGTAATTATAATGAGTTTAGGGATGTCAAAGGAGTGATTTACTTAATTGTTTTAAAAGAGGAGAAATGACATGATTTAAGAGAAGTAACTTGTTTTAAAGGTGTAAGTTACTTGAGGTTTAAAAGTAGAAGAAACTTGTTTTCTAATTATTAAGAGACTTGATGTATTTTGAAAGTTAAGAACTTGATTTGTAAGTATGTGATACTTGGTTTTAAAAGTATAAGTCTCTTGGTTATAAAAGGAATGAAATTGTCTAAAAATCATAAAGGGTTATAACGGCTTTATGGAAAGTTGGTTATAACGGCTTTATGGGAAGTTGGTTATAACGGCTTTATGAAAGGTTTAGGAAGTTGTCTATTTTGATTAATGGGCATAAGTTGCCTAGATTGTGAAAATTTGAAGTTACTTGGTTTCAAGCTTTGAGATGAGTTTCTAAAAGTGTAGTAACTTACTTTGAAAAATAGACACACCTCGATACTACGGTGTTAGTATCTCGGGGTTTTACATGAAAGGAGTCCATTGAAAAGAATGCACGCACGTAGTACTTTGGCTTGCTTAATCGAGAATTATTCTATGTGTGCCTTGATAAGTACTTTGGCTTGGTTAATTGAGAATTAGCCTATGTGTCGGTGATACCCTTCGAGTGCAAGTATTGTGTTTTATTACGCTGTCGCGACTTCTGGTTGGAGGCCTACCGCCTTGTTGTAAGTTACTTGGACGCATCGACAGCTGATGTGGGATTCCACGGCATGCTTCCGCTATTTGTAGTACTTGGGTTAAATTCTGATTTTTATAAAAGACATGTTAGTGCCTTAAGTAAACTAAAATGAGAGTGTATATGAACAAGAATAATAAGAAGTTAGGGGATTTCTTAACTTGCTTATATATTGTATGATAAGCCGATAGTGCTTATGTTATGTATGATAGCCGGATTTGTGCTAGTGGGTTATTATTAATTACGGGGTCATTCCCCGAGTTTGTGGCATTTGCATATTCCGTGGATTTTCTACCCACGATGCGAGGAATACCTCATGCGGGTCCGTAAGGGCTTATGCGGGTGAAATAGTCCCATGCGGGCGTCCAAATTTATGTGAGGAATACCTCATGCGAGTCCGTAATGGCTTATGCGGGTGAAATAGTCCTATGCGAGGAATACCTCATGCGAGTCCGTAAGGGCTTATGCGGGTGAAATAGTCCCATGCGAGGAATACCTCATGCGGGTCCACGCGACCTATGCGGGTGAAATAGTCCCAGGAGTAGGATTGCTTAATGATACTACGGGCGGGTGGTCCTGCTTTGATCGTGAGCTTCCTAGTTTATATTGTAAGTATACTACTATTTACTCTCATTGTTAGTAAGGTACATGTTGGTTCGTTTTCCTACTTGGCCCATACAGTTTTTAGGACACAGGTGGGACTTGGTGTTCATGTATGCCTATTGGTGTTATTATATCATGGACTGCCGGCAGTGAGGAAGGATTCCACGGGCATGATTGATATTATGGGCGTGAGACCCATGGTTATATTTTAGTAATGACTTTGAGGGCATGCGCCCTCGACTTGATATGATCGCTTTATGTATTGCAATGTAGGTTGCTATCATACATGTCTCCTATTTTGTTTAGATCGTTATGATTTCATTACGATTTCATCGCTTCACATACTTGGTACATTCTTCAGATCGACCTCCTTCGGGCTGCGTCACGCCGCAGTTTAGGTAATGCAGCTTTGGTGATCGGCAGTGTAGGACCGCTCGAGTTTTTGGATAAGCTCCTTTGTTCGTGAGTTTATCTCTTTGTATAGTTCCTTCAAGATGTGCTTTTGTACTGCATGGGTACTACAGGCCTTGTCCCGTCATATATTCAGTATAACTCTTAGAGGTCTGTATTCATATGTGGGATTGGACTCATGTACAGTGTAGTGTCTTTTTATGTATATTATGACAGCCTTGTCGGCTTTGCCCTTGTACGTATGTCGGTT
Organism: Przewalskia tangutica; assembly: GCA_029844215.1. Classification (NCBI taxonomy): domain Eukaryota; kingdom Viridiplantae; phylum Streptophyta; class Magnoliopsida; order Solanales; family Solanaceae; genus Przewalskia; species Przewalskia tangutica. Next base: position 58,031,548 of record CM056720.1, read on the forward strand.
TTAAAGAAAAGAAAAAAAAATGAGGTGTTACTTAATTTCCGCAGTTTACTTAGTTGTTAAGGTAGAAGGGTGCCCAGGTAGGGCACCAGTCACGGGCCCGGGGTTCGGGGTGTGACAGAGTGGTATCGTGAGCATCATCCTCTAATGTCTACAGACCGTGTCTAGTAGAGTCTTGACATCGGTGTGTTGCGCGCCACACCCATAAACAGTGAGGCTACGTGACATTTAAGAGTTGGTTTCTATTCTTCTCACTCTAAGATCGTGCCATAGAGTGTTAGTAAGATAATTCCTCTCCGACGATTGTTGTGTTACGCTTATGCCTCCAAGGAGGGCAACAAATACCATAAGGGCAAAGGAGTGCAGGAACTACTAGTCGACTCAGAGAGTTGATAGGCTTATGCCTGTGGTATATCGGATGTTGTGCCGCTACGGCCCGAAGTTCTTGCGCCAGTTTTGAGACCCCAAAGACGAGAGCCTCCGTTCTCGCCAGGAGAAGACTATAGGGTCATGAGGGAAGCAGTTGTAAGTGATAGTACCCCAGAGGTAGGGATACCTTTATTAGTAAAGTGAGAAGTTAAGAATGTTGACAAGAATGATAAAGTGAACTGAGACTATAGTTGTGTAGAGTTGACAAGTTGTAATTATCCCGTAACAGTGTAAAGACCAATAGGGAAGATTGTACAGTAGCAATACTTTGGCTTATGTGACGAACCTCTAGTGAATGGGAGGATAGGGTGAGAAGTACCTTGAGATAAGAGAAAGATTTATTTCAGACTAAGGATGAGAAGTTGAGTGTGACGATGAGTCGGGTTATGGACTCATTTCGGGTCAGCCGATAGTATGGAATGGGGTGATGTCAGTTGGTAGTGGTCCCGCTATGTGATAGGGTCACGAGGATGCAAGGCCCAAGTCTAGTTGATCTTTTGTACGAGTTCGTGGATGCGTTCCACCGGAGCCAGGTCGTAAGGGCCGAGAGGAGCCTTAGCGGAAATTCTAGTAGTATATGGCCAAGTTTGGTTAGTAACTCCAAGGATTGGGGAACAGAAACAATATTTGAGATGTTGTACGTTTACTAAATAAGTTTAGGAGTACGAGAAAGTATGACAAGTAAGGAAAGAAAGGAACCTCTAAGGAATCCCGTGTTGGAGAAGACTGTAACCTTCGAGTTTTGTGAGAAGGGGTCGCGGACGGAAGGTCCATTGATATGTTTACGTATGTTGTGGTGGCCCTGTGTGGCATCGTTGGTCTTGTGCAGTTTTGATTGATAGGCATAGTATAAAGTTTATGCCGGAGTTTGTATAGCTTAGCAACCGACTAAGAACATTCGGGGACGAATGTTTCTAAGGAGGGAAGAATGTTACACCCCGTAAGCCCAGGACATGTATAAGAGAATGTACGTAAGGAATCAAGACTTGGAAATTGGTACGAAAGGAAGAACTGTTTTTCGGAAAGGAAAAATGTTCGTTGTTGAGAATTGGATTCTCAAAATGCATTATTTGAAGAGTATGGAACTTATTAACAATATGAAAATTTATTTTTACGGATTTGGTCATGTGGGGCCCACCCGAGGAATTTTACGCTTTGTGGGGCCCACGAGGGTTACGGAATTTTATGGACGAATGAGAGGGCGACACGTGGCACCCCCCACATATGGTCTTGGTCGAATTTTGTAAGGGTAAAATGGTCATTGACCATCAAGGAAGATAAGTCTTCAAGCTTGAGATTGTTGACCAAGGTCAACTTGTCCACTTGGCTATTTAATTAATGATCCTCATCCAAGCCACACATTTGTTATAATCTAAACCCTCCATTGTGTTTTGTATACTACACTAGTGCAAGACAAGCTCTTAAACACTTAGAAAAAAAATTAGAGAAGCCTTGTTCTTGAGATAGACCTCTCGGGTTTGATACTCTCCTCACAAGAAAAATTTGTAGTTTTGATCCATTATTCACAAGACATAAACCCAATGTCCCTAAGGGTATTGTAAGGATATCTCAATAGAAAGATTTCGGAAAAATGACGTTTTCGTATTAGTCGCAAGGCGGAAACTTAAGAAGTTCTTCAACTTTGAAGTTGGAACTTGAAGATGGGTTCTTCATAGGCTTCTAAGGAGTGCTTGGAGTGGATTGGAACATAAGGAAAGGAGCTAAGAATTTGCTAAGGAGCGACTTTGTGTCACAACCTGAACCCGGGCCAGTCACTAGTGCCTTACCCGGGCACCCAAGTAGACATACATCAGAGTAATCAGCGGAATATAAAACAAGACATGAAATAATATGAAGTGAGAAACAGTTTATCTGAGAAAAGTTGCCTTTCGGCATATATATATATAACTTGAATCCGATAGCTTACATCCCTTTACAACTCGCCACAACAAGATTACATGCATCTCTAAGAGTTTTATAATTACAACGACGGGACAGGGCCCCGCCATACCCCTGAATGTAAGTAACTACAATGACAGGGGACTATACCAAAGATAAGCCTTCGGAGAAACGGAGCTTCCCAAAACGCTGAACTGTGATCCTAAGAGCGAGGATCAACGACTGGTGTACCTACCGCTGCATGATTTAACGCATTTCCAAGGAGGTCGATAACAGTACCAAGTATGTGAAATCAAAATATCAGAAATGAAATCATAATAGTCTATATAAAATGTAAGACATATATGATAACCAATTTACGATACACAATATGTAAGCAAATATGTCAAGTCGTGGACTCACGCCTTAAAGTCATCACTCAAATATAACCATGGGTCTCATGCCCACAATATCAATCATGCGTGGAATTCCTTCCTCACCGGCGATCATGATATATAAAAGCACCAAGGAATACATGAACACCGTGTCCCACCGTGTCATAATAAACCGCACGGTAAGTACGAAGGCATAGCCGACTACTAAAACCCACAGCACCAACAAAGCCATAAATCGTATCACGAGGTCTTTCTAGACCGCCACATGATCGGCCGCCACTCGCTCGCATGATCAAATGTGCGCGTCTAATCCTCGAACTTCCGCAACTCCGCATAGGCCACACATAGGCCCGCATGAGGTATTCCCGCATCGAGGGTAGCTACTCCCAAGATCGCCCGACTCGCACCGCATGGCCACATAGACCGCATGGCCACATGACCGCACACTAACTCGAACTCGTAGCTCCGCATAGGTCCCCTGGACCCGCATGAGGTATTCTCGAATCATAGTCACACAGACTGCCTGAGGTGTACCTCGCATCGGGGGCAGCTTAACCCCCGGTATATCATGTCAAGAGGTGAGTGATATAATACTAGCACAACGGCTTATCGTTAAACAACATAAGCACAATAAGAATAACCTCTTACACAAACGTTACAAGATACGAACACACGTAGCATCATAACATGTTACTTATCAAACCAATCAAGAAAATATTACAAGGCTATCACAAACCAAACATAGTCAAGTTATTCACACTAGGTACTTTCTATTTTATGTCAACAAGTTCGGGTTTTAACCCCAAGGTACTACGTACATTAATTCTTTAAAAAAATCCGTTTCTTTCACAAAAGTCACACGATACCCGTAGTATCAAAAATAGAGTGACTATCTTTTTAAGTAAACCAAAACAGTTTCCTTTTTAATATCAAGTAACAACATTCTTTTCCAAACGTCCAAGTTTGCCTAAGTTCAAAGACTCAAGTCTCTTATTTTCGAAAGGTTTCGTAGTTCATTGTCTTAATCACTTAATAAAATAATTCTCTTTTAAAACAATCTGAGAAACATATGCCTTATGTGTGAGTAGGTTATTCTTGTTCATAACAATCTTATTAAAGCAGTCATGATCTAGGAAATGTAATATCATTTTGTCTCATCTTAGCTTCTATGCAGATGGAGGTTTCTACTGGTTTTATTAATACTTAATTAGTCAATACATTTCCCTTTATTAGCGCTGTAGTGGTTTGTTCGATACTTATTCTTATTTCTGAAATCAATACAAGGCGTTCATAAACAATTAAGTAAACCGTTCCTTTTATCTCTCTTAAGTCGTTATACCTAACTTCCCATAAAGCTAGTATAACTCTTAAGCTTTTAAAACCAAGTATTACTCTTCTTTCAAAAACGATTCTTAATTCTTTTGAAATACTTCAAGATTCTTATTATTTAGACTCAAGTCAAAAGACATCGCAAAGAAACCGCGTTCGCTTAACACACGACGTCTACCGCATTTTATATATATTCCTTTAAAATATCATGCTCAAGAGGATAGGAAGAATCACATACCGCAACGACATCGATTAACAGCAAAACGCTCCACCGCTTATAACCCGACTAGCCTTGTCCACCTTTCAAGTAGAACATGCTACTCGCAGAACTTTCAACCTATAAAGGCCATATACGCCTATCAACGTCTAGACTACTCGTAGAATATTCTAAGCAGAGGGTTCTCTATTCTACGGAAAATCGGGCAGCACTTCCTACAGTTAAACTACACAAGTCTCATCAGTAAATACATCCTATGTAAGTACTGCTCAATCTTCTTCTTTAATATTCTTCTGATGTGATTTCAATTCAATTCTCTTCTCTTATACCATCCTTCTATATATCTTATACTCATTTCTATACTACTACAGTATGTAATTTCCAATTACAATAGAAGGACACGAGTATTTACCTCGATAAGCCCAAAATTATCCAAGTTTAAATGTCGATCCTGAGCAAGGTTTAGCTTCTACTATGGGCGCTCCAACCCGCTCCAAACAACCCTTAGAAGTTCTACGCAACTTCTTCTTAATACTTCAACCAACTATGAAGATTTTCCTTAGGGTTTTGTTTTTGTGACTGAAGGGAAGTATAATAGTATTTCTGGGCTTTTAGTATAGGGGTAACCTTGGAATACTACAAGGTATTTTGGAATAGTAACAATACTTGGAGAATACTTTTCTACCAAGGGGGGGGGGGGTATTTCACGAGAACAACTCAAGAGTGGGGTATGTTTCGCCAAGGCTTCACATAGGGGGGAGGGGGAGCTCTTGGACGAGAGCTACACTAAGGGGGAGAGGGATTTTCAAGACTTAGAAAATGTGGCGTGGATGAAGAAGTCTTCAACTCAAGGGGGGTATTTATAGAACTTTCAATGGCCAAGATTAAGGCAAGTGGAGGGCAAGTGGAGGGTGAAGATTTGGACAAGTGTGCGTGGGACCCACCTTATCCATCTACCATACAAAATATCTACAAAACATTGACCAAATGTTTTAGGCAACAAAAAATGAAAAAAACGTGCAACATTTTCGTCCACTTGACCGCCCACTTGAGGGTGACACTTGTCGCCCTCTCGTTGGTCCAAAATATTTCATCTCTCGGAAAAATCCGCAAAAATTAAAAATGTCGCAACCGTAATTTTCCCTTCGCAAGGTTCGGAAAACTTTTCGTCGGAAAACAATTCTTTTCGGGGGTTGTGCACAAATTTCATCCCTTGCCTAATTTAAGGCTTAAACTTTTGTACGTACGCCCTCACGTACATACTCTGGAAATACGGGGTATAACACTTTGAATCTTGGAATTTTTAAGGGCTTGTAAATGTATAATCTTGTCGTTTTAGCAATTAAGGTTTACTTATTGTTGTAGTCTTGGATATTAGCAAGCAGGAGGTATTTAGTATAAGGTTTGATAAGTTTATTGGCTATTGGAACCCTAATCCGAAGACTAGCATGTTTAGCCTTAAGATTACAATTCAAGTCGATTATTAGTTTAAGTCGTCGCATGTTGTATAAAGAAGGAAATTGTAGTTGTTGAAGTTGTTTATGACTATATAACATGTTAGACCTTAGAACTTGGAATTGGAAAAGGATTGGAAAAGACTTTGAATTGTTGGTTATGTTATTGGCCGAGAATGGCTTGAATATGGAACTACTTCGTATGAATTGTGGGGCGGAATTTTACACGTATTGTAAGGCGTGTAATCCCCTTTGTTTGGTTGTTGTTTTGAGCCTTAAATGTGGCGTGTTGGTTATTGTATTCGGCCTTGAAAAAGGTGGCAAAGTATGTAGAAACAAAGGAGGTGCTGCCCGATTTTCCGTAGAATAAGTGTTACTCCCCGTATTTACAGGACATGTTTTAAGAACGTACGAAAGAACTCACAAGTGTTAAGATTTGAGTCTTGTAAAAAATTATCGGAATTATGAAATTGTCAGAAAACGTATTATTATGACGAATGGGAGGGCGACACGTGTCACCCCCCTTAATGATGCCTTGGACGAATTTTGCAAGGGCAAGAGGGTCATTGGACCTTTGTTAGCAAGACAAGTCTTGCAACTTGAAAGCTTGAGAGAATTGACTTGGTCAAAGGACCCACAAGGCTTGATATTTGATAAGAGCTCATCCAAACCACCCATTTGTTTATATCTTGACCCTCCATTACACTATATAATACTAGTACTGCTAGACAAGGCTTAACACTTAGCCAAATTTTCACAAAAATTTGAAGAACTCTTAGCATTGCTCTCGGGTTCACTCAACTTGAGAAAGAAAATTTTTTGTTTCTTGTCCATTAAGCTCCTAACTTTAAACCAAGGTTCATGAGTGTATTGAAGGAAATTTGTTGGTGTTGTTCTAAGGGTCTCAACAAGCGGATTGAAGTGTCTTGGAGAGGCTCTAAGTTGCTAAGGAGCGACTTCGGATTTGGAGTTGGATTAAGATTCGTTGAGGTATAATCTTGTCCCTTAAAAATGTTACAAGATTATTTATATTGTTGTTAGCTTTACATGTTGCTAGCATGAAGTGTATGTGTTGAAGTTTATAAGTGTTATGGATTGCTTGTAGCCTTAGAAATCTGAAATGTAATGTAAGCCATGTGAAGTTGGATTACAATTGGTCGTTTATTAGAATCGTCGCATGTTAATTACTTGGAGATTATAGTAGTTATTATCGATTGCGACTTGATATCATGTTAGGATAATAACTTGGATTGAAATGGAAATTGGATAAGAATTGATGTTGTAGTACTTCAAGTGTTATACCCCGTATTTTCAGAGTATGTACGTAAGGACGTACGTAGAAAAATTTGAACTTGAGAATAGGCTTGGCCGATTTATTCTTTGTGCACAACACCCGGTTAGAGTCGTTTTTCGACAAAACGTTTCCACAGCTTTCGTAGGGAAAATTCCGGCTATGTCATTTTTAATTTTTGCGGATTTTTCCGAGAGACGAAACATTTTGGACCAACGAGAGGGCGACACTTGTCACCCTCTCATTGGAACACGTTGGGCGGTGATGTTGGACGAATGGAGAGTGGGAGTAGGTAGGATATTTTGTGTGTTAGTTGGTTTAGGACACATGGGTGAATCTTTGCCTTACACTTGCCTAGCACTTGGCTAAATCTTGGCCATTGGTTGGCCTTTACTTGACCTATAAATACCCCTCCCCTTTGATGAACTTCTTCATCCAAAAATCTCTAAGTCTTGAAAGCTTCTTCCTCCCCCCCTTTGTGAGGCCTTTGGCCGAGAGCACCCCTTCCCCCCCCTTGGCCGAGAGTTTTTCCCCCCCTAGTGGGGTTGGCCGAGGGGTACACACCCCCCCTCCTTGTGGTGCTAGCCGTGGGGTACCCCCCCTAGCCTAGTTGTTTTCGTATAATACCCCCCTTTTTTGTGGTATAGTGATACTCTCAAAAGTATTGTTATAATGCCCAAATTACCTTAGCCGTATACCTTGTAGTATTCTAAGGATATACCTATACTAAAAGCCCAGTTATACTATTATACTTCCCGTCAGTCACAAAACCGAAACCCTAAGGAAAATCTCCATAGTTGGTTGGAGTATTAAGTAGAAGTTGGTTAGAACTTCTAAAGGTTGTTTGGAGCGGCCTGAGCGCACGAGTAGAGCTAAACCTTGCTCGGATCGACATTTAAACTCGGATAATTTTGGGCTTATCGAGGTAAACACTTGACCTCCTAGTGTAATTGGAAATTACATGTTGATCGAATATATAGTTGAAGTATACTATATATAGAACTGAACGTAGTTATCGGAAATGTCTTTTGACTTAAGCCTGAATAATAAGAAACCTTTTCGAAAGAAGAGTGCTGAACTGTAATTACATGGGGTATCAGACATGAGACTTGTGTAGCTTTTCGTGAGGTAGAATTGTGCACGTCCGGATTAGGCGTATAAGCCCCCTAGTTGGCTTGGTAGCGGCCCGATAGAGGAGGAGATTTACGCCATGTGGGGGAGTGCGCGAATTTTCTGTAGAATGTTCTACGATTAGACCTAGATGTTAATAAGCGCCTTGTGGCCTTATAGGTTGAAGTACTATGCGTGGCGCGATCTACTGACTTAAGGAGTAGGCGGTTTGAGGTGCTGGAGTGTTTTGCTATTAGTCGATAATCGCCGCTAGGTATGTGAACCTCTTCCTACCTTTTCTAGCATGATATGTGTATAACTATGTAGTACGGTGACGCATACGTGTTAAACGATTTGATTGGTTTGAAACATAAAGTGTTATAACGGCTTTATGGGAAGTTGGTTATAACAGCTTTATGTAAGTAAGAAAATGCTTTATGGTTTTAAAAGGTAACTGATTTGACTTATAACTGACTTAATGTGTAATAATAAAGAATCTTGAAGTACTTCAAAAGAATCTCAATCATTTTTAATGTAAGAATAATACTTGGTTTTGAAAACATAAGAGTTATACTAGCTTTATGGGAAGTTAGGTATAACGTCTTAAGAATGGTAAAATGAATGGTTTATTGATTTTAAAAGTTAAGAGACTTGATCTTAAAAGATAAGAGACTTAACTTGTTTTACCTGGTAATTAACATTTTGTTAAAAATGTTGTAAAACCTCATTCGCGAGTAATGAGTACTTGATTTTAAAAGCAATATTGTTTCCGATTTGGAAATCGAATAAGTATCGAACAAACCACAACAAGCTTAATAAAGGGAAATGTTTTGACTAATAATGTATTAGTAAAACCAGTAGAAACTTCCATCTGCATAGAAACTAAGATGAGACAAAATGATGTTACATTTCCTAGATCATGGCCGCTTAAATAAGATTGTTATAAACAAGAATAACCTACTCACGATCGTATATATGTTTCTCAAATTGCTTTTAAAGGAGAATTATATCATTAAGTGATTAAAATTATGAACTACTAAACCTTTCGAAAATGAGAAACTTGAGTAATTGAAATTAGGCAAACTTGAAACATTTGGAAAAGAATGTTGTTACTTGATTTTACGAAGAGAAGTGTTCTGATTTACTTCAAAGGATAATCACTCTATTTTCATATACTACGTATTGTGTGACTTTGTAAACGTAACTTATCTTTTAAAAGATAATGTATGAAGTACTTTGGGAATAGATACCCGATCTTGTTAATCATATATTAGAATGTACCTTGTGTGTATAACTTGATTGTGTTGGTTTGTGATAGCCTTGTAATACTTTCTTGTTGATTTGATAAGTAGACGTGATATGATGCTATGTGTGTTAGTGTCTTGTAACGTTTGTGTAAGAGAGTATTCTTGTTGTGCTTATGTTGTTTAACGATAAGCTGTTATGTTAGTATAATATCACTCACCTCTTGACATATTACCGGGGTTAAGTCGCCTCCGTCGCGGGTAGACTCGGCGATGCAGGACCATGATTCGAGAATACCTCACGCGGTCCAAGGACCTATGCGACCTACACGGAGTTCCGTGTTAGTGATGCGGGTTATACCTCATGCGGTCTATGTGGCCATGCGGACACGAGTCGGGGCGACGCCGAGGAGTAGCTACCCTCGACGCGGGTTACATACCCTATGCGGGCCTATATGAGTGGCCTATGCGGACTACGGAGTCGAGATTAGGCTTGCATGGTGATACTACGCAATTGGCCTGCTTGATCATTCGCAGCCTAGAAAAGACATGTTACGCTTTACCTATTGTTGCTCTTGTTTATGATGGCACTATGTGCAGTTACCTTGGTTGTTTCATACATACTTGCAAAACTAATTTTAAAATGATATGTTTTCATTTAAGTACTTTACAGTTTCATATACTTGGTACCTGTTGTACTGACCTCCTTCGGGCCGCGTCACGCCGCAGTCGAGGTACACGATCGTTGATCCTAGTTCTCGGGTCACGCTCAGCGTATGGAAGCCCGCTTTCTCCGAGGCTTATCGGGTATAGTCCTCGTCGTTGTAGGTATTTACATTCGGGGTATGGCGGCCCCGCCCCGCCATTGTTGTCGTATCATTCTTAGAGGTGCAGTAGTATCGCAGGGCGAGTTGTAATGGGATGTAATCGTCGATTTTAAAATTGATTTATATATATGTCGTAAGGCAAGTTTTCTCCGACATCGTTTACTTCTTAATATTTTCATGTCTTGTTTTATGTTCCGCCGACACTGATGTTGTATCACCAGGGTGCCCGGTAGGCACGACCACGCCCGGTTCGGTCGTGACAAAAGTGGTATCGAGCAATTAATCCTGGAAAGTGTCTACAGACCGTATCTAGTAAAGTCTTGATTATCTGTGTTGTGCACCACACCAATAATCGTGAGGCTATAGGATATTTAGGATTGGTTTCATTCTTCTCACTCGAGATCGTGCCTTAGAGTCGTGTTGTAAGTTGGACCTCTAACGTATTTCTTTCCTCACCGCTATGCCTCCGCGCAGGCAACCCGCCCAGAGCAAGGCAGCCGAGGGAGCTGCGAGTAGAGTACAGAGGGTTACGAGGGCACGGGCCCAATCTTTACCTAGGGTAGTGCTTCATTCGGGGAGTTATGCTACGTCACTAGCCCCAGCAGAGTTTAGCACGGCGGCGGCAGTTCCTACTGCGGCCATGACATTTGAACCTTCAGTTCCACGACCGGAGACAGAGAATATAGATTGCAAAGAGGCGACCCTGTTACTAGCTATGGATTTGGCTACCAGAGAGCATACCGATGTACCGCGAGTCTTGATGAATATCTTAGAAAGGGTTGTGCGAGAGTAATTCTTGATTAGGCTTCGAGCATGGCCCGTACGGGCTTATCGCGCAAGAAAGCCAAGAAACGTAGATCAACGGGTTAACGGGCGACGAGTAAGAGGGCGAGCGGCAAGGTCCTTGGTAACTTTCGAGTCGAGTCACCTCACCGAGATTAGATTATGCACATCCACCGCAGAAAGGTCCTCCACGGTTCGTGACGTCGGTATGCAGGAGTTGATCGAGCTCGAGCTTCCGCTCACGCTACACGCAGTTCCGGCACCGATTCGCTTTTTCCCAGTGTTCACAGCGATGCACGTCATCCCGGGAATGTCATCTTTAGTTAGTACTTGTTTTACCTACGACCGCCGTGGTCCGATGTCGAAAGAGTGTCCTCAGAGAGGACTTAGCCTTCGTGATCGATGGGTAGTCGCCACCTTCCTTAGCTATGCGCCTACGGGCGAGTTTGATTAGAACGACTTAAGGAGTGAGCAAGAGATACTGAGTTTATCATTAAACCTCTAGAGATTAGTACGTATGATGAGATGAGTATATCTTAAGTGCTATGTTCTGATAGCAGTGTGTAATTTGTGATTAGAAATCATGGTTCAGTAACCGGGGAAGATTGGGGGATAGAGAAAGTGTGAGCCTTAGAGTGTTATACATGGAGACCTTAGAGGTAAGACCATCTCGAGTAAAAGATGTATTGTTTATGTTTGACCCTTATAGGAGTGCATTGTGCATGTGAGTTATGTTTGTGGGATAAGTCCCTGAGTAGTGTGGAATGAAAGAGGGTAGTTGAGCTAAGAAGACCGCTAGGTTTTCGTAACGTGATTAGTGAGAGTTTTCCTGATCGGGGAGCTAGTGTCTTGCGCGTTGCCGGGTCGGGTTGAGGCCAAGTTGCGGGTCAACCCGCGACCTGTTTGGTGCGGGTCAGGTCAGGTGGTCCCGCTTGTGCTAGGGTCATAAGGGTGTTTGGCCTAAGTTTAGTTAACCAACGCACGAGTTCGTGGACGATTCGACCAAAGAGTCGGGCCGGCGAGGTCACCGCCTTGTCTTCTAGCAAAGACCGCTTACTCGGCGTTGTTGATTTATCGGAAAGGTTGTAAGGCTGCACGGGTGCCTAACTTTACCTTATGACGCATAGTGGAGCCAGTGGTACGACTGCTTTTGTTTCGGAAGTTTACCAAGCAGGTTAAGAACTCGTGGAGTCTCAGACCGCATTCGCCAGCCGCGATGGATTTCGGGGTAGTTGGGGATTGTTGTCTCTGTGGAGGAGTGTTTAAGCTACCATTTTGTTCTGATGTCGCCTTATGAAGCCTTGAGGGGCGGATGTGTAAGTCACGGCCGATTGGTTCGATGTTGGCAAGATTCAGATAGTTGGTTCAGCTTGTTCCAACAGATCCGGATAGGTAAAGCTTGTCTAGAAGAGGTTCCGCACTCAGAAATCGTGCGGATAATCCATGACGACGCTAGAGTTCGTGCCGACGGTCGGTCTTCTTGAAAGTACCACCCGTCAGGTGACGAGTTTTGGAAAATAGAGGAACTTAGCGAGTTACTTTGGGCCCTTTGAGTTCATGTGAAGAATAGGCCGTTGCCTATATGTTAGCTTTTGCCTCGACTTAGGAGGCAATACGTCCGTCTTTCAGTATTATTATGATCGGAAAGTATGGAGATCCATCCAGTGTTCGCTAATGATGACCACGTTAGAGATAGTAACCCCGAGTTTTGGAAACCGGGCGATCGTAAATGTGGTAAGAGTTCGAGTGCACGATAGCCTCGTGGATCGCATGCAGCCAGTACCATTTGTTGTGTCACGAATGACACTAGAACCTCGCGCAAAGTGACAAAAGTGGTATCACGAGTAAAGGAGAAGCGAGCATGTATTGAAAGCAGAGATGTGACCATTTTTTTGTATGGAGAAAGTGCGAAGGAATTATATTTTAGCACCCTTGGACGGGAGCGTTTGTGATGTTAGAGGTGTTTCCTCGTGGACTTGGATGTAAGTATTTTGCGCAGTGTTGTGGCGATTGTGGCAGGTGGATTGTTCGTAAGTATAGTAGTGAAGACTATACCGGCGACGCTTGGTTTGAGACTTAGAAGAACATTCGACGAATGTTTCTAGGAGGGAGAATGTTATACCGTATTTTGAGTATGCACGTAAGGCGCACGTAGAAAAATTTGAACTTGAGAATAGGCTTGGCCGATTTATTCTTGTGCACAACACGGTTAGAGTCGTTGACAAAACGCTTTCCAACTTCGTAGGGAAAATTCGGCCATGTCATTTTTAATTTTTGGATTTTTCCAGAGACGAAACATTTTGGACCAACGAGAGGGCGACACTTGTCACCCTCTCATCGGAACACGTTAGGCGGTGATATCGACGAATGGAGAGTGGAGTAGGTAGGATATTTTGTGTGTTAGTTGGTTTAGGACACATGGGTGAATCTCGCCTTACACTTGCCTAGCACTTGGGTAAATCTTGGCCATTGGTTGGCCTTTACTGACCTATAAATACCCTCCTTTGATGAACTTCTTCATCCAAAAATCTCTAAGTCTTGAAAGCTTCTTCCTCCCCTTTGCAGGCATTTGGCCGAGAGCACCCTTCCCTCGCCGAGAGTTTCCCAGTGGCCGCCGAGGGTACACACCCCCTCCTGGTGCTAGCCACGGGTACCCCTAGCCTAGTTGTTTTCGTGATAATACCCCCTTTTGTGGTATAGTGATACTCTCAAAAGTATTGTTATAATGCCCAAATTACCTTAGCCGTATACCTTGTAGTATTCTAAGGTTATACCTATACTAAAAGCCAGCTTATACTATTATACTTCCCGTCAATACAAAACCGAAACCCCAAGGAAAATCTCCATAGTTGGTTGGAGTATTAAGTGTAAGTTGGTTAGAACTTCTAAAGGTTGTTTGGAGCGGTCTGAGCGCACGAGTAGAGCTAAACCTTGCTCAGATCGACATTTAAACTCGGATAATTTTGGGCTTATCGAGGTAAACACTCTTGACCTCCTATTGTAATCGAAATTACATGTTGTTAGAATATATAGTTGAAGTATACTATATATAGAATCGAACGTAGTTATCGGCAATGTCTTTTGACTTAAGCCCAATAATAAGAAACCTTTTCGAAAGAAGAGTGCTGAATCAGAATTACATGGGATCAGACATAGACTTGTGTAGCTTTTCGTGAGGTAGAATTGTGCACGTCCGATTAGACGTATAACCCCTGGTTGGCTTCGTAGCCACCGATAGAGAGGAGATTTACGCTGTCATGTGGGAGTGCCGAATTTTCTATAGAATGTTCTACGATTAGACCTAGATGTTAATAAGCGCCTTGTGGCCTTATAGGTTGAAGTACTATGCGTGGCGCGATCTACTTGACTTAAGGAGTAGGCGGTTTGAGGTGCTTCGAGCGCTTTGCTATTAGTCGATAATCGCCGCTAGGTATGTGAACCTCTTCATACCTTTTCTAGCACGATATGTGTATAACTATGTAGTACGGTGACGCATACGTGTTAAACGATTTGATTGGTTTTGAAACATAAAGTGTTATAACCGCTTTACGGGAAGTCGTTATAACACTTTATGTAAGTAAGAAAATGCTTTATGGTTTTAAAAGGTAATCGATTTGACTTATAACGACTTAATGTGTAATAATAAAGAATCTTGAAGTATTTCAAAAGAATGTCAATCATTTTTAACGTAAGAATAATACTTGGTTTTTAAAAGATAAGAGTTATACTAGCTTTATGGGAAGTTTGGTATAACGTCTTAAGAATGGTAAAATGAATGGTTTATTGATTTTAAAAGTTAAGAGACTTGATCTTAAAAGATAAGAGACTTAACTTGTTTTATTTGGTAATTAACATTTTGTTAAAAATGTTGTAAAACCTCATTCGCGAGTAATGAGTACTTGATTTTAAAAGCAATAATGTTTCATCGATTTGAAATCGTAATAAGTATCGAACAAACCACAACAAATAGCTTAATAAAGGGAAATGTTTTGACTAATAATGTATTAGTAAAACCAGTAGAAACTTTCATCCGCATAGAAACTAAGATGAGACAAAATGATGTTACATTTCTAGATCATGGTCGCTTAAATAAGATTGTTATAAACAAGAATAACCTACTCACGACGTATATATATGTTTCTCAAATTGCTTTTAAAGGAGAATTATATCATTAAGTGATTAAAATTATGAACTACGAAACCTTCAAATGAGAAACTTGAGTAATTGAAATTAGGCAAACTTGAAACATTTGGAAAAGAATGTTGTTACTTGATTTTACGAGAAGTGTTACGATTTACTTCAAAGGATAATCACTCTATTTTCATATACTACGTATTGTGTGACTTTGTAAACGTAACGTATCTTTTAAAAGATAATGTATGAAGTACTTTGGGAATAGATACCCGATCTTGTTAATCATATATTAGAATGTACTTGTGTGTATAACTTGATTGTGTTGGTTTGTGATAGCCTCATAATACTTTCTTGTTGATTTGATAAGTAGACGTGATATGATGTTATGTGTGTTAGTGTCTTGTAACGTTTGTGTAAGAGAGTATTCTTGTTGTGCTTATGTTGTTTAACGATAAGTTGTTATGTTAGTATAATATCACTCACCTCTTGACATATTACCGGGGGTTGTCGCCTCCACGCGGTAGACTCAGCGATGCAGGACCATTATTCGAGAATACCTACGCGGGTCCGGGACCATGCGGACCTACGGAGTTCCGTGTTAGTGATGCGGGGTTATACCTCACGCGCTATGTGGCTACGCGACTACGAGTCCAGGCGACGCCGATGAGTAGCTACCCTCGACGCGGGTTACATACCCTATGCGGGCCTATATGAGTGGCCTCGCGATCACGGAGTCCGTGATTAGGCTTGCATGGTGATACTACGCAATTGCCTCGCCGATCATTCGCATCCTAGAAAAGACTTGTTACGCTTACCTATTTTTGCTCTTGTTTATGATGTGCACTATGTGCGTTACCTCGTTGTTTCATACATACTTGCAAAACTAATTTTAAATGATATGTTTTCATTTAAGTACTTTACGCTTCATATACTTGGTACTGTTAGATCGACCTCCTTCGGGCTGCGTTCACGCCGCAGTTGAGGTACACCATCGTTGATCCTAGTTCTCGGGTCACGTCAACAGCGTATGGGAAGCTCCGCTTTCTCCGAGGCTTATCGTGGTATAGTCCCCGTCGTTGTAGGTATTTACATTCGGGGTATGGCGGGCCCCGTCCCGCCATTGTTGTCGATCATTCTGAGGTCCGTAGTAATCGCTGTGGCGAGTTGTAATGGGATGAATCGTTGGCTTTTAAAATTGATTTATATATATGCCGTAAGGCAAGTTTTCTCCGACATCGCTTTACTTCTTAATATTTTCATGTCTTGTTTTATGTTCCACTGACACTCGATGTTGTATCACTGTGTGCGGGTAGGCATACCACGCCCGGTTCGGGTCGTGACATCAAGTTAGCCGAATTGGCCTAGTAAGTTGTATTAATTTGATATATATTGTGGGGCAAAATTTTACACGTCTAGTAGGCGTGTAATCCCCTATTGATGATTGCATTGTTTGGGCCTTAAATGTGGCGTATTTGGTTATTGTATTCGGCCTTGAAAAAAGTGGCAAAGTAGTAGAAACAAAGGAGGTGCTGTCCGATTTTCCGTAGAAATTAGTGACCTTACACTTATAACATTCTACGTTTGAAGTAAGATGTTAATAGACGTATTGTGGATATTATAGGTTGACATACTACGGGCGGGGCATTGTACTTGGCAAGTGGTTGACCCGAAGAGGTATGTAGAACTTTTCCTATCTTTTGAGCATGACTAGTCAGACGATATAGTACGTAGACGACAAGACCTTGATATCCTTTACTAGTTTTATGAATAGCCAAAGGGTGAGTTAGAGATTAACTCACTTCTTTGAAAATATTAAGGATGCCTAATGTTTTATTAAAGTTAAGGGACTTGAAGAGTTTTAAAGTATGTGATACTTGTTCCGTTTTAAACGTATAAGTCCTGGATAGAAATTGTATTTGGCTAAGGTGTAAAGTGAATATAACGACTTTATGGGAAGTTGGTTATATTTGCTTTATGGAAAGATAAATGACTTGATTTTAATGAAAAGGCAAATTGAATTTTAAGGCATCAATTGCCTAAGGTTTTATAATAAAAGGAGTCACTTGATTTAGAGACCTAACTTTATTTCTAAAGGTATTGTGACTTGCCTTGAAATGTAATTTGGACTTGATACTATGGTTAATAGTATCTTGGAAGTTTTATACTAAAAAGAGTCATTTGTTTTAAAGAGTGGAAGTATGTAGTACTTTGGGTTAAATTCCCGGATCTTTATAAAAGACATGTTAGTGCCTTAAGTAAACTAAAATGAGAGTGTATGTGAACAAGAATAATAAGAAGTTAGGGGATTCTTAACTTGCTTATATATTGTATGATAGCCGGTTTTGTGCTAGTGGTATATTATTCATTACGGTCATTCCCAGAGTTTGTGGCATTTGCATATTCCGTGGATTTGCTACCCACGATGCGAATACCTCGTGAGTCCGCAAGGGCTTATGCGGATGAAATAGTCCCACGCGGCGGTCCAATTACGCGAGAATACCTACGCGAGTCCGTAAGGCTTACGCGGTGAAATAGTCCCATGCGCGAATACCTCACGCGTCCACGCGACCTACGCGGTGGAATAGTCCCGCGAGTAGGGTTGGTTAACGATATCGCGCGCGGTGGCCCCGCTGATCGTGAGCTTCCTATTGTATATTGTAAGTATACTACTATTTACTCATCATTAGTAAGGCACGCGGTACTATAATTCGATTATCATACATGTCCCGCTTTGTTTTAAACTATGATGTAATTACGATTTTTCCGCTTTACATACTTAGTACATATTGTAATCGACCCGTCCTCTGGCGCGCTCATGCCGCAGAAAGTGGTAAGTGGTGGATCCTCATTCTTAGGATCACTTATCGACGTCAAGCTCCATTTCTCGAGGCTTGTCTCTTTCGTACGATCTTTCCCGATGTTGTAGATTTATGTACATTCGGGTATGGCGGGGCCCCGTCCCGCCACGATTGTTATTCCTGTGAGGTCCGTATTCACATACGTGGTTGGTAAGAACCGAGTTATACGCTTGTACTTTTGATTATGTTTATATTATGGAAGACGCACTTTATCGGCTATCCCGTGATGTTTATTGTTTAAACACGTGTTTATGTTATGTATGTTCCGCCGCTATTCTCTCGATGTATACAGAACTGGTGCCTGTAGGGCACCCGCGCCCGGGTCGGGTCGTGACAAAAGTGGTATCGAGCGCTTAGTCCTCTGAAAGTGTCTACGCATCGTGTCTAGTAGAGTCTTGATTATCGCAAGTTGCGCACCACATCTATAATCGTGAGGTTGCAGGACATTTAGGATTAGTTTCATTCTTCTCTCTCGAGATCGTGCAAGAGCCGCCTTATTAGGTTGAACTCTCCGACCTATTCTTATGAAACAATTATGCCTTATGCGGAAGGCGACCAGGGGCCTGTGGCAAGGCGGCGAGGAGCTAGCGGTACTCGAGGTTACGGACTGACTGCACGCACTATGCCCGAGGTAGAGGCGGTCGGCGAGTTCAGCCACGCCGGCAGTATTAGAGTAGCCGAGAGCGGCAGTAGCTCCAGAGGTTCCTGCACTGCAGCCTCCATCCCACACCGGAGCCGAGTATAGAGACTACGGGAGCGATCCTGTTATTGACCAAGATAGTAGGCAAGGCGACAGTGAGCAGCCCACCCTAGAGCCGACAGTTTGCGGATTAGGGATTTTCTGGGTTGTCATCCACCTGAGTTTTATGGTTCGAGGTCTGAGGAGGATCCGCAGGAGTTCATTCGGCAGCTACAGCGGACCATGCAGGTTCTTAGGGCTTCAGAGACAGAGTCTGTTACGCTAGCCTCTTACCGGTTACGCGATATTGCGTTGAACTGGTTTGAGTCGTGGTTGCTTTCGAGAGGTGAGGATGCTCTTCCAGCTGTTTGGGAGGAGTTTACAGAGGCCTTCATGGATCATTTTTTGCCTCCTGAGATGAGGAGAGCCCGGGTAGATAGATTCTTGACCTTGAGACAGAACGGGAGGACTATCAGGGAGTATAGCCTGGAGTTTGACTCATTGGCCGCATACGCGCACACTATTGTAGCTGACATGGCGGATAGGGTTCATCGTTATGTGATGGGGCTAGACCGTCATATGATTACTGCATGCTTGGGGGTGGCTCTTCAGCCCGGTATGGACATTGCCAGGATGCAGGCCTATGCGCAGGGGATAGAGGATAGAGAGAGGGAGGATCAGATTGACTCGAGCCCAAGAGGCCGTGACAACAGGTCTCGTGGCGCTGAGGCGACCTTTCGCAGCAGACTGGGTCCACATTCCAGCCAGCACAGAGTGCTCCATCACAGTTTTCTGGTAGGAGGTCTGATCAGCCGTGCCATTCGTGAGCGGTCGTGGCTCAGGACGTCGGGTTTCGCGAGGCGAGATTGTCCGTCGGCAGGCAAAGATAGTAGTGCGGCAAGCGGTGATCGCTTGGGTCTTCCTCTCCTTCCGTGGTTATGCGCCCCGGAGGGCAGGGTACTCATGGACCGGCAGGATGCGGTAGAGGTCATGGTGGTGGTTCCAGTTCTAGCGGTCCACAGAACCGCATATATTCTCTAGCCAGCCGACAGGATCAGGAGGCTTCCCCTGACGTCGTCACAGGTACATTATTGATTTCAGACTGTGATGTTTATGCTTTGATAGATCCAGGTTCTACCTTGTCCTATGTGTCCCCTCTTATCGCGGGTAGAATCGGGATAGAGCCGGTGTCGATAGAGCCTTTTGAGGTAGCTACGCTAGTGGGTGATTCGGTGTTAGCTGAGCGGGTGTATAGAGGTTGTCCGGTGTTTATTTACAGTCGTCAGACCCTTGCAGACTTGATAGAGTTGGAGATGACATATTTTGATGTCATTATGGGTATGGACTGGTTGACTTCTTGTTATGCCAACGTTGACTGTAGGGACAGGTTGGTTCGGTTCCAGTTTCCTGGCGAGCCCGTTATCGAGTGGAAGGGCAACACAACGTCGCCGAGGGGTAGGTTTATTTCTTACCTCAAGGCTAGGAAGATGGTGCAGAAAGGGTACATCTATCATCTGGTTCGGGTATTTGATACAGAGGCTGAGGTGCCAGTTCTCCGCCGAGCCGATGGTTAGGAGTTTCGGATGTGTTCCCGCACGATCTTTCCGTATCCTCCCGAGAGGAGATTGAGGTTTGTATTGACACGTTGCCAGACACTCGACCTATTTCCATTCCGCCATACAGGATGGCACCTGCTGAGTTGAGGGAGCTGAAGGACCAGCTGAATGATTTGCTGGAAAAAGGTTTCATCAGGCCTAGTGTATCTCCCTGGGGAGTGCCGGTTTTGTTTGTGAAGAAGAAGGATAGGACGCTGCGTATGTGTGTTGATTACAGGCAGCTGAATAAGGTAACCATCAAGAATAGGTACCCCCTCCCCAGGATTGATGATTTGTTTGACCAGTTGCAGGGTGCGAGGTGTTTCTCCAAGATAGACCTGCGGTCTGGTTATCATCAGGTTCGAGTTCGAGAGGCAGATGTCCCAAATACTGCATTCAGGACCCGGTATGGGCACTATGAGTTCAGGGTTATGTCTTTCGGTTTGACAAACGCTCCAGCGGTATTTATGGATTTGATGAACCGGGTGTTCAATCCATTTTTGGATACATTTGTGATTGTATTCATCGATGACATCCTGGTTTATTCGCGGACAGAGCAGGAGCATGCAGAGCACTTGAGGACAGTACTTGGGGTTCTCCGGAGCCGGCAGTTATTCGCCAAGTTGACAGGCTAACGAAATCAGCCCATTTCCTTCCGGATCGACGCGTTTTACCGAGGACTATGCCAGATTGTACATCAGAGAGATTGTGAGGCTGCACGGTGTCCCAGTGTCGATTATATCTGATAGGGGAGCCCAGTTTACGGCTAACTTTTGGAGGTCTTTTCAGAAGGGATTAGGGACACAGGTGAGCCTCAGTACAACATTTCATCCTCAGACGGACGGGCAGGCAGAGCGTACTATCCAGACACTTGAGGATATGCTGAGTGCCTACGTGATTGATTTCAGGGGTAGCTGGGAGGATCATTTTCCTCTTGTGGAGTTTGCTTATAACAACAGCTACCATTCCAGTACACAGATGGCGCCATACGAGGCTTTATATGGGCGGAAATGCAGGTCGCCGATTGGTTAGTTCGACGTGGGCGAGGTGCAGTTAGTTGGCCCAGACTTGGTTTAGCAGGCTGTGGATAAGGTGAAGCTTATCCAGAGAGGCTTAGCGCTCGTAGTCGGCAGAAGTCATACGCGGATAATCGGCGTGATTTGGAGTTCGTAGACGATTGGGTCTTGAAGGTGCCACCCACGGCGGTGTGATGAGATTCGATAAGAAGGGGAAACTCAGCCCAAGGTACATTGGGCCCTACCAGATCGTCCGTAGAGTGGGCAAGGTTGCCTATGAGTTGGATCTGCCATCAGAGTTAGAGGCGGTACATCCGGTCTTTCATGTTTCTATGTTGCGGAAGTGTATCGGAGATCCAGCGAGAGTTTTCCCTACTAGTGAGGTCCAGGTGACAGAGAGGTTATCGTATGAGGAGAGTCCCATAGCGATACTCGATCGCCAGGTCAGGCGACTGTGGACCAAGAATGTGGCTTCCGTCAAAGTCTTGTGGAGGAATGATAACCGAGAGGAGATGACTTGGGAAGCGGAAGAGGACATGTTGAAGAAGTATCCTCACTTATTCCCTACACCTTCAGGTAATTCTTTTCCCTTACTTGTCAAGTTTTAATTGAAGCATTTGTTTTGTGTAAATGCTATTTTGTGGCCATGTGTGGCATTATTGGTATGTCGGGGTTGTGAAAGGAAACGGTGTCGCTAATTTTAAGTTTGACTCCGAAAGAACATTCGGGGACGAATGTTTCTAAGGTGGGAAGAATGTTACACCCCGTATTTACAGGACATGTTTTAAGAACGTACGAAAGAACTCACAAGTGTTAAGATTTGAGACTTATAAAAAATTATCGGAATTATGAAATTGTCAGAAAACGTATTATTATGACGAATGGGAGGGCGACACTGTCACGACCCGAACCCGGGCCAGTGACTGGTGCCTTACCCCGGGCACCCTAGTGATACAACATCAGAGAAAATCAGCGGAAATAAAAACAGGAACATGAATTAAGAGACAAGATAATTAAACAGGCCAACCAAAACAGTTGCCTTCATCATATATATACATAAATACCCGAACAGTTATCCTTTTTACAAACTCTGCCCGCAACAGTGCTACAGACCTCTAAGATTTTTACAATAGCTATGACGAGACAGGGCCCCGCCATACCCCTGAATGTATAAGAATCTACAGACTCAGGGTAACATACCAAAAGATAAGCCTCCGAAGAAATGGGGCTTCCCGACACGCTGAACTGTGATCCTATGAGCGAGGATCCACAACCGATGTACTTCCACCTGCGGCATGAACGCCCGAAGGAGGTCGATCTGACAGGTACCAGTATGTGAAGCTGTAAAAGGCGTAAATGAAATCATAATAGTCTATATAAAGCAGGAGACATATATGATAACCAGATGAAATACGTGTCCCTGCCCATCTCGTGGGACTCGGTGTAGAATCACATGTAATCGTGTCCCGCCATCTCGTGGGACTCGGTGTAAAAATCAGATGAAATACGTGTCCCTTCCCATCTCGTGGGACTCGGTGTACAATCAACTGGAATACGTGTCCCTGCCCATCGCGTGGGACTCGGTGTATAATCAAATGAAATACGTGTCCCTGCCCATCTCGTGGGACTCGGTGTAGAATCGCTCATAACAAATCAACCTACCTTCATCGAGACGCGGGGCGAAGTAAATACAACAAAGGCTATCACAACAAGCATAGGCAAGTTTCACAACAACAAGCATAGGCAAGCTTCACAACCACAAGCATAGGCAAGCTTCACAACCACAAGCATAGGCAAGCTTCACGACAAAAAGCATAGGCAAGCTATACACAACTCAAAGTACTTTCATTTTATGCCAAAGTCCGGATTTTAACCCTAAGGTACTACGTACGTTAAATTACTTTTAAAGATCCATTTCTTTTACAAAGGTCACCGATACGTAGTATAAAAATAGAGTGACTAACATTGTTAAGTAAACCAAAATGCTTTCCTTTGTAAAATCAAGTAACAACCTTATTTTCCAAACGTTCAAGTTTGCCTAATTTCAAATGCTCAAGTTTCTCATTTTAGAAAAGGTTTCGTAGTTCATAGTTTTAATCCTTTAAACATAATTCTCCTTTAAACGTTTTGAGAAACATATGCCTTATAGGTGAGTAGGTTATTCTTGTTTATAAACAATCTTATTAAGCAATCATGATCTAGGAAATGTAATATCATTTTGTCTCATCTTAGCTTCTATGCAGATGGAGGTTTCTACTGGTTTTAATAATACTTCATTAGTCTTTACATTTCCCTTTATTAACGCTGCAGTGGTTTGTCGATGCTTATTCTGATTTCCGAAATCAGTAAAACATTATTCCTTTTAAAAACCAAGTACTCATTACTCAAGAAATGAGGTTTCACCCAAAATTCATACATTTAAGTCAAGTCTCTTATCTTAAAAAAAAATCGGTAAACCATTCTCTTTATCTCTCTTAAGACGTTATACCTAACTTCCCATAAAGCTAGTATAACTCTTATGTTTTCAAAGCCAAGTATTACTCTTCTTTCAAAAAGGTCTTTTTGAAACACTTCAAGTTCTTTATTACTACACATCAAATCCGTTATAAGTCAAATCAGTTACCCTTTGAAACCACAAAGCATTTTCTTACCTACATAAAACTGTTATAACCAACTTCCCATAAAGCCGTTATAACACTTTATGTTTCAAACCAATCAAATACATTAAACACATGTACGTCTACCGTACTACATAGTTATACACATATCATGCTAGAACAGATAGGAAGAGGTTCACATACCTCGCGACGATTCTGACTAATAGCGCTCAAAGTACCTCAAACCGTCGGCTACACCTTAAGCCAAGTAGACCACGCCACACGTAGTATTTCAACCTATAGAGGCCACTGGCGCCTATTAACATCTTAGATCTCAATGCAGAATATCTTACAGAAAATTGGCAAGACTCCCCATGCAGCGTAAATCTCCTCTCAGCCGTAGGCTGCAAGCCAACCGGGGTTTGCACGTCTAACGGCGTGTACAATTCTACAGGTAATACTACACAAGTCTCATGTCTGATCCTATGTAATTCTGATTGATTCACTTCTTAAAATTCGAGCTTAAGTCGCAAGACATCAGTAAGTATTATTCGAGCTTAAGTCGAAAGACATTGCCGCACAACTATGTTCAATTCTATATATAGTATACTTAACTATATACTCCTACAACATGTAATTTCCAATTACAATGAAGGTCAAGAATGTTTACCTCGATAAGCCCAAAATTATCCGAGTTTATATGTCGATCTGAGCAAGGTTTAGCTCTACTCGATGCGCTCAACCGCTCAAACAACCCTTAAGTTCTAACCAACTTCTACTTAACACTTCAACCGACTATGAAGGTTTTCCTTAGGGTTTCGTTTTTGGTAGAGGAAGTATAATAGTATTTTCTGGCTTTTGTAAAAGTGTAACCTTGGGAATACTACAAGGTATTTGGGCCAAGGTATTTGGGCATTATAACAATACTTGGAGAGTATTTCTATACCACAAAGGGGTATTATACGAAGACAACTAGGCTGGGGTACCTACGGCTAGGGCACTCTGAGGGGAGGAGGCTCGGCCAAGGCTCACTCAAAGGGGGGGGGGGGTAGAATCTTTGGAAGAGAACACTCAAGAGGGAGGGAGTAGTGTGAGACTTAGAAAGATTGCTCAAGTTTGGATGAAGAAAGTCTTCAACTAGAGGGGTATTTATAGGTCAAGGAATGGCCAACCAATGGCCAAGATCCATCCAAATGTTAGGCAAGTGTAAGTCCAAGATCAAGCCAAGTGCACCTTATCCATCTACCACCAAAATATCCTACCTAACCCTTGACCAAGAAACAACACAAAAAACTAGCCATTTATGCCTTTGCCCTCCACTTCTCACGTCGATGTGAGGTGACACATGTCACCCTCGTTGGTCCAAAATGTTTCGTCTCTCGGAAAAATCATAAAAATTATTAATGACATAGCCGGAATTTTCCCTACGAAAGCTGTGGAAACGTTTCGTCGAAAAACGACTCCTTTCGGCACTTGTGCACAAATTCGAACCTATGCCTATTTTGAGGCTCAAATTGTATACGTACGCCCTCACGTACATACTGCGGAAATCTGAGGGTATAACATTCTCCCCTCCTTAGAAACATTCGTCCCGAATGTTCCTTCTCAAGACAGATAACGATAAAGTTCTTCTAACAAGTTGCCAACGCCACCACTGGCCACGAAATAACACATGCACGCAAATACTTATATCCAAGTCCACGAGGAAATACCTCTAACATCACAAACTTTTGTCACTTTGCCGCGAGGTTCTAGTGTCGCTCAGCGACCCAACAAATGGTGCGGATGCATGCGATCCCTGAGGTCTAAAATATACATCCTCCGCACCTTCTCCCTTTACAAGAAATAATCATATCTATGCTCGCAATACATGCTCGCCTCTACCCTTACTCGTCGTACTCTTCTTGAACACTTGAACTCTTCTAGTATACGTATCATACTTCAGTCATCGCTTCAGTTTTCAAAACCTTGGAGTCACCACCTCCAACTTGGTTATCTTACTAGCCTCAATCTTCCTTAAGGCCATTCCCGGCCTTCACGACCATACAGTCGAACACACCCACGAACTCATACGATGGTCAACTAAACTTGGGCCTAGCACCCTCGTGACCTACCACTGGCGGGACCACGAGTGACCCGCGCCGAAGCAGTGCGGGTTGGCGCAACATGGCCCAACCCGACCCACTTAACGCATCACGCTCTTGTTTCCGATCCGGAACAATCTTACCTATACAAGTCATGAAAGCTACCACTTCCATTTACACTACCCAAGGAATTATCCTGAACACATTTATCGCAAACCAAGTATTTCAACAAAGACAATCCGTAAAATCTTTTATTCAAGATGACCTTACCTCTAAGGTCTCAACACGAAATATTCTAAGGTTCACACTTTCCATGCCCCCATACAAACCTTTCAACTAACCATGCTTTCTAACTCACAACATAACGCTATCCGAACGTAGTACACAATAAGAAGGTCATTATATCATGCATACAAATCTCTAGAGGTTAAGGATATACAGATCTACCGCTCACTCTAATCATAAGCACTGCCTGCGTGCATTGTAGAAGGTGATGAACACACGCCCGACGGTAGGTGAGTCATTCTGTTTCATCCTTCCTACTAGGGCGGTTCCTCGTCATATACGGCCACGGCGCGCAGAAAACAAGCACCGATAAAAAGCGACATTCCGGGATGGCGTCGCCACATCGTGCACTGCGAGAAAACACGAACGTGGCTAGAACCCATGTATATCTGTGAACCAGAAGCCCTGGAGCTCTGACCAGCTCCCGAATACCCTGAACGTCCTGACGGCTGTGGGGGACCACTCTGTACTGGTGGAGGTACATAACTAGACTCACTGGCGAGGCGGTCGCCTCGAAAGTTACCAAAGGACCTGCTGTTACGGCCCTCTTCGCGATCTCGGTCATTAGTCGACCTCTCGTGCCTCACATCCTAGTGCATGAGCTTGCGTGCGGGCAATGTCCATGCGGTGAAGATCTACACGTGCAAGCCTCGCTAAGTAATCATCGGCCAGTGGCGTGGCGGTGTACTCTGTCCTCCATATCGGCTACCACGGCGGGAACATACCGAGCCATGAGTCGAACTCCACATTGTACTCTCTAACCGTCCGCCGTCCCGCCTCAGCGTCAAAAATCTGCCGGCCGAGCCCTCCTCATTTGTGGGGGCAAGAAATGTGCAAAAGCCCTTGAGAACTCGTCCCATACGGTGGAAGTGCATGCTCTTCCGGGACAACTCCCACGAATCAAACGATCAAGCTGCGGTATCACGCGGTGATGCGAACCAATACCACCGACTCGCCTCAAACTCGATCACTCTCATGATCCATTGTAGCTGTCGGATAAACTCACGAGGTCATCCTCGACTCTCGATCCATAGAACAGCGGGCTCTGACTCGGAAAGTCAGTAGCCTCAAATGCGCTCGGTGGTGAACTACGGGTGCTAATTGAAATGGAACTGCTGCATCTAGCCTATCCTCATATCTGGCCACGACCACGGCGATGGCGGGCCATCTCCTTGTACCCGTCTCATCTGCTCCGGTGTGGGACCGGAGGCTCAGTGCGTAGTCTCGGCTGACCGCTGCGGCTCTAAACTCTCAGTCTTTGGCGTGTCGCGGCTTCGCCGTCGGAAGCTCATCTCGTGCCGGCCGGGCTGCGCCTCGTACTCTCTGTATCTCACTGCGGCTCCTCATCGCCTTGCCCATCCGGGCTCAGGTTGCCTTACTACGAGGCATAGCGGTAAAGGAAAGGAATACGTCGGAGGGTCCAACTTATCACACACTCTAGGGGCACGATCTCGGAATGAGAAGAATGAAACCAATCCTAAATGTCCTATAGCCTCACGATTATAGATGTGGTGCACAACACACCGATAATCAAGACTCTACTGAACACGGTCGTAGACACTTTCCGAGGACTAATCGCTCGATACCACTTTTGTCACGACCGAACCGGGCGTGATCGTGCCTTACCGGGCACCCTAGTGATACAACATCGAGAAAATCAGCGGAAATAAAAACATGAACATGAATTAAGAGATAAGATAATTAAACAAAGCAACCAAAGCAGTTGCCTTCATCATATATATACATAAATACGACAGTTATCCTTTTTACAAACCCCGCCTGTGATTACTCTGAGACCTCTAAGATTTTTACAATAGCTATGACGGGACAGGGCCCCGCCATACCCCTGAATGTACACGCATCTACAGCCTCAGGGTAACATACCCAAAGATACGCCTGCGACGAAGGGGGCTTCCCGACACGCTGACCTGTGATCCGATGAGCGCGGATCCACAACCGATGTACTTCCACTGCGGCATGAACGGCCCCGAAGGAGTCGGTCTGTGGTACCAAGTATGTGAAACTGTAAAAGACTGTAAATGAAATCATAATAGTCTATATAAAGCAGGAGACATGTATGATAACCAGATGAAATACGTGTCCCTGCCCATCTCGTGGGACTCGGTGTAGAATCAGATGAAATACGTGTCCCTGCCCATCTCGT
Organism: Przewalskia tangutica; assembly: GCA_029844215.1. Classification (NCBI taxonomy): domain Eukaryota; kingdom Viridiplantae; phylum Streptophyta; class Magnoliopsida; order Solanales; family Solanaceae; genus Przewalskia; species Przewalskia tangutica. The sequence goes on from CM056720.1 coordinate 58,059,914, forward strand.
GGGACTCGGTGTAAAAATCAGATGAAATACGTGTCCCTGCCCATCTCGTGGGACTCGGTGTATAATCAAATGGAATACGTGTCCCTGCCCATCTCGTGGGACTCAGTGTATAATCAAATGAAATACGTGTCCCTGCCCATCTCGTGGGACTCGGTGTAGAATCGTTCATAACAAATCAATCGGCCCTTCATCGAGAGACGCGGGGGTACAGAAATACAACAAAGGCTATCACAACAAGCATAGGCAAGTTTCACAACAACAAGCATAGGCAAGCTTCACAACCACAAGCATAGGCAAGCTTCACAACCACAAGCATAGGCAAGCTTCACGACAACAAGCATAGGCAAGCTATACACAACTCAAAGTACTTTCATTTTATGCCAAAGTCCGGATTTTAACCCTAAGGTACTACGTACGTTAAATTACTTTTAAAGATCCATTTCTTTTACAAAGGTCACCTGATACCCGTAGTATAAAAATAGAGTGACTAACATTGTTAAGTAAACCAAAATGCTTTCCTTTGTAAAATCAAGTAACAACCTTATTTTCCAAACGTTCAAGTTTGCCTAATTTCAAATGCTCAAGTTTCTCATTTTAGAAAAGGTTTCGTAGTTCATAGTTTTAATCCTTTAAACATAATTCTCCTTTAAACGTTTTGAGAAACATATGCCTTATAGGTGAGTAGGTTATTCTTGTTTATAAACAATCTTATTAAGCAGTCATGATCTAGGAAATGTAATATCATTTTGTCTCATCTTAGCTTCTATGCAGATGGAGGTTTCTACTGGTTTTAATAATACTTCATTAGTCTTTACATGTCCCTTTATTAACGCTGCAGTGGTTTGTCGATGCTTATTCTGATTTCCGAAATCAGTAAAACATTATTCCTTTTAAAAACCAAGTACTCATTACTCACGAATGAGGTTTCACCCAAAATTCATACATTTAAGTCAAGTCTCTTATCTTCTAAAAATCGGTAAACCATTCTCTTTATCTCTCTTAAGACGTTATACCTAACTTCCCATAAAGCTAGTATAACTCTTATGTTTTCAAAGCCAAGTATTACTCTTCTTTCAAAAAGGTCTTTTTGAAACACTTCAAGTTCTTTATTACTACACATCAAATCCGTTATAAGTCAAATCAGTTACCCTTTGAAACCACAAAGCATTTTCTTACCTACATAAAGCTGTTATAACCAACTTCCCATAAAGCCGTTATAACACTTTATGTTTCAAACCAATGAAATACATTAAACACATGTACGTCTACCGTACTACATAGTTATACACATATCATGCTAGAACAGATAGGAAGAGGTTCACATACCTCGCGACGATTCGACTAATAGCAAAGCGCTCAAGTACCTCAAACCGTCGGCTACCTTAAGTCAAGTAGACCACGCCACACGTAGTATTTCAACCTATAGAGGCCACAAGGCGCCTATTAACATCTTAGATCTCAATGCAAAATATCTTAAAGAAAATTGGCACCTCCCCCACACAGCGTAAATCTCTCCTGCAGCCAGTAGGCTCAAGCCAACGAGGGTGGGGGTTTGCACGTCTAAACGGACGTGTACAATTCTACTCACAGTAATAGTACACAAGTCTCGTAATACTGATCCTATGTAATTACTGATTGATTCACTTCTTAAAATTCAGCTTAAGTCGCAAGACATTGCAGTAAGTATTATTCAGGCTTAACTCGAAAGACATTGCCACACAACTATGTTCAGTTCTATATATAGTATACTTAACTATATACTCCTACAACATGTAATTTCCAATTACAACAGAAGGTCAAGAATGTTTACCTCGATAAGCCCAAAATTATCCGAGTTTATATGTCGATCTGAGCAAGGTTTAGCTCTACTCCGTGCGCTCAACCCGCTCCAAACAACCCTTAGAAGTTCTAACTAACTTCTACTTAACACTTCAACCGACTATGAAGGTTTTCCTTAGGGTTTCGTTTTTGGTAGGAAGTATAATAGTATTTTCTGGGCTTTTGTAAAAGTGTAACCTTGGGAATACTACAAGGTATTTGGGCCAAGGTATTTGGGCATTATAACAATACTTGGAGAGTATTTCTATACCACAAAGGGGTATTATACGAAGACAACTAGGCTAGGGGTACCTACGGCTAGTGGCACTACAAAGGGAGGAGGCTCTCGGCAAGTCTCACTCGAAGGGGGTAGACTCTTTGGACGAGAACACTCGAGAGGAGGAGTAGTGTGAGACTTAGAAAGATTGCTCAAGTTTGGATGAAGAAAGTCTTCAACTAGAGGGGTATTTATAGGTCAAGGAATGGCCAACCAATGGCCAAGATCCATCCAAGTGTTAGGCAAGTGTAAGGCCAAGATCAAGCCAAGTGCACCTTATCCATCTACCACCAAAATATCCTACCTAACCCTTGACCAAGAAACAACACAAAAAACGTGCCATTGATGCCTTTGCCGTCCACTTCTCACGTCCAATGTGAGGGTGACACATGTCACCCTCCCGTTGGTCCAAAATGTTTCGTCTCTCGGAAAAATCCGCAAAAATTATTAATGACATAGCCGGAATTTTCCCTACGAAAGCTGTGGAAACGTTTCGTCGAAAAACGACTCCTTTCGGCACTTGTGCACAAATTCGAACCTATGCCTATTTTGAGGCTCAAATTGTATACGTACGCCCTCACGTACATACTCTGGAAATACGGGGTATAACAGACACGTGTCACCCCCCCTTAATGATGCCTTGGACGAATTTTGCAAGGGCAAGAGGGTCATTGGACCTTTGTTAGCAAGACAAGTCTTGCAACTTGAAAGCTTGAGAGAATTGACTTGGTCAAAGGACCCACAAGGCTTGATATTTGATAAGAGCTCATCCAAACCACCCATTTGTTTATATCTTGACCCTTCATTACACTATATAATACTAGTAGTGCAAGACAAGGCTTAACACTTAGCCAAATTTTCACAAAAATTTGAAGAACTCTTAGCATTGCTCTCGGGTTCACTCAACTTGAGAAAGAAATTTTTTTGTTTCTTGTCCATTAAGCTCCTAACTTTAAACCAAGGTTCATGAGTGTATTGTAAGCATATCTCAATAGAAAAATCTCGGAAAATGATAGTTTTCGGGTTAGTCGCAAAGCGAAAACCTAGTTGTCTTTGTAGGTTTTGTTTGGAGATTTGAAGGAAATTTGTTGGTGTTGTTCTAAGGGTCTCAACAAGCGGATTGAAGTGTCTTGGAGAGGCTCTAAGTTACTAAGGAGCGACTTCGGATTTGGAGTTGGATTAAGATTCGTTGAGGTATAATCTTGTCCCTTAAAAGTGTTACAAGATTATTTATATTGTTGTTAGCTTTACATGTTGCTAGCATGAAGTGTATGTGTTGAAGTTTATAAGTGTTATGGATTGCTTGTAGCCTTAGAAATCCGAAATGTAATGTAAGCCATGTGAAGTTGGATTACAATTGGTCGTTTATTAGAATCGTCGCATGTTAATTACTTGGAGATTATAGTAGGTATTATCGACTGCGACTTGATATCATGTTAGGCTAATAACTTGGATTGAAATGGAAATTGGATAAGAATTGATGTTGTAGTACTTCAAGTTAGCCGAATTGGCCTAGTAAGTTGTATTAATTTGATATCTATTGTGGGGCGGAATGTTACACGTCTAGTAGGCGTGTAATCCCCTATTGATGATTGCATTGTTTGGGCCTTAAATGTGGCGTGTTTGGTTATTGTATTCGGCCATGAAAAAGGTGGCAAAGTAGTAGAAACAAAGGAGGTGCTGTCCGATTTTCCGTAGAAATTAGTGACCTTACACTTATAACATTCTACGTTTGAAGTAAGACGTTAATAGACGTATTGTGGATATTATAGGTTGACATACTACGGGCGGGGCATTGTACTTGGCAAGTGGTTGACCCGAAGAGGTATGTAGAACTTTTCCTATCTTTTGAGCATGACTAGTTGTACGTATATAGTACGGTAGACGTACAAGACTGTCACGACCCGTTCCGGGGCCCGTGACTGGTGCCTTACCCGGGCACCCAAGTAGCCATACATCAGAGTAATCAGCGGAATATAAAAACAAGACATGAAACAAGTGTAAAATAAGACACAGTTTATCTGAGAAAAGTCCCCTTTCGGCATATATATATATAACCAAAATCGCGATTACATCCCAGTGCATAACAGGACTACTGCACCTCAGAAGATAAGAAACTATGGCGGGACAGGGCCCCGCCATACCCTGAATGTACAAAACTATCTACAACAACAGGGAGATCATACCCAAAAGTCGAGCCTCCGGAGAAGATGGAGCTCCTGACACCAAAGCAAAAGATCCTAAGGATGCGGATCTAGCACCTGCTTTCCCTTACCTGCGGCATGAACGCAGCCCCCCGAAGGAGGTCAGTACAACAGGTACCAAGTATATGAAACTATAAAGTACTGAAACGAAATCAAAGCTTTTTAAAACCACTTACCAATACAATCAATTAAACCGCACATAGTGCCACAATATAAACAAGAGCAAACTAGGTATAAGGTAACTGGTCTTTTCTAGGCCGCTAATGATCGAAGCAAGGCCAATCGCCCATAGTATCATTATGCATGCCTAATCCTGGAACTCCGCGATCGCATAGGTCACATTGCACCGCATGAGGTATTCCTCGCATCGGGGATAGCTAACCCCCGGCATCGTCCTGGACCCCCGAAGTCCGCATAGTCACACAGACCGCATAGTCACACAGACCGCATGAGGCATCCCTCGCATCGGGATAATACCCGGAATGATCAATCCTGGAACTCCCGCAGCTCCGCATAGGTCACACAGACCCGCATGAGGTATACCTCGCATCGAGGGCGGCTAACCCTCGGCATATCAAGTCAGGGGGTGTAAGTGATATACTATCAGTACAACTACTTACCGTAAATGTCACGACCCGTTCCGGGGCCCGTGACTGGTGCCTTACCCGGGCACCCAAGTAGTCATACATCAGAGTAATCAGCGGAATATAAAAACAAGACATGAAACAGTGGTAAAATGAGACACAGTTTTTATGTGAGAAAATGTCGCCTTTCGGCATATATATATAAACATAGTTTTGCAGTTACATCCCAGCTGTACAATAGGACTACAGACCTCTAAGAAGATAAACAACTATGGCGGGACAGGGCCCCGCCATACCCTGAATGTACAAAACTATATACAACAACAGGGAGATCATACCCAAAAGTCGAGCCTCCGGAGAAGATGGAGCTCACGACACCAAAGCAAAGAGATCCTAAGGATGTGGATCTAGCACTGCTTGCCCTTACTGCGGCATGAGCGGCTCAAGGAAGGTCGATTACAAGTACTAAGTATGTGAAGCGTAAAATACTTAAATGAAATCATATCATTTAAAAACCAATTTACAAATATGCGCGAAACAACGATGTAACATCGCGTAGTGCCATATCATAAACAAGAGCAACAATAGGTAAATCAGAATGTGAGTCTTTTCTAGGTGCGAATGAACGAAGCGGGCCAATCGCCCATAGTATCATTATGCAAGCCTAATCACGGACTCCGTAGTCGCGTAGGCCAATCACATAGGCGCGTGAGGTATGACCGCGTCGAGGGTAGCTACTCGGCATCGATCTGGACTCGTAGTCCGCATGGCCACATAGACGCATGAGGTATAACCCCGCACTAACACGGAACTCGTAGCTCGCGCATAGGTCCCTGGACGCGTGAGGTATCCTCGCATCATAGTCACATTGCATCGCGAGGTATACCGCGTGGAGGCGCCTTAACCCGGTATCATGTAGGTGAGTGATATAATACTAACATAACGACTTATCGTTAAACAACATAAGCACAACAAGAATACCCTTTTACACAAACGTTACAAGACACTAACACCCATAGTATTATATCAAACCATCTTATTATGCTTTCCAGAAATCAATATAAGTCTTTTATAAACACATAAGTAAACCGTTCCTGTTATCTTTCTTACGTTGTTATACCTAACTTCCCATAAAGCTAGTATAACTCTTAAGCTTTTGTTTAAAACCAATTAGTTCTCTTACATTAAAAATGATTGATATTCTTTTGAAATGCATCAAGATTCTTATTATTCAGGGCTTAAGTCAAAAGACATTGCGTAATTATTATTCAGCTTAAGTCAAAAGACATTGCCGTAATTATTATTCAGCTTAAGTCAAAAGACATTACGTATTATTCGATTAACACGTATCGTCTATATATATATACATATTTTAAAATATCATGCTTAGGAAGAATCACATACCGGCGAAATCCACCGCCAAGTCGAATATGTCGCGGAAGAATCAACCTATAATAGTCGACACGTCTATCAACGCCGGACTACTCATGCGATTCTAAGCGAGAGGGTTCTCTATCCTACGAAAAATTGGGCGTCTTCCCTACGCAAGCTACTCAAGTCTCGTGGAAAACGATCTATGTAAATCTGATTCAATTATTCTTCATTTATACCCTTCTACTGTGATAACAGTTCAATTCTATTCTTTAATATTCTTCCATATCTTATACTCAAGTCTTAACTATTCTTATATGTAATATCCAATTACAATAGAAGGATAAGAGTATTTACCTCGATAAGCCCAAAATTATCCAAGTTAAAAGTCGATCCTGAGCGAGGTTTAGCTCCTAATTGCACGCTCCGATATCTCCACGAAACCCTTAGAAGTTCTTCACAACTTCTACTAAGTATTATACGAGATTTTGGGCTAGGTTATTTTAGGAATAGTAACTACACTTGGAAGACGACTTTTCTACCAAGGGAGGGGGGGTGTTTCAGCTAGGGCTAGAGGGTTATTTCGGCTAAGCTTCACTCAAGGTGTTATACCCCGTATTTCCAGAGTATGTACGTAAGGAAATACGTACAAAAAGTCTAGCCTTAAAGTTTAGGCAAAACGTTTTTTTTGGGCACAACTCACAAAACGAATAGTTTTCCGACGAAACGTTTCCACAACTTTCGTAGGGTAAATTCCGGCTATGCCATTTCTAATTTTTGCGGATTTTTAGAGAGGCGAAACATTTTGGACCAGCGGGAGGCGACACTTGGCACCTCCAATTGGTGGACTTCAAATCGTCCATTTGGACGAATTGGACTAGCAATGGCACGTTTTTGTGCCTTGTGCACAAGTCGAGAGTTGGTAGGATATTTGTGTATAGTTAATCCTCACCCTACACTTGCCTTGCACTTGTCTTAATCTTGGCCATTGGTTGGCCACTTGACCTATAAATACCCCCTTAAGATGAAGAGTTCTTCATCCACAAAGTTATCTTCCAAGTCTAAAATCCTCTCCTCTCCCTCGAGCCATTTCGTCCAAACACCTCCCCCTTTTGAGTAGTTGGCGAGGCTTCCTCCCCTAGCCTAGCCAAAACCTACCCCCTCCTTGGTAGAAAAAGTTGCCTTCTTGTATTGTTATAATGCCCAAAATACCTAGCCCAAATACCTTAGTACTTAGTAGAAGTTGTGAAGAACTTCTAAGGTTTCCTTGGAGCATACAACTTAGGAGCAAAACCGTGCTCAGGCGCGACTTTTTCTAGGATATTATTGGGCTTACCGAGGTAACTAATCCTAACCCTCTTTTGAATTAGAGAATACTTACTGTTGTAGTATTAGAATAAGTATTAAATACTTAGAAGAATATCACAAAATAGAATTGAACTGTATTACCACGATGAAGGGTTTAAAGAAGAATAATCAAATGTACTTACATAGGAATTTGTTTTCTGATGAGACTTATATAGCTCACCGGGTGGGAAGTCTTGCCCAACTTTCCATAGAATTGTGAACCCTGTTTAGAATGACCTTGAGTAGTCTTTGATAGATGTCTGTGACTATTATGGTGACTCTGCGCGACATATTCACTTGGCGGTGGTTTTATTTGAGAAGGTATGTGATTCTTCCTAAAGCATGATATTTTACAATATATATAGTGCGGTACGCATACGTGTGTTAACTAAAATATAACTACGACAATGTCTTTGACTTAAGCCTGAATAATACTTACGGCAATGCCTCACGGCTTAAGCCTGAATAACACTTACGGCAATGCCTCACGACTTAAGCCTGAATAATAAAAATTTGAAAACATTTCATAAGAATACTGAATCATTTTTAACAGAAGAGAACTAACTGGTTTTTAAAACAGAAGCTTAAGAGTTATACTAGCTTTATGGGAAGTTAAGTATAACCACTTAAGATTGATAAAAGAAACAAGTTTGCCTATGTGTTTATAACAGACTTATGTTGAATTGTGAAAAGAATAATAAGATGGTTTGATAAGTAGACATGATATGATGCTATGTGTGTTAGTATCTTGTAACGTTTGTATAAGAGAGTATCCTTGTTGTGCTTATGTTGTTTAAAGATAAGTTGTTATGTTAGTGTACCATCACTCACCTCTTGAGATGATACCGGGGGTTAAGCTGCCCTCCGATGCGGGGTAGACTCAGGCGGTCTGGGACCATGATTCGAGAATACCTCATGCGGGTCCAGGGGGCCTATGCGGAGCTACGAGTTCGTGTTAGTATGCGGGGTTATGCCTCATGCGGTCTATGTGGCCATGCGGACAACGAGTCGGGGCGATGCCGAGGAGTAGCTACCCTCGATGCGGGTTATACCTCACGCGGGCCCGTGAGTGGCCTATGCGGACTCGGGAGTCGAGATTAGGCTTGCAGAGTGATAATACGGCGAGTGGCCTGCGAATCATTCGCGGCCTAGAAAAGACCTATTACGTTTACCTATTGTTGCTCTTGTTTGTGATGTGCACTATGCGGTTCCTTGATTGCTTCATACATATTTGTAAACCGGTTTTAAAAAAGTGTTATGATTTCATTTAAGTACTTCTGATTTCACATACTTAGTACTGTTGTCGACCTCCTTGGGCTGCGTTCATGCCGCGGTAAGGGCAGCAGTGCTAGATCCACATTCTTAGGATCTCTACGTTGGTATCGGGAGCTCCATCTTTTAGGAGGCTCTACTTTTGGGTATGATCTCCCTGTTGTAGATAGTTTTATGCTGATCGAGGTATGGCGGGGCCTGTCCGCCATAGTTGTATATTTCCTTAAGTGCTGTAGTCATGTTATGCGATTGTCGATGTAGCGCTAAACCATGTTTATATATATATGCGAAAAGCGATATTTTCTCACATAAGCGTGTCTTATTTTATAAAGCTGTTTCATGTCTTGCTTTATATTTCACCGATTACTCGATGTATGACTACTTGGGTGCCGGTAAGGCACGATCCACGCCCCAGCGGGTCGTGACAAAGTGGTATCGAAGCGCTTAATCCTCGGAAAGTGTCTCTGACCGTATCTAGTAGAGTCTTGATTATCGGTGTGTTGTGCACCACACCAATAATCGGAGGCTATAGGATATTTAGGATTGGTTTCCATTTTCTCATTACGAGATCGTGCTTTAGAGGCGTGTTATAGGTTGGACCCTCTAACGTATTCCTTTCTATGCTGATTATGCCTCCACGTAAAGCAACCGGGCCCGAAGAGCAAAGCGTGAGGAGGCGCTAGCGAGACACCCAGTCACGAGGCTCAGGCCGGTCTATACCAGAGTCGGCGAGTTCGATGACGCCGCCAGCCCAGCGAGACCACAGTACCCACCTCGCATCCCACGGCACTGGGGCGGAGGAGTTAGGGTACAAGGAGATGCCCGACTATTGGCTAAAGTTGTGGCCCGTCTGAGAGAGATTGATCGCGGCGATTCGGTTCAGCTCGGCTCGGTCGCACCCGTGGTGCACCCGAGGGCAGATAGTTTGAGACTACGAGATTTCTTGAGTTGTAGCCCGCCAGAGTTTTACGGGTCGAGACCGGAGGATGATCGCGAGGAGTTCATCCGTCACTCTGAGAAGAATCATGAGGGTGATCAAGGCCTCGGAGACGAGTCCGTGACCTTTGGTTCGCATCGGTGCGTGATACGCGATCGATTGGTTTGATTCATGGGAGTTATCCGGGAGAGCAGCGTCCCAGCTACTGGGATGAGTTCTCGAAGCTTTCCTCACTCACTTCTTGCCTCGCAGATGAGAGGCGCGGTGATAGATTTTTACCATGAGGCGAGAGGCGACCTTTGTCGGGAGTACAATGTCGAGTTTGATTCATTGGCTCGATATGTCCCAGCATTGGTAGCAGATATGGAGGATAGGGTGCACCGCTATGTCACCGGGCTGACGACTATATGGCGAGTCATGTGCGGGTGTTTCTCTCGGTAGGTATGGACATTACCGCGTGCGAGCTCGCCCCTTGGATGCGGAGCGCGAAGGTCGGCGAGTGGGCGACAGCGAGAAGAAGGCGGGGCGGGAGGTCTTACGGTGGTTATCGTGGTGGCGGCCTCGGCGAATAGCCTGATTCGCACCACGGCCGGCTGAGCACTCTGCACCGCCCTCAGCCTGGCCAAAAGTTTTCGAGGCGGACCGGGGCCCGGGGCTTGAGGCGTCGAGTAGCGAGTGCGGCGATCGGGACCACCTCCGGTGTGGCGATGCGGTAGATCCCATTACGGGAAGTGTGGTACTACTTTTGGAGCTTATTACGATTGTGGCGGCAGGGTCACTTTGCGAGGACTGTCAGGCCGGCGTGGCGGTGGTAGGGCTCGACGCCGAGTTACATTGCTTCATCATCTCCCTACGATTACTCGTCCGGAGGCGTGGTACTCATGGGTCGCCAGTCGCGGCGAGTCGTGGCTCGGGACCCGATTCTAGCGGTCCTCGAGAACGCATTTATGCTTTGTCGGTAAGCGGGATCGGAGGCCTCGCACGATGTCGTCACGAGTACCTTATCGGTTCGGGTTTGATGTGTATGCTTTGATAGATCGGGTTCTACTCTGTCCTATATATCTCCCTTGTTGCTAGTAGGATAGGGATAGAGCACGAGTCCATAGACCCTTTCGAGGTAGCTACGCGATGGGTGATTCGGTGGTAGCTCGGCGGGTATATAGAGCTTGTCTGTGACCATTTACGATCGTCGGACCTGGCCGACTTGATAGAGTTGGAGATGATTGACTTCGGCGTGATTATGGGGATGGATTGGCTAGCTTCTTGCTACGCTAATGTAGGCTGAGAGAGAGTAATGCGGTTCCGGTTTCACGAGGCCGGTTGTTGAGTGGGAGGAGCACGGTATCGCCGGGGTAGGTTTATTTCCTACCTCGAGGCTAGGAAGATGGTGCGAGAAGGGTATATCTACCATCTCGTTCGGGTGTTTGATCGAGGCCGCGGTGCGATTTTCATCGGTCGATAGTCGAGAGAGTTCCCGGGCGTGTTTCGGGCGACCTCGGGTATCCCTCCCGAGAGGAGATCGAGTTTGTATAGATGTGTTGCGGACACTCGGCCTATTTCCATTCCGCCATACGAATGGCACTCCGCCGAGTTGAGAGATTTGAAGGACGGTGGGAGATTTCTTTGGAGAAGGTTTTATCGGACTAGTGTTTCTCCCAGGGCCGGTATTGTTCGTGAAAAAGAAGGGCGGGGCGCTGCGCATGTGTGTTGACTCTGACGGTGAACAAGGTGACCATTAAACGGATACCGCTTCCTGGATTGATGATTTGTTCGACCGGTTGCGAGTGCGAGATGTTTCTCCAAGATTGATCTGCGATCGGGCTATCATCAGTGCGAGTCGAGAGAGGTGGATGTCCTAGATTGCATTCGGACGATGCGGGCATTATGAGTTCGTGGTCATGTCTTTTGGGTTGACGAATGCTCGTGGTATTCATGGATTTGATGAACGAATGTTCAAACCATTTTGGACACGTTTGTGATAGTGTTCATTGATGATATCTTGGTTTATTCTCGCTCGAGGCGGAGCGTGCGGGCATTTGAGGTATCTTGTGATTCTCCAGACTGTGATTTATCGCCAAGTTTTCCAAATGTGAGTTTTGGTTGACTTGATGGCGTTTCTTGGGCATATTGTCGGGTGATGGCATTCGAGTTAATCTGGCGAATCGAAGCGATCGAGGACTTGGCCTGAACCTCTTACTCAGCGAGAGGTTCGCGATTTTACGGGCCTTGCAGGATATTATCGATTCGTAGAAGTTTGCTTCTATCTACGCACCATTGACTAGGGTGACTCGGAAAGGCGGCCAAGTTTGATGGTGATGCTTGTGGCGGGGTTTCGATTCTTTGAAAGAGGCGGCGGCGCCGTTCTTACTCTTCGGAGGTCGGATGGTTATGTCGTGTATTGCGATCGTCGGGCATCGGGTTGGGATGTGTGTTGATGCAGCATGGCGGGGTTGTAGCATATGCGTCGGCGGTGAAAAAACACGAGAGGAACTACCCGCGTGATTTGGAGTTGGCGGTGTGATTCAAGCCTTGAAGATGCAGGCACTATTTGTATGGGGTTCACGTGGATATTTTACGGACCACAAGAGCCTCGGTATATCTTGACCAGAGGAGAGTGAACTTCACAGCGAGAGGCGGTGGTTAGAGTTGCTTAAGGATTACGATGTTGATATCACCTGTACCACGGGAAGGCCAATGTTGTGGCGGATGCTCTTAGTCGTAGGTCGATGGGAGCCTATCGGATGCGCAGCTAGAGAGGAGGACATGGTTCGTGATTTGCATCGATTAGCGAGCCTTGGTGTCCGTTTGATTGATTACGATAGCGATGGGGTTAGAGTTCGTGAGGTTGCCGAGTCTTCCATCGTCGAGGAGGTGAAGAAGCGGCGATTCGAGGATCGGCTTTGATTCGATATCGTGATCTGACTCTTCGTGAGGCAAGGTCGCGAGGTAGCACTTTGATGGGGTGCTAAGGTTTGAGGGCGGTGTGTGTTCGGATGTTTGGGACTTGTGAGTTCTTGGGGAAGCACACAGCGCGTGTTACTCTATCCATCCAGGGTCGACCAAGATGTACCACGACCTTAGATCGTGTATTGGTGGGATGGCGAAGAGGGCGTTGCGAGTTCGTAGCTCAATGCGTGTTGTCGTGGTGAATGTAGAGCACGGAGGCACAGTGGTTTATTCTGAACGATTGAGATCCCGACACGGAAGTGGGAGGTAATCAGCATGGACTTCATCGCGGGATTACCTCGCACTCGGAGAGACATGATTCTATATGGGTTATCGTCGGCGGTGTGAAATCAGCCCACTTTCTTCCGTCGGGGCGACTTTTCGGTGAGGATTATGCGGACTTTATATCAGAGATCGTCGGTGCATGGAGTCCCTACTTGATCATATCAGATGAGAGCCGGTTCGGCTAAGCTTACGGAGTCCTTCCAGAGAGTTTAGGGGCGGTGAGCACAGTCTTGCGCATTTCATCCACGAGCGGACGAGCGAGCGCACTATCGGACTGCTTGAGGATATCTGCGAGCTTTGTTATTGACTCGATGGTAGTTGGGAGGATCATTTGCCTCTAGTTGAGTTCGCGTATAATAATGCTACCACCGAGTATTCGGATGGCGCCTTATGAGGCCTTGTATGAGAGGAAGTGCAGATCGCCTATAGGTTGGTTCGATGTGGGCGAGTGCGGCTAGTGGGACGGTTGAGTGCGGCGATGGATAAGGTGAAGCTTATCAAAGGCGGCTATTAATGACTCGAGTCGACAAAAGTCGTATCACGAGATCATCGTCGTCGGCATCTTGAGTTCGAGGTTCATTGGAGTTTTCCTAAAGGTGTCACCCATGAAGGTGTGATGAGATTCGGGAAGAAGAAACTTCCCTAGGTACATTGGGCGTTTTAGATTGTCATGAGGTAGGCAAGGTTGCCACGAGTTGGATCTGTCGTCCGATCTGGAAGCGGTGCATCCGGTTTCACGTATCTATCTTTGAGAGATGTATCGGGGATCCATCTAGGTACACCGATTGACGATGTCGGTGACCAGGGGTTATCGTATGAGGAGATTCCCATGGCGATAGTCGATCGTCGAGTTAGGCGTCTGCGGACGAGGCGTGGCTTAGTCAAAGTCTTGTGGCGAGCGAGCTCGAGGAGGAGATGGCGTGGGAAGTCGAGGAGGACATGAGGCGGAAGTATCCTCGCTATTCCCACACCTCGGTAAATTCACTTTCCTACTTGTAAATTTTCGTTATCGTTTACGCCTAAGTGTTGCTCTGTGGCGTGTGTGGCATTCTATTTAAGTTATGAAGAATCTTATCGTTAATTGTCTTGGGAAGGAACATTCGACGAATGTTTCTAAGGAGAGAATGTTATACCGTATTTCCAGTATATGCGTGGGAATACGTGCAAAAATCTAGCCTTAAAGTTTAGGCAAAACATTTTTGGGCACAACTCACAAAGCGAATAGTTTTCCGGCGAAGCGTTTCCACGGCTTTCGTAGGGTAAATTCCGGCTATGCCATTTCTAATTTTGCGGATTTTTAGAGGCGAAACATTTTGGACCAGCGGGAGGCGACACTTGGCACCTCAATTGGTGGACTTCAAATCGTCCATTTGGACGAATTGGACTAGATAGCACGTTTTTGTGCCTTGTGCACAAGTCGAGGAGTTGGTAGGATATTTGTGTATAGTTAATCCTCACCCTACACTTGCCTTGCACTTGTCTTAATCTTGGCCATTGGTTGGCCACTTGACCTATAAATACCCCCAAGATGAAGAGTTCTTCATCCACAAAGTTATCTTCCAAGTCTAAAATCCTCTCCTCTCCTTGAGCCATTTCGTCCAAACACCTCCCACACTTTGAGTAGTTGGCGAGGCTTCCTCCCACAGCCTAGCCAAAACCTACCCCCTCTTGGTAGAAAAGTTGCCTTCTTGTATTGTTATAATGCCCAAAATACCTAGCCCAAATACCTTAGTACTTAGTAGAAGTTGTGAAGAACTTAGGTTTCCTGGAGCATACAACTTAGGAGCAAAACCGATTGCTCAGCGCGACTTTTCTAGGATATTATTGGGCTTCCGAGGTAACTAATCCTAACCCTCTTTTGAATTAGAGAATACTTACTATTGTAGTATTAGAATAAGTATTAAATACTTAGAAGAATATCACGAATAGAATTGCTATTACCACGATAGAAGGGTTTAAAGAAGAATAATCAAGTACTTACATAGAATTTGTTTTCTGATGAACTTATATAGCTCAGGGTAGGAAATCTTGCCCAACTTTCCATAGAATTGTGAACCCTCTGCTTTAGAATGACCTTGGAGTAGTCTTTGATAGATGTCTGTGACTATTATGGTGACTCTGTAGCGACATATTGACTTGGCGGTGGTTTTATTTGAGAAGGTATGTGATTCTTCCTAAAGCATGATATTTTACAATATATATGATGCGGTGAGCGTACATGTGTTAACTAAAATATAACTACGGCAATGTCTTTGACTTAAGCTGAATAATACTTCTGCAATGCCTCGTGGCTTAAGCTTTGAATAACACTTACGTGAATGCGCGGCAAGCACTGAATAATAAAAATTTGAAAACATTTCATAAGAATACTGAATCATTTTTATCAGAAGAGAACTAACTGGTTTTTAAAACAGAAGCTTAAGAGTCATACTAGCTTTATGGGAAGTTAAGTATAACCACTTAAGATTGATAAAAGAAACAAGTTTGCCTATGTGTTTATAACAGACTTATGTTGAATTGTGAAAAGAATAATAAGATGGTTTGATAAGTAGGAATGATATGATGCTATGTGTGTTAGTATCTTGTAACGTTTGTATAAGAGAGTATCCTTGTTGTGCTTATGTTGTTTAAAGATAAGTTGTTATGTTAGTGTACCATCACTCACCTCTTGAGATGATCTGGGGTTAAGGCGCCTCCGTGCGGGGTAGACTCAGTGATGCAGGACCATGATTCGAGAATACCTCATGCGGGTCGGGGCCTATGCGGAGCTACGAGTTCGAGTTAGTATGCGGGGTTATGCCTCATGCGATCTATGTGGCCATGCGGACAACGAGTCGGGGCGATGCGAGAGTAGCTACCCTCGATGCGGGGTTATACCTCATGCGGGCCCGTGTGAGTGGCCTATGCGGACTCAGGAGTCGAGGATTAGGCTTGCGAGTGATAATACTGGCGAGTGGCCTGCTTGAATCATTCGCGGCCTAGAAAAGACCTATTACAGTTTACCTATTGT
The DNA here is from genome assembly GCA_029844215.1 of Przewalskia tangutica. Taxonomy (NCBI): domain Eukaryota; kingdom Viridiplantae; phylum Streptophyta; class Magnoliopsida; order Solanales; family Solanaceae; genus Przewalskia; species Przewalskia tangutica. The sequence goes on from CM056720.1 coordinate 58,075,965, forward strand.
TGCTCTTGTTTGTGATGTGGCACTATGTGCGGTTCCTTGATTGCTTCATACATATTTGTAGTGGTTTTAAAAAAGTGTTATGATTTCATTTAAGTACTTCTGATTTCACATACTTAGTACTGTTATCTTGACCTCGCTTGAGGCTGCGTTCATGCCGCGGTAAGGCGGCAAGGTGTGCTAGATCCATTCTTAGGATCTCTACGTTGGTGTCGGAGCTCCATCTTTTAGGAGGCTCTACTTTTGGGTATGATCTCTGTTGTAGATAGTTTTGTCTGATCGGGGTATGGCGGGGCCTGTCGCCATAGTTGTATATTTCCTTAAGTGCTGTAGTCATGTTATGCGATGTCGGATGTAATTGCTAAACCATGTTTATATATATATGCCGAAAGCGATGTTTTCTCACATAAGCGTGTCTTATTTTATAAAGCTGTTTCATGTCTTGCTTTATATTTCAGATTACTCGATGTATGACTACTTGGGTGCCGGTAGGCACGATCACGAACCGAAGCAGTGCGTGACAAAAGGGGAGAGGAGGCTTGGGCGAAACACAAAGAGAGGGAAGGATTTTCAAGACTTGAAATTGATTTGTGGATGAAGAACTCTTCATCTTAAGGGTATTTATAGGTCAAGTGGCCAACCAATGGCCAAGATGAAGCCAAGTGCTAGGCAAGTGTAAGGTGGAGATTTAGGCAAGTGTCCTTATCCATCTACTACACAAATATCCTACCAACTCCTTGACTAAGGAGAAGGCACAAACGTGCCAATGACCCATTTGCCGTCGATGAGGGTGACAAGTGTCACCTCCGTTGGTCCAAAATATTTCATCTCTCGGAAAAATCCGCAAAAATTATAAATGACATAGCCGGAATTTACCTACGCGAGTTTAGTAAAAAGTTTAATCGAAAAGCGATTCTTTAAGCGAGTTGTGCACAAACTTTTAAATCCATAATGCCTAACTAAGGCTAAACTTTTATGCGTACATACTGGAAATCTGGGTATAACATTCTCCTCCTTAGAAACATTCGTCGAATGTTCCTTCTGAGCAGATAACGATCAGGTTCCTTATAACTTAAGCAGTTCGCAAATGCCACATCTGACCACAAAACAATACTTAGGCATATGTAATGAAAATTTACAAGTAGGAAAGTAAGTTACGGAGGTGTGGGAATAAGTGAGGATACCTCTGTCTCATGTCCTCCTCTGCTTCCCGTCATCTCCTCGAGCTCATTCCTACAAGACTTTGATGGAAGCCACGTCCTTGGTCATGACGCCTAACTTTGACGATCGACTATCGCTATGGGAATATCCTCATCGATAACCTCGGTCACTGGACATCGTCAATCGGTGCACTAGATGGATCCCGATACATCTCCTCGGCATAGAAACATGAAACAGGATGCGCGCCTCCCGGATCGGACGGCAAATCGACTCATAGGCAACCTTGCCTACCTGCGGACAATCGATAGGGCCCGATGTACCTTGGGTTGTGTTTCCCTTTCTTCCGAATCTCATCACCGCCCATGGGTGACACGCTTCATGAAAAGCCAATCATCAACCTCGAACTCGGATCACGGCGGCGATGATGCGCGTATGACTTACCGACTACGGTATCGGCAACCTCTCTGGATAAGTTTCACCTTATCCCTTTCTTACGCAAACCACTATCGGCGATCTGCGCACTTCCTCCATACAAGGCCTCATGGCGCCCGTCGAATCTGGGTGGTAGCTATTATTATCATAAACTCAACTAGAGGCAAATGATCCTCGGCTACCACGAAGTCAATAACAGGCTCGCGGCATATCCTCGAAGTGCGGATGGTGTGCTCACTTTGTCGATGCATCGTGGATGGAATGCGTTTTACCGTGCTCACTGCTGCGTCCTAAACCCTACGGAAAGACCTCGAAGTTAGTAAAAGCGCGGGCTCCTGCATGCGATATGATCGAAATAGGGACTCCATGCGATCGGCGATCTTTCGGATGTAAATCGGCATAATCCTCGGTAGAAAAGTCGTCACGATGGGAAGAAAGTGGGCTGATTTCGTCGACTGTCGGCGATAACCAATATAGAATCATGTCTCCTGAGTGCGAGGTAATCTGTGATAAAGTCCATGTTGATCACCTCCCACTTCCAGTCGGGATCTCGTAAATGCGTAACAAACCACGGGCCTGCGGTGCTCTACCTCGCTGCGACAACACGGGCGTTTGAGCTACGAACTCTGCAGCGTCCTCTTCAAGCCATCCGCTGATACGGATCTAAGGTCGTGGTACATCTTGGTCGACCACGGATGGATAAGTAGCCATGTGTGTGTGCTTCCCCAAGACCTTCTGTAGAAGTCTGAAATATCTGGAACACACAACTGCACTCAAACCTTAGCACCCATCGGTCTTTACCTCAGGACCACTCCTCACGAAGAGGCGTATCGCGATACCGATCAGCGGATCCTCAGTGTTGCCTCTTCGCCTCTCGGCGATGGAAGACTCGGCAACCTCTCGAACTCGAACCTTTGCTACGAGAATCAATCAAGCGGACACGAGGCTCGCTAAGCGATGCAAATCGTGAACAGGCCTCTCTGCCTACAGCGTCGATAGACTCCCATCGACCTACGACTAAGGCGTACGCATGGCAACATTGGCCTTCCCGGGTGAGTACGGGATGTCAACATCATAATCCTTGGCGGCTCTAACCACCGTCTCTCGTAAGTTCAGCTCTGCGGTGAAGATATCTTGGAGCTCTTGTGGTGCAATATAAATATCCACATGAACCCCATACAAATAGTGCCTCAGGATCTTCAAGGCGTGAATCACCATTGCGACTCTAAATCATGGGTGGGTAGTTCCTCTCGTGTTTCTTAGTGTCGGGATGCATGCTATAACCTTGCCTGCTGCATCCCAACCATCCGATGCGCGTGCTGATACGACATGGCCGTCTGGACCTACGAAGAGTAGAAGCGAGGCGGTCGTCGGTCTCTCTTTGGAAACCCTTCTCAAGCATCAGTCCGACTGAAACTTGCGCATACGAGTCGACCTAGTCGATGGTGCGAGATGAAGCAAACTTCTACAGCGATAATAACTGCAAGTCGAAAGCTGCGAACCTGCAGCCGGAGTAGTCGAGGCCAACTCTGACTGCGCCGATCTTGGCGTATCCGCTGAATACCATCGGCGACAATATGCCCAAGAAAAGCCAAAACCAAAACTCACATTTGGAAAACTTGGCGTATAAGCGCTAGTCTGGAGAACTCGGCCTGATCGCCGAAATGCTCGCGTGCTCGCTCTGGCGAGAATAAACCAAGATATCATCAATGAACACTATCAAGCGTGTCCAAAATGGTTTGAACACTCGGTTCGTCAAATCATAAAAGCTAGGAGCATTGGTCAAACCGAACGATAACCACGAACTCATAGTGCGTCTGGTCGGAATGCGATCATAGGACATCCACTCCTCTCGACTCGCGCACTTTGATGATAGCCGATCGCGGATCAATCTTGGAAACATCGCACCACAGCGGTAGTCGAACAAATCATCAATCTGGGAAGGGGTATCTGTTCTTAATGGTCACCTTGTTAATTTGCTGTAATCAACACGCGTGCGCGCGTCGAGCCCTTCGCGAACAATGCGGCTCCCGGGGTGAAACACTAGGTGCGATGAAGCCGCTTCTCGGCCAAATCTCTTGGCTGGTCCTTGACTCTCTCGGCTCGAGTGCCGTCACGTATGGCGGAATGGAAATAGGCGAGTGTGCGGTACATCAATACAAAACTATCTCCTACCGGAGGATACGGGAGGTCGTCTGAAGCTGCGTGCGGAACTCTGCGACTCTTTGGAGTGGAAATCTGGCAATGACCTCGATATCAAACACGAGCGAGATGGTAGATATACCATGCGCGTCTTCCAGCCTTGAGGTAAGAAATAAACCTACCGCCAGCGTCGGTGTTCCTCCCACTCAACAATGGCTCGGGAAAATGGAACCGTACCACTCTCTCTGCGATCTACATGGGCATAGCAAAGGCTAACCAATCGTACCCGTGATCACGCCAAATCGATCATGTCGGAGCTATCAAGTCGGCTGGTGCAATTGCGCATAAAGTCCGGACAAGCTCTATATACGCCGAGCTACCACGAATCACCCGGCTGGACAAGCTCTATACTGCCGCAGAATCTGCGATATCCGGAACACACAACCTGACGCCCCTCGAGCCTCGGCACCCGCCGGTGCTACCTCAAGGACCATTCCTCCACGAAGAGCAGTATCGCAGTGCGACAGCAAACGGATCCTCAGTTGCCTCTTACGCTCGCCGATGATGGAAGACTCGGCAACCTCTCGAACTTCGAACCCAGCTGCTATCGAGAATCAATCAATCGGACTCAGGCTCGCTGGCGGTCTGACTCGAGGACCGTGCCCTGCAGTTTGTACATCCGATAGACTCCCATCGACCCTACGACTAAGGGCATACGCCTGACATTGGCCTTCCGGGTAGTACAGGATATCGACATCGTAATCCTTGGCGACTCTAACCACCGTCTGCAGCCGTAAGTTGGCTCCTGGTGAAGATATCTTGGAGGCTCTTGTGGTGTATAAATATCCACATGAACCCGTACAAATAGTGCCTCGGATCTTGGCGTGAATCCACGCTGCGACTCGAATCATGGGTGGGGTAGTTCCTCGTGCTTCTTAAGTTGTCGGGATGCATGCGCTATAACCTTACCAGTGCGTCAACACACGAGCCCGGCGCTGGCGCATCCGCAATACACTACATGCCGTCTAGACCTGCGGAAGAGTAAAGCGGCGGTCGTCGATCTCTCCTTGATGGCGGAAACCACGCTCCTGAAGCATCAGTCGGCTGAAACTTGTGCGCCACGAGTCGGCTAGTCAATGGTGCGAGAGATAGAAGCAAACTTCTCCACGAGCCGATAGTAACCTGAGGCCAGAGCTGCGCCGCGTCTGCCGGAGTAGTAGGTGCAGGCGACTCGATTGCCTCGATCTTGGCGTATCGGTAGAATACCATCGGCCGACAATATGCCCGAAAAAGCCACGAAGCGACCAAAACTCATATTTGGAAAACTTGGCGTATAAGCTGGTCTGGAGAACTCTCGGCCATCGCCAGATGCTCGCATACTCGCCTTTCTGGCGGGAATAAACGAATGTCATCGATGAACACTATCACAAGCGTGTCCAAAAATGGCTTGAACACTCGGTTCATCAAATCCATGAATCTGCGAGCATTGGTCACCGAAAGACATGACCACGAACTCATAATGCGTCTGGGTTGAATGCGATCCTAGGGACATCAGTCTCTCTAACACGCTTTGATGATAGCCGTCGCGGTCGATCTTGGAGAAACATCTGCACCACTGCCGGAGTCGAACAAATCATCAATCACAGGAAGGGTATACATTTCTTAATGGTCACCTTGTTGGTGCTGTAATCAACACGTGCGCGGCGTCGTCCTTCTTCTTCGCGAACAATACGGCGCTCCCGGGGAGAAACAGGCTGATGAAGCCGCTTCTCCGGCAAATCTCGGTGGTCCTTGACTCTCTCGGCTTCGGCGGTGCCATACGTATGGCGGAATGGAAATAGAGGCGAGTATGCGTATCACGCCTTGAAATTCGGGCGTGGTAGTGCCTTACCGGGCACCCTAGTGATACAACATCGAGAGAAAAACCGGTGGAAATAAAAACTTAGACATGCAGCAATAGATATAATAATAAGCAGGCCAGCAAAGCGATTGCCTTGGTATATCATAAAACTTGAACATTTTAATCCTTTTACATTGCCACCTTGCGCGATTACTCACAGGACCTCACAAGATTTACAACGTATGGCGGGAATTGCGAGCCTGCGTACACAGAACCGCCCTACAACTCGAGAACCACATGCAAAAGATAAGCCTCGGAGAAGCGGAGCTTCCCAATGTGGCGAGATCCTAGGCGAGGATCACGGCCGATGTACCTCTACTGCGGCATGAGCGGCCCCGAGAGTCGATCTGGCAATTGCAGTATGTGAAAGCGTAAATCTGCGGTTAAATCATATGATCTATATAAGCGGGAGACGTGTATGATAACCAAAATCGATCATGACATAAGCGGTCAAGTCGGGGACTCGCGCCCTCGAAGTCACCACTCGAATATAACTATGGGTCTCGCGCCACGCGTCCATCATGTTCATCATGGCCCGTGCCGGAATCTTGCATCGGTGTAGACGTGCCGTGATGCAACAATAATAACAAGGCGCGTGGTCACATGCCGGAATCTGCGTCGGTATAGGCATGCCCGTATAACCTCGATAAATATCTTTGGGTGGTCGACCCCGCCACATGCCGGAATCTTGCGTCGGTGTGCCGTCCATGTTGCGATAATAACCATATATCGGGTAATCAACGACGGCGCGGCGCGTGCCGAATCTGCGTCGGTGTAGACATGTATGACATCAACAACAGCGACAGTAATCAAAATGGAAACATACGTGGAATTCTCCATCAACTGCCGTGCGTCGAGTAAGTTCTCGACAAGTCGTACGGCCTCTGTCGAGGCAGCGGTAACACGAAATACCAGCGAATGCCGTGACAAAGGCTATCATCACAACAAGCGTGGCAAGTTTCGCAACAACAAGCATAGGCAAGTTTCACCTGACTCAAAGTACTTTCATTTTATGCCAAAGTCGGGTTTTAACCCCAAGTACTACATCGTTAAGTTCTTTTAAAGAGATCCATTACTTTTATAAAGTCACCCGATACAGTAGTATTAGAATGACCAACCCACGTTCCTTTTCAAAATCAAGTATGACATTCTTTTCCTAAGTTCGGTTTGCCTAGTTTTGATTACTCGAAGCCTTATTTTCAAATGGTTTCATAGTTCCCAAACTTAATCACTTGATTCCTTTTTAGAACAATTGAGTAATACATGTCTCACGTGAGAGTAGGTTATTCTTGTTTACAACATTCTTATTACGTGACCATGATCTAGAAAATGTAATATCATTTTGTCTCATCTTAGTTTCTATGCGGATGGAGGTTTCTCTTTGGTTTTAATACGATACATCATTATTCAATACATTTTCCTTTATTAACGCTGCGATGGTGCGCCGATACACATTCGATTTCGAAATCGGTAAAACATTATCCCTTTAAATAAAACCAAGCACGCATTACTCACGAATGAGGTTTCACCTGACATTCACATTCAAACAAATAAGTTAAGTCTCTTATCTTATAAGATCAAGTCTCTTAACTTCTAACATGATAAACCATTTTCTTTACCTCTCTTAAGACATTATACCTAACTCCCATGAAAGCTAGTATAACTCTTTTTAAAACCTTTAAAACCAAGTGTTACTCTCATTCAAAGCGATTTATAAAATCTTTGAAATACATCAAGTTCTTTATTATAACTAGCGATTATAATTCACATCGATTACCTTTTAAAACCACAAAGTATTTTCTTACCTACATAAAGTTGTATAACTTGACTTCCCGTAAAGCGTTATAACACTTTATGTTTTAAGAACCATCAAACCTGATTAACACGTATGCGTCTACGTACTACATAGTTCACACATATCGTGCTAGAAGAGATAGGAAGAGGTTCACATACCTTGCGGCGATTTATCGACAATAAGCAAAATGCTCCAAGTACTACAACGCGCTGGCCTTTCCACTCCTCGGTAGAATCGCTACTCTTAGTACTTTCACTATAAAGGTCACAAACGTCTATTAACCCCAAACACAAGTTTACATCTTTCTCTGAGAAAATTGCGTGCCTCACACATGACAGCGTAAATCTCCTCTCTCTATCGGTAGGCTACCAAGCCAACCGGGGTTTACGTCTTGGGCGTGTACAATTCTACTCAGCAATACTACAAATCTCTGTCTGATACACCCTATGTAAATCTGATTCGATTCTTTCTTTACATTCGGGCTTAAGTCAAAAGACATTGCACAATAATGTTGATTCTATATATAGTATACTTCAACTATATATTCTAACATGTAATTTCCAATTACAAAAGGGGACAAGATTATTTACCTCGACAAGCCCAAAATTATCCAAGTTATAATGTCGATCCCGAGCAAGTTTAGCTCTACTCAAATGCGCTCGATCCGCTCCAAACAACCCTAGAAGTTCTAACCAACTTCTACTCAAATACTTGACCAATATGAAGATTTCCTTAGGGTTTCGGTTTGAGACTAAAAGGACAAAAGGTAGTATTTAGGGCTCGTAAAGAGGTAACTTTTGAAATACTACTAGGTAAAGGCTAAGGTATTTTGGGCATTATAACAATACTAGGAGAGTATTTCTATACCACAAAGGGGTATTATCTGAAAACAACTAGGCTAGGGGTACCCATGGCTAGCACCGTAAAGGGGAGGGTAGAAGCTCTCGGCCACAAGGCCACTCAAAGGGGGAGGGGGGAAGGCTTAGGACGAGAACAACTAGAAGAGGGGAGGGATATTTCAAGACTTAGAATGAAATGAGGGATGAAGAAAAACCTTCAAGCAAGAGGGTATTTATAGGGACACCAACGGACAAGATCAAGCCATGTGGGGGGCAAGTGGAGGGCCAAGATGTGCCCAAGTGCCCCCTAGTCCCTACTCCACAAAACAAGCCACAAAACATTGCACAAAATATTGCACAAAACAAGGCCAAAACAAGGCATGAATTCGTCCCACTTGAGCTTCACTTTCCGTCACTCAGGGTGACAAGTGTCACCTCTCGTTGGTCCAAAATGTTTAAATCGCTCGGAAAAATCCATAAAAATAAGAAAAGACATAGCGGAATTTTCCCTGCATGATTCGCATAAAGCGTTTAGTCGGCGACTCTAGCAAGGGTGTTGTGCACAAATGTCATTCGGCGAAGCCACCTAGGCGGGGTGACACGTGTCACCCTCTAATGGCCCTCATAAAGCGTCTTAGAAAAATATCCACAATGGCCAAAATCTCGAAAACAAAGTGGGCCCCACAAAGCCAGTAAATTTCTCCGTGGGCCCAGCGTGACCATTTCAGAAAATAAAATTCCATAATTCTAATATAATCTAAGAAGCCCAAATTCCAAATCTGGGAACCCAATTCCTTCAACGAACATTTTCCTTACAAAGCAGGAAACTTTTAGTGGAAGAATCACTCTTTCTTCCTTTTCAATTTTTTCTGTCGTGCTCAAATGCGTGCGTCCTCGCATACATACCACGAGAATCGGGGTATAACATTCTCCCTCGCCAGAAACATTCGTCCGAATGTTCCTTCTCGAGCGGATATCGATGAAGTTCCTCTAACAAGTTGTCAGCGCCACGGCAGCCCTGAAAAATAACACGCGTCCTCTTCCTTCCTTACTCGTCGTGCCGCTTCTCGAACACTTGAACTCTCGATGCGTACCATACTTCAGTCATTACTTCCATTCCCAAAAATCTGCGAGTCACTACCTCGAACTTGGTCATCTTACTAACCTCGAACTTCCTTAAGGCCATTCCGGCCTTTACGAACGCTTCTGGTCGAGCGCGTCCACGAACTCATCGATGATCATACAAACTTGGGCCTAGCATCCTCGTGACCTACCACCTGGCGGGACCACCCAGAACTGACCCCACCTTAATCCGGGCTGCAGGTTGACCCGTATCACGTCCTCAACCCGACCACAATCGCGTCAAGCCCTCGTTCCCGACACGGAACAATCTGCTGAATCACGTCATGAAAGCTACCACTTCCATCTCACACTACCCGTGGACTTATCACACAAATAAAACCCACGTATACTCGTACTCGATAAAGGTCAAACATAAAGCGAATCTTTTACTCAAGGCGACCTTACCTCTAAGGTCTCAATCGTGACGATCTAGGGTTCGCACTTACCATGCCCGTACTTACCGCCTACAATAACGGTGTCTAAATCACATTTAGCACAAAGCTATCGAACATAACACTTAACACATCATTAACATCAATACATACAAGTATCTAAAGGGTTAAGGATATACACAAACTAAGCGGTTCGAGGCCGCTAAAGCAGGAAGCTTCGCGCGACCTCTCTAGTGGCATGGCGCTCTAGTAGTATGTGCTATCCTACAGCGCTACCTGGTCGGACAGTCTCTCGTCATATGGCCTGTTGGCGCCAAGAATAACAAGCTCCCTTGGTACTACGACACTCACGAAATGCGGTCTACCATCGACCACGCGAGGTAGGGGTGCATCCGCCAACACCCTACTCGCGAACATCGAAACACAGGAGCCACGGCACGCTCTGAATATCCCAAAGGTCGAGAGGCTGCGGAGGACCACTCTGCAATGGCGGAGGTACATAACTAATCTGCTTCTTGAGGCGGTCCGCCTCGAAGTCGCCAAAATATCCGGCCGTCTTGGCCTTAACCTGTGGCGGTCCGCTGCGTCGATCTGCGCTCGCCGCGCGAGTGCATGAGCACGAATGCGGGCAATGTCCATGCGGTGAAGAAAACACCCGCACAAGACTCGGCCATATAATCATCTAGCGGTGGCGTGGCGATGCACCTATCCTCCATCTCTGCCAAGCGCGAGGACATGCTCGAGCCAAAGAATCGAACTCGACATTGTACTCCACGGCGGTCGCGCCTCTGTCTCGATAACAAAATTTGTCGGCGTGCCCTCCTCATCTGCGGAGGCAAGAAGTGCGTGAAAAAGCCCGAAAACTCATCCCATCTTCTGCTGGAAGTGCATGCTCTCCCGGAAAGCTCGCGAATCAAACCAATCATTGCGGTATCACGCGGCCGATCGCGAACCGAAGGTCCGGACTCGGTCTCTGAAGCCTTGATCACCGCGTGATCCTTTATGGCGGCGGATGAACTCCTGCGGATCATCCTCGGGCCTCGACCCGTAAAACTCTGGCGGGCTACAACTCAGAAAGTCCCGTAGCCTCAAACTATCCGCTCTCGGGTGAACCACGGTCTTCTTTGGAACAGCGCCGCGTCGGCTGTCGCCGTATCTGGCCTGACCACGGCGATAAGCGGGCCATCTCGCTTGTGACCCGTCTCCACTGCTCGGTGTGGGTGGAGGCTCGAGTCTTGTAGTCTCATCGACCAGTGCGGCTCTAAACCTCTCTTTGGTCTTTGGCGTCGTGAAACTTCGCCGTCGGAAACTCTTGTCTCAGTCTTGGCCAGGGCTGCGCCTCGTACTCCTATGTATCCAGCTGCGGCTCCTCGGTGCCTTGCCCACTGGCCTTTGGTCGCCGCGGAGGCATAGCGGTAAAATGAAACACATCGGAGGGTCGACTTACCACTCGGCTCTAAGGCACGATCTCGGAATGAGAAGAATAGAAACGATCCTACATGTCCTATAGCCTCGATTATAGATGTGGTGCCTGACACACCGATAATCAAGACTCTACTAGACACGGTGCGTAGACACTTTAGAGGACTAAGCGCTCGATACCACTTTGTCACGCTGAAATTCGGGCGTGGTAGTGCCTTACCGGGCACCTAGTGATACAACATCGAGAGAAAAACGTGAAATAAAAACTTAGACATGCAACAATAGATATAATAATAAGCAGGCCAGCAAAGCAGTTGCCTTGGTATATACATAAAACTTGAACATTTTAATCCTTTTACAACCACACTTGCGCGATTACTACAGGACCTGCAAGATTTACAACGACTATGACGGGACGGGGCCGCCATACCACAGATGTACAAGAACCTACAACTCGGGGAACACATACAAAAGATAAGCCTCGGAGAAAGCGGAGCTTCCCAAAGCAATTGGCGAGATCCTAAGGCGAGGATCCACGGCCGATGTACCTCTACTGCGGCATGAGCGGCCCGAAGGAGTCGATCTGACAGTACCAGTATGTGAAGCGTAAATCTGCGGTTAAATCATAACGATCTATATAAAGCGGGAGACATGTATGATAACCAAAATCTGATGCAACGACATAAGCGGTCAAATCGAGGACTCGCGCCTCAAGTCACCACTCAAATATAACTATGGGTCTCGCGCCGCGCATCCATCATGTTCGCATCATGGCCACATGCCGGAATCTGCGCCGGTGTAGACATGTCCGTGATGCACAATAATAACAAGGCGCGTGGTCACATGCCCCGGAATCTTTGCGTCGGTGTAGGCATGCCCGTGTAACCTCAATAAAATATCTTGGGTGGTCAACCTGCGCGTGGCCACGTGCCCCGGAATCTTGCGTCGGTGTAGACCGTCCATGTTGCGGTAATAACCATATATCGGGTAATCAACGACGCGTGGCGCGTACCCGAATCTTGCGTCGGTGTAGACATGTCCGTATGACATCAACAACGAGCGATAATCAAAATGGAAACATACGTGGAATTCTCCATCACTGCGTACGTCGAGTAAGTTCTCGACAAGTCAACCGACCTCTATCGAGAGGCGCGGTAACACGAAATACCACACTTGCACAACAAAGGCTATCATCTGGCGTGAGGCAAGTTTCACAACAACAAGCATGGCAAGTTTCACAACAACAAGCATAGGCAAGTTTCACAACAACAAGCATAGGCAAGTTTCACCTGACTCAAAGTACTTTCATTTTATGCCAAAGTCGGGTTTTTAACCCCAAAGTACTACATCGTTAAGTTCTTTTAAAAGAGATCCATTACTTTTATAAAAGTCACCCGATACGTAGTATTAGAATGACCAACCCACATTCCTTTTCAAAATCAAGTAACAACATTCTTTTCCTAAGTTCGGTTTGCCTAGTTTGATTACTCAAGCTTCTTATTTTCAAATGGTTTCATAGTTCCCAAACTTAATCACTTGATTCCTTTTAGAACAATTGAGTAATACATGTCTCACGTGAGTAGGTTATTCTTGTTTACAACATTCTTATTACAATGACCATGATCTAGAAAATGTAATATCATTTTGTCTCGTCTTAGTTTCTATGCGGATGGAGGTTTCTACTTGGTTTTAATACGATACATCATTATTCAATACATTTTCCTTTATTAGCATTTGCGGTGGTGCAGCCGATACACATTCTGATTTCCGAAATCGGTAAAACATTATCCCTTTAAATAAAACCAAGTACTCATTACTCACGAATGAGGTTTCACTCAACATTCACATTCAAACAAATAAGTTAAGTCTCTTATCTTATAAGATCAAGTCTCTTAACTTCTAACATCAGTAAACCATTTTCTTTACCTCTCTTAAGACATCATACCTAACTCCCCATGAAGCTAGTATAACTCTTTTAAAACCTTTAAAACCAAGTGTTACTCTCCCTTCAAGCGATTTATAAAATCTTTTGAAATACATCAAGTTCTTTATTATAACTAGCGATTATAATTCACATCGATTACCTTTTAAAACCACAAAGTATTTTCTTACCTACATAAAGTCATTATAACGACTTCCCATAAAGCCGTTATAACACTTTATGTTTTAAACTCATCAAACACAGATTAACACGTATGCGTCTACCGTACTACATAGTTCCACATATCATGCTAGAAGAGATAGGAAGAGGTTCACATACCTTGCGACGATTTATCGACAATAAGCAAAATGCTCCAAGTACTACAACGCACTAGCCACTTTCCTCCTCGAGTAGAATACGCTACTCTTAGTACTTTCACTATAAAGGTCACAAACGTCTATTAACCCCAAAACACAAGTTTATCTTTCTCTGAGAAAATTGGCGACCTCCATACATGGCGTAAATCTCCTCCTCTATCGAGTGGCTACCAAGCCAACCGGGGGTTTACACGTCTAGGGCGTGTACAATTCTACTCAACAATACTATACAAGTCTCTTGCTGTCTGATCTATGTAAATCTGATTCGATTCTTTCTTTACATTGGGCTTAAGTCAAAAGACATTGCCGCACAATAATGTTGATTCTATATATAGTATACTTCAACTATATATTCTAACATGTAATTTCCAATTACAAAAGGGACAAGATTATTTACCTCGACAAGCCCAAAAATTATCCAAGTTATAATGTCGATCTGAGCAAGGTTTAGCTCTACTCAGTGCGCTCCAATCCGCTCCAAACAACCCTTAGAAGTTCTAACCAACCTGCTACTCAAATACTTGACCAACTATGAAGATTTCCTTAGGGTTTCGGTTTGAGACTAAAGGACAAAAGGTAGTATTTAGGGCTCTACGTAAAGAGGTAACTTTTGAAATACTACTAGGTAAAGGCTAAGGTATTTTGGGCATTATAACAATACTAGGAGAGTATTTCTATACCACAAAAGGGTATTATCGAAAACAACTAGGCTAGGGGTACCCATGGCTAGCACCTGAGGGGAGGGTAGAAGCTCTCGGCCACAAGGCCACTCAAAGGGGAGGGAAGGCTTGGGCGAGAACAACTAGAAGAGGAGGATATTTCAAGACTTAGAATGAAATGAGGATGAAGAAAAACCTTCAAGCAAGGGGTATTTATAGGGACACCAGCGGACAAGATCAAGCCATGTGGGGGCAAGTGGAGGCAAGATGTGCCCAGTGCCCCCTAGTCCCTACTCGCAAAACAAGCCACAAAACATTGCACAAAATATTGCACAAAACAAGGCGAAACAAAGGCATGAATTCGTCCCAGAGCTTCACTTTCAGTCCAGAGGGTGACAAGTGTCACCCTCGTTGGTCCAAAATGTTTAAATCGCTCGGAAAAATCCATAAAAATAAGAAAAGACATAGCGGAATTTTCCCCTGCAGTTCTGTAAGCGTTTAGTCGAAAAGCGACTCTAAGGTGTTGTGCACAAATGTCATTCGGCGAGCCACTGGCGGGGTGACACGTGTCACCCTCCTAATGGCCTCATAAGCGTCTTCCAAAAATATCCACAATGGCCAAAATCTCGAAAACAAAGTGGGCCCAAAGCAGTAAATTTCTCCGTGGGCCCAGTGACCATTTCGAAAATAAAATTCCATAATTCTAATATAATCTAAAAGCCCAAATTCCAAATCGGGAACCCGATTCCCTTCAACGAACATTTTCCTTACAAAACCGGAAACTTTTTAGTGGAAGAATCACTCTTTCTTCCTTTTCAATTTTTTTAATGCTCTCGTGCGTGACGTCCTCGCATACATACCACGAGAATACAGGGTATAACGATCTGGCGACATCGATACAAAACTCTATCTCCTCTCGGGAGGATACAGAGTCGTGGAAACACGTGCAGGAACTCTCGACTCTTTGGGCCGGTGAAAATATGGTCCGCGACCTCGATTATCAAACACCGAATGAGATGGTAGATATACCTTCGCACCATCTTCACGGCCTTGAGGTAGGAAATAAACCTACCCGCCGGTGACACGGTGTTCCCCCACTCAATAACGGCCCAGAATCGAAGCTGGCGTACTCTCTCCTGCGATGCTGGGCGTAGCGAGGCTAACCAATCCATGCCCGTGATCACATCGAAATCGGTCATGTCCGACTCTATCAAGTCGGCTAAGTGCAACAGCGCATAAAGTCACCGGGCAAGTTCTATATACCCGCCGAGCTACCACCGAATCACCCACTGGCGTAGCTACCTCGAAAGGGTCTATGGACACATGCTCTATCCCTATCCTACTAGCAATAAGGGGAGATATATAGGGCAGAGTAGAACCCGGATCAATCAAGGCATACACATCACAACGACCCGATAAAGTACTGTGGCGACATCAGCGACGCCTCACTGGTCTGCTTGGGACAAGGCATAAATGCGGTTCTTAGGACCGCTAGAAGCTGAGACCGCGCCACGACCTGCGCGACCTGCGGCCCATAAGTACCACGCCCGGGCGAGTAGCGTAGGAGATGAAGAAGACGGCGAAAGACCACGTGGTGACCCTACTATCTGCGCCGCCCGGTGGACGGTTTCGCAAAGTGACCCTTCTGGCCGCAAGCATAACAAACTCCCGAAGTAGAACCGCAACTCCCGTAATGGGATCCACCGCATCGGCCACACTGAGGGGGGGGTGGTCTCGATCGGTTAGTACCGCACTGCGAAATCCAAAGCCACAGGGCCACGACACGCCGAATACTCTGGATGTACTGAAGACGGTGTAGGAGTGCTCTGAGCTGGCTGGGGTGTAAATCTAGTCTGCTGATGAGATCGCCCACCCCGAGAACCACCAAAAGACCCTGCCGTCCTAGCCTTCTTCTGCTGAAATCTGACAACTCGCTGGCCTCTACGCTCCTCACATCCTAGTGCATAAGCCTGCATGCGGGAAATGTCCATGCCCGGCTGAAGAGCTACGCCTGAGCAAGACTCTGCCAAATAATAATCCAGCCCGGTGACGTAGCGGTGCACTCGGTCCTCCATATCCGCTACTAACGCTGGGACATATCGAGCCAACGAATCGAACTCAACGTTGTACTCGGCGTGCGCCTCTATCTCATCAAGAATCGCCGGCCCGTGCCTCGCCATCTGCGGAGGCAAGAAGTGGCTGAGAAAAAGCCTCGAGAACTCGTCCCAGTAGGCGGGACGTGCTCTCCGGGACAACTCGCGAGTCAAACCGGTCGGCTGCGGTATCACGCGGCCGATGCGAACCGAGATCACGGACTCGGTCTCGAAGCCTTGATCACTCGCATGATCCTCATGGCCCGGCGGATGAACTCCTACGGATCATCCTCGGGCCTCGACGTAAATAGAACTCAAGCGGGCTACAACTCGAGAAAATCTCGTAGCCTCAAACTATCCGATCTCGGGTGAACCATGCTGCTGGGCTGAGGCTGCGCATCCGGCCTATCCTCGTATGCGGCCGATCACGGCGATGGCGACCATCTCTGCGTAACCCGTCTCATCCGCTCTGGGCATTGGGGCTGGAGTGCAGTGCGTGGTCTCATCGACCATCTGCTGCGACCTAAACCTGCTTTGGGGCGGGCGTCGTGGAACTCGCCGTCTCGGGTATAGGCGGGCACGAGCCGCGTGACTCTCGGTGTCCTACTAGCGGCTCCTCGGTGCCTTGCCGCTAGGCGGGTTGCCTTACGGGAGGCATAAGCTGTTAAAGAAAGAAATACGTTAGAGGTCGATTTATAACACGGCTCTAAGGCACGATCTCGAGTGAGAAGAATGAAACCAATCCTAATTATCCTATAGCCTCACGATTATTGGTGTAGTGCACACACCGATAATCAGACTACTAGATACGATGCTGTAGACACTTTCCAGAGATTAAGCGCTCACGATACCACTTTTGTCACGACCGCCGGGGCGTGATCGTGTCTTACGGGCACCAAGTAGCCATACATCGAGTAATGTGGAATATAAAACAAGACATGAAACCAGTGTAAAATGAGACACAGTTTATATGAGAAAAGTCGCCTTTCGGCATATATATATATAGCCAAAATCGCGATTACATCCCAAGTATAACAGACTCTGAGACCTCTAAGAAGATAAGCAACTATGGCGGGCGGGGCCCGCCATACCTGAATGTACAAAACTATCTACAACGGGAGATTATACCCAAAGTCGAGCCTCGGAGAAGATGGAGCTCATGACACCAAGCAAAAGATCCTAAGGATGCGGATCTAGCACTGCTTTCCACCCATGCGGCATGAACGGCCCCGAAGGAAGTCGATCTAACAGTACCAAGTATATGAAACTATAAAAATCGAAACGAAATCAAAGCTTTTAAAACCACTTACAATACAATCAATTAAACGCGCATAGTGCGCAATATAAACAAGAGCAAACTAGGTATAAGGTAATCCGGTCTTTTCTAGCGCTAATGATCGAAGCAAGGCCAATTGCCCATAGTATCATTATGCATGCCTAATCCTGGAACTCCGCGATCCGCATAGGTCACAGACCGCATGAGGTATTCTCGCATCGGGGATAGCTAACCCGGCATCGCCTGGACCCCGAAGACCGCATAGTCACAGACCGCATAGTCACTTGGATCGCGTGAGGCATCCTCGCATAGGGATAATACCGAATGATCAATCTCGGAACTCCGCTGACTCGCGTAGGTCACGCGGACCGCATGAGGTATACCTCGCATCGAGGGCGGCTAACCCTCGGCATATCAAGTCAGGGGGTGTAAGTGATATACTATCAGTACAACTGCTTACCGTAAACAACATAAGCACAACAAGGGAACCCCCTTTACACAAACATTACAAGACGCTAACACACGTAGCATCATCATATGTCTACTTATCAAACTAGCTTACCACACCTTCAGAAATCATTTTATAAGGTTTTTGTAAGAAAATAAGTAAATTGTTTCTTCTTATCTTTCTTAAGTCGTTATACCTAACTTCCCATAAAGCTAGTATAACACTTAAGCTTGTTAAAAACCAAGTATTCCTTTTTCTTTCAAAAATGATTTATAATTCTTTTGTAAATACTTCAAGATTCTTTCATTTAAAACTCAAGTCAAAGGACGTCAAGTAATACCATGTTCAGTTAACACACGTATGTCTACCGTACTATATATATATTTAAAATATCATGCTCAAGAGGATAGGAAGAATCACATACCTTCTCGGCGAAATCCACCTGCCAAGTCGAATATGTCGCGCGCAGAGTATCAACCTATAATAGTCAAATACGTCTATCAACGTCTAGACTACTCTGTAGGACATTCTAGCGAAGGTTCTTAATTCTACGAAAAATTGGGCAGCACTTCCCTGCAGTCAAACTACTCAAGTCTCTGTAAATACAGTCTATGTAAATCTGATTCAATTCTTCATTTATAATCTTCTGATGTGATTCAGTTTAATTCTATTCTTTAATACCCTTCTATGTATCTTATACTTTGTTCTATACTTCTACAGTATGTAATCTCTAATTACAATAGAAGGATAAGATATTTACCTCGGTAAGCCCAAAATTATCCAAGATATAAGTCGATCCTGAGCAAGGTTTAGCTCTGTCTGAGCGCTCCAAGAAACCCTTAGAAGTTTCTACACAACTTCTACTTACTACTTCAACCAACTATGAAGATTTCCCCAGGGTTTCGTTTAGTGACTAATGGAGATAAGATAGTATTTCTGGGCTTTTAGTATAGAGGTGACTTTGGAATACTACTAGATATACGGCTAGGGTATTTTGGGGATAGTAACAATACTTGGAGAGTATTTTCTACCAAGGGGGGAAAGGGCTTTTGCCGAGACTACAAGGAAAGGGGAAGGGTGTTTCGGCTAAGCTCTTCACAAGAGGGGAGGCTTTGGACGATAGCTTCTCTCAAAGGGGAAAAGTTTGGAGACTTGGAAGATGATTTGTGGATGAAGAAGTCTTCAACTCAAGGGGGGTATTTATAGGACTTTCAAGGGTCAAGATGAAGGCAAGTGGAGGGCAAGTGGAGGGTGTGGATTTGCACAAGTGCACCCTATCCCTACTCCACAAATCACTCACAAACATTGACCCTTGGTTTAGGCCTTGAAATCGTGCCAACCATGCCCTCTTTGCCGTCCACTTGAGGGTGACAAGTGTCACCCTCTCGTTGGTCCAAAATATTTCATCTCTCGGAAAAATCCGCAAAAATTATAAATGTCGCGTAGTAATTTTCCTTCCATGAAGCTTTGGAAGACGTTTCGTCGGAAAACAATTATTTTCGTGGGTTGTGCACAAATTTTCGTCCCTATGCCTACTTTAAGGCTTAAACTTTTGTACGTACGCCCTTACGTACATACTCTGGAAATACGGGGTATAACAAAGACCTTGATATCCTTTACTAGTTTTATGAATAGCCAAGTCGGGTGAGTTAGGAGATTAACTCACTTCTTTGAAAATATTAAGGATGTCTAATGTTTTATTAAAGTTAAGGGACTTGAAGAGTTTTAAAGTATGTGATACTTGTTCCGTTTTAAACGTATAAGTCCCTTGGATAGGAAATTGTATTTGGCTAAGGTGTAAAGTGAATATAACGACTTTATGGGAAGTTGGTTATATTTTCTTTATGGAAAGATAAATGACTTGATTTTAATGAAAAGGCAAATTGAATTTTAAGGCATCAATTGCCTAAGGTTTTATAATAAAAGGAGTCACTTGATTTAGAGACCTAACTTTATTTCTAAAGGTATTGTGACTTGCCTTGAAATGTAATTTGGACTTGATATTATGGTTAATAGTATCTTGGAAGTTTTATACTAAAAAGAGTCATTTGTTTTAAAGAGTGGAAGTATGTAGTACTTTGGGTTAAATTGCCGGATCTTTATAAAAGACATGTTAGTGTCTTAAGTAAACTAAAATGAGAGTGTATGTGAACAAGAATAATAATAAGTTAGGGGATTCTTAACTTGCTTATATATTGTATGATAGCCGGTTTTGTGCTAGTGGTATATTATTCATTACGGGGTCATTCCCCGGGTTTGTGGCATTTGCATATTCCGTGGATTTGCTACCCACGATGCGAGGAATACCTCATGCGAGTCTGCAAGGGCTTATGCGGGTGAAATAGTCCCATGTGGGCGGGTCCGACCTATCGCGAGGAATACCTCATGCGAGTGCAGTAAGGGCTTATGCGGGTGAAATAGTCCCATGCGAGGAATACCTCATGCGGGTCCACGCGACCTATGCGGGTGGAATAGTCGGGAGTAGGGTTGCTTAATGATACTGCGGGCGGGTGGCCCTGCTTTGATCGTGAGCTTCCTATTGTATATTGTAAGGATACTACTATTTACTCTCATTTTTAGTAAGGCACGATTATCGTAATTCAATTATCATACGTGTCTCGGCTTTGTTTTAAACTATGATGTAATTACGATATTTTCGATTTTACATACTTAGTACATATTGTGTCGCCCCATCCTCGGAGGCTGCGTTCATACGCGAGAAAGGAGTAGCGGTGGTGGATCCTCATTCTAGGATCACTTATCGGGCGTCGAGCTCCATTTCTCGGAGGCTTGTCTCTTTTAGTACGATCTTTCCACGATGTTGTAGATTTATGTACATTCGGGGTATGGCGAAGCCCTGTCCCATACGATTGTTATTCTGAAGTGCTGTATTCACATATGTGGTTGGGCGAAGAAGCGAGTTATGCAGTTGTACTTTTGATTATGTTTATATTATGGAAGCGACCTTATCGGCTGCTTTGTGATGTTTATTGTTTACACATGTGTTTATGTTGTGTATGTTCCGCTGCTATTCTCTGATGTATACCTGAACGAGGTGCCCAGGTAGGGCACCAGTCGCGGCCCCGGGGTCGGGTCGTGACAATAAGAGACCGTATACTTAGTATTATTTTACGTTAGAAACTAGAATTGATAGTCATGTTGTGACCATTATAGGTTGACACTCCTACGTACGGCGTATTCGGCATAGCTTGTGGATTTAGTCGAAAAGGTATGTGAACTATCTCCTCTTCTAGCATGATTCCTTAAGATAAAGAAAGTATTTCCTACTCCTTAAATGATCCATTCCTTGGTTGTATTTGGATTGCCTAAAATAGAATTCGTTCTATGTACTCCCTTGATTGTACTTTGATGTTTAAATTGTAAGTTGTATAATCCATTGCCTTAGTGAAGTTGGATTCTTAAAAGTGAAAGTATTTTACTTAAAGTACATAGAGTCTTGAAAAGGAAGTGGTTTCCAAATCTTTTGGCTAGTGCCTTAGTCCCAAAACCTAAATGTCATTATAATGACTTTAGGGAAGTCAAAGGAGTGATTTACTTAATTGTTTTAAAAGAGGAGAAATGACATGATTTAAGAGAAGTAACTTGTTTTAAAGGTGTAAGTTACTTGAGGTTTAAA
Organism: Przewalskia tangutica; assembly: GCA_029844215.1. Taxonomy (NCBI): domain Eukaryota; kingdom Viridiplantae; phylum Streptophyta; class Magnoliopsida; order Solanales; family Solanaceae; genus Przewalskia; species Przewalskia tangutica. The sequence goes on from CM056720.1 coordinate 58,097,578, forward strand.
AGTAGAAGAAACTTGTTTTCTAAATATTAAGAGACTTGAAGTATTTGAAAGTTAAGAACTTGATTTGTAAGTATGTGATACTTGGTTTTAAAAGTATAAGTCTCTTGGTTATAAAAGGAATGAAATTGTCTAAAAACCATAAAGGGTTATAACGGCTTTATGGGAAGTTGGTTATAACGGTTTTATGGAAGGTTTAGGAAGTTGTCTATTTTGATTAATGGGCATAAGTTGCCTAGATTGTGAAAATTTGAAGTTACTTGGTTTCAAGCTTTGAGATGAGTTTCTAAAAGTGTAGTAACTTAGTTTGAAAAATAGACACACCTTGATACTACGGGTGTTAGTATCTTGGGGTTTTACATAGAAAGGAGTCTGTTGAAAAGAATGTACGTACGTAGTACTTTGGCTTGCTTAATTGAGAATTATTCTATGTGTGCCTTGATAAGTACTTTGGCTTGGTTAATTGAGAATTAGCCTATGTGTGCTGGTGATAGCCTTTGAGTGCAAGTATTGTGTTTTATTACGTTGCCGCGACTCTCGGTTGGAGAAGTACTGTCTTGTATAAGTTACTTGGACGTGCCGACATTGATGTGGGATTCCACGGGTATGCTTCCATTATTTGTAGTACTTGGGTTAAATTCCCGGATTTTTATAAAAGACATGTTAGTGCCTTAAGTAAACTAAAATGAGAGTGTATATGAACAAGAATAATAAGAAGTTAGGGGATTTCTTAACTTGCTTATATATTGTATGATAAGCCGGTAGTGCTTATGTTATGTATGATAGCCGAATTTGTGCTAGTGGGTTATTATTAATTACGGGGTCATTCCCCGAGTTTGTGGCATTTGCATATTCCGTGGATTTGCTACCCACGATGCGAGGAATACCTCATGCGGGTCCGTAAGGGCTTATGCGGGTGAAATAGTCCCATGCGGTGAGTCCGACCTATCACGAAAAATACCTCATGCGAGTCCGTAAGGGCTTATGCGGGTGAAATAGTCCTATGCGAGGAATACCTCATGCGAGTCTGTAAGGGCTTATGCGGGTGAAATAGTCCCATGCGAGGAATACCTCATGCGGGTCCACGCGACCTATGCGGGTGAAATAGTCCCAGGAGTAGGATTGCTTAACGATACTGCGGGCGGGTGGTCCTGCTTTGATCGTGAGCTTCTTAGTTTATATTGTAAGTATACTACTATTTACTCTCATTGTTAGTAAGGTACATGTTGGTTCGTTTTCCTACTTGGCCCGTACAGTTTTTAGGACACAGGTGGAACTTGGTGTTCATGTATGCCTATTGGTGTTATTATATCATGGACTGCCGGCAGTGAGGAAGGATTCCACGGGCATGATTGATATTATGAGCGTGAGACCCATGGTTATATTTGAGTAATGACTTTGAGGGCATGCGTCCCTGACTTGATATATTTATTTATGTATTGTGTCTTGTAGGTTGGCTATCATACATGTCTCTGTTTTGTTTAAGTGTTATGATTTCATTCTGATACTTACTATTTCACATACTTGGTACATTCTTACGTCTTGACCTCGCCCGGGCTGCGTTCAATCTGCGAGTTTAGGTGCCTTGATTTGGTGATCGGCAGTGTAGGACCACCTTTCGAGTTTTGGATAAGCTCCTCTGTTCGGGAGTTTATCTCTTTGGTATTGTTCCTTGATGCAGGCTTTTGTGCGGTTATGGAGTGCAGCGGGGCCTTGTCGTCATATATTGATATAACTCTTAGAGTGCGTATTCATATGTGGGATTGGACTCGTATGCAGTGTAATGTCTTTTATGTATATTATGGCGCCTTATCGGCTTTGCCGCACTGCGTATGTGGGTTTTAAAAAAATGTGTTATTTAAATTCATGATTACTTGTGTCGATGGTAGAAGGGTGCCCGGGTAGGGCACGATCCACGGGCAGGGGTTGGGCGTGACAAGTCGAACCAGGTAAGAGTTAAATACGATGCCGAGTCGGGTTGAGGACCTATTAAGGTCACCCCATAGCTTGAAATGGAATGGATCGGTTGGTAGTAGTCATTCGTGGCGAGTCACGGTGCAAGGCCAGGCTAGTTAATCATTTTACGGGTTCTTGGGCGCATTCCACGGAACCAGGTTGTGAGCGGAAATGGCCTTATGTTGTTTAGAATAGTAACTCCAAAGATTGGAGGCCCGAATCGATAGGAAGGCTATGTCGTGCGCTAGAATAAGTTTGGAAATGCGGGAAGAATGCGACCATTAAGAAAGAAACAACCAAGTGTAAAGAAATGGAGCACGAATCCATGAGGACCTTTCGGGGTGACTACACGGGAGTGTTGGGTGGTAGGCGGCGGGTAGATAATAATTCCGGTTCACGATCTGATCGTTGGACCACTAGCGGACCTAGCGGAGATTATGGCCGGACGTTGAGGTCATTATGAGTACGAGCTAGTTGGCCTCTTGTTATGCCAACGTGGACTACAGAAGAGAGATTGATTCGGTACCAGTTTCCCGGTAAGCTGGTTATCAAGTGGAAAGGAAGAGAAGTGGTGGTAACCCGTGAATTATCCTTCCTTCTTTGGCATCATTGTTGATTTTAATAAGTCTGTGTGACTTGTTCATTTGAGGTAAATTAACGCAGAAAGTAAGTAATAATTGAATTTGAAGGAATTTATGTTAAGTGCCCTTTGAGGTACTTGGAGTTGGTTTGGTGTGGCGGTCAGGGCCACGACCTTCCATGTTACACCCCGTATTTATAGGACATGTGTTAAGAACGTACGTAAGAATTCCAAATGTTAAGATTTGAGACTAGTAAAAATTTATCGGAATTATGGAATTGTCGGAAAACGTAATATTGTGACGAATGGGAGGGCGACACATGTCACCCCCCCTTATGTTGCCTTGGACGAAATTAGGCATGGGCAAAAGGGTCATTTGACCCTTGTTAGGAAGACAAGTCTTGCAACTTGAAAAGCTTGACAATGTTGACTTAGTCAAAGGGGCCACTTGGCTAGATTTTTAAATGAAAATTCATCCAAACCTCACAAGTGTTCTAATCTTAACCCTCCATGTTGTTATATAGTCATCCTAAGTAGCAAGACAAGGCATTTACACTTAGAAAAATTTGAAGAACTCTTGTTCTTGCTAAGCTAGCTCTCGGGTTTGAGAGGGTGCGAGGAGAAATTTTTTTGTTTGTTGTCCAATAAGCTCCACACTTTAAACCAAGGTTCATGAGGGTATTGTAAGTGTATCTCAATAGAAAAATCCCGGAAAAAGATAGTTTTCGTATTAGTCGCAAGATGAAAACCTAGTTGCCTTTCTAGGTTTTGGTTGGAAGATTGAAGGAAATTTGTTGGTGTTGTTCTAAGGGTCTCAAGTAGCGGATTGGAGTGTCAATGAGGGGCTCTAAGTTTCTAGGGAGCGACTTTGGATTTGAAATTTGGACTAAGAATCGTTGAGGTAATAATCTTGTCTCTTAAGTGTTACAAGATTATATATTGTTGTTAGCCTTACATGTTTGCTAGCATGAAGTATATGTGTTGAAGTTTTATAAGTGTTATGGATTGTTGTAGCCTAAAATCCGAAATGACATATTAGCCATTTGAAGTTGGATTACAATTTGGTCGTATTTAGAATCGTCGCATGTTACTTACTTGAAGATTATAGTAGTTATAATCAATTGCGACTTGATATCATGTTATGCTAACAATTTGGATTGAAAAGGAAATTGGATAAGAATTGGTGTTATTGTACTCAATGTGGCCGAATTGGACTAGTAGTTTGTATTAGTTTGATATCTTTTGTGGGGCGGAATTTTACACGTCTAGTAGGCGTGTAATCCCCTATTGTTAATTGCATTGGTTGGGCCTTAAATGTGGCGTGTTTGGTTATTGAATTTGGCCTTGAAAAAGGTGGCAAAGTATGTAGAAACAAAGGAAGTGTTGTCCGATTTTCCGTAGAATTTAGTGACTTAGCACTTAGAATATTCTACGTTTGAAGTAAGAGGTTAATGGACGTATTGTGGCCATTATAGGTTGAAGTACTAAGTATAGCGTATTCTACTTGAAGGATGGAATAGCTATCAAGGTTGAAGTACTTTGGAGCATTTTGCTACTTGTCGATAATCGTCGCGAGGTATGTGAACCTCTTCCTTCCTTTGGCATGATTCTATGTATGGAATATACATGTGGTATTATTTCATGTTTCCTTCTACTGTTAGAAGTTAAGAGGTATGTGTGTGATTTACTCTATGTAAAGTTTATGTCAAAGTTATCTTAAGTCCTTACCGAGTCTTTTGGGGGATGTTGGTAAGAGTCGTTAGGAGGTACTTTGGAGCCAAGTTGACTTGGCTAATTTATGGCACGAATGAGAATAAGTATCGAGCAAGCCATTGCAGCGTTAATAAAGGAAAATGTAATGACAATCAATTATGTTAAAATGAGTAGAATTCTCCATCTGCATAGAAGCTAAGATAAGACAAAATTGTATTACATTTTCTAGATCATGGCTACTTGAATAAGATCGTTATAAATAAGTATAACTTATTCACAACGCACCAAAGTATATGTTACTTAACTTATAAGAATTTACGTATGAAGTTTTAAGGCTATGGAACTCAAATTCTTAAAAGTTAAGAGACTTTATTTTTCAAGTTAGGAGACTTGATTCTTAAAGGAAGAAATGAATTGATTTACAAGTATAGAATACTCGATTTGGAAAGACTTGATTTCTAAAGTTAAGAAACTTGTTTTCTTAAAAGTTAAGAGACTTGAAGTATTTTGAAAGTATAAGTCTCTTGGTTATAAAAGGAATGAATTTGTCCAAAACATAAAGAGTTATAACGGCTTTATGGGAAGTTGGTTATAACAACTTTATGGAAGATTAAAAGAATGGTTTTCTTCAGTAATGTAAGCAAAGAAATGATTTGAAATAAAGAAGGGCAAACTGTTTTAAAGGTACCAATTGCTTAAAGTTTTTAAGAAAGAAGTCACTTGATTTAGAAGCCGGTAAATGTATTTCTAAAAAGGTATTGTGACTTGTCTTGAAAGTAGATATGACTTGATACTGCGGTTGTTAGTATCTTGGAAGTTTTATTTGAAAAAGAGTCTTTCTAAAGGAGTAGAGGTGCGTAGTACTTGGGGTTAAATTCCCGGATTTTTATGTGTGAAACGAAAGTGCCATGAGTTTATAAATATGGAAGTCTAAAGGTTTAATGAACTTGCCTATGTTTGCTTGTGATAGCTTTGAGTGCAAGTATTATATGTTTACGTTGTCGTGACTCTCAGTTGGAGGGCCGACTGTCTTATTGTAAGTTTACTTGGACGTCGAAGCGGTGATGTGGGATTCCACGGGTATGCTTCCATTATGATTGATACTTGGACATGCTTATACGATGTGGGATTTCGGGGCATGTGATCAAGAGGCGGGTTAGAATCTCGGATTTGTTTTATTACCCATGGTCATGCTTATACGATGAGGGATTCCGGGGCATGCGACCATGCTATGTACGATTATTACTCCATGGGTTAGCTCCCCATGAAGACATGTACCCACGATGAGGAATTCCGGGGGCATGTTATATTATTACTCCGTGGGCTAGCTCCCATGAAGACTGCGCCTACGATGAGGATGCCGAGGCACGCGTTATGGCCATGCTTATACGATGAGGATTAGGGGCATGCGGCACGTTATATATATATATATATATGTGTTATATATGTATGTCGGCAAGCGGTGAGGTAGGATGCCACAGCGCGTCACGTGGTTATATGTTACACCTACGGTGTGGCGGTGATGGGATTCCAGGCGGGAGATATATATATGTATTGTGTATGTATGCCGGCGGTGAGGTAGGATGCCACGGGCGCGTCACATGGTTATATGTTACACTTGGTATCGCGGTGATGGGGATTCCACGGGCACGCTTGATATTTGTGTGATTTGATCGCGTCCCAGATTGGGCCGGGTAGTATATGCGTCCCTCCATAAAGGGCCGGATTATGTTGTGAAAGATAAGTAAGTTATATGGTAATGAACTTGACGATTTTTCCCAAGTATGTACGTAAGAAAGTGGCTATAACTTTTATTGAAAATGGGAAAAGATAATAAGGTACGATTAAGTTCATAAGTGGTAATGACACGGCAGGATCACGGTATGTACTTTTATAGTTGCCCTGTCATTCTTTTGTCTGATTATGATCATTTCTGTACTTTATTTACATTCCATATTAAATTTGTTGTCTTGACCGCCGGAGCTGCGTTAAATGCCGTAGGTATTAGGTGCACAAGTTGGTGATCCTTGCTCTTAGGATCTCGGTTCAGTTTTGGGAAAAAGCTCCATTTGCTCCGGAGGCTTATCTCTTGGTACGGTTTTCCCCTGAGGTTGTAGATTCATGTATATTCAGGGGTATGGCGGGGCCCTGTCCCGCCACAGTTGCTATGTTAAAACTCTTAGAGGTCTGTAGTCACATATTGTGGGTCAGTTTGTAAAGGAAAGGAGGCAACTGCTTCGTGTTTGTATTTACTTATCCAGAAAGGTAGCCTTATCGGCTAACCTGTTGATTTTATCTTTGTTGATTTATTTTATAAGTTTCATGTATGTTCCGCTAATTATCTCTGATGTATACCTGTAAGGGTGCCCAGGTAGGGCACCAGTCGCGGGCCCGTGGTCAGGTCGTGACAAAAGTGGTATCAGAGCAGTTAGTCCTCGGAAAGTGTCTACAGACCGTGTCTAGTAGAGTCTTGATTATCGGTGTGTTGTGCACCACATCTATAATCAGGAGGCTGCAGGACATTTAGGATTGGTTTCCATTCTTCTCTCTTTGAGATCGTGCAGTAGAGCTGTCATAGTAGGTTGAATCCTCTCGACCCGCTTCTTATGTACGATTATGCCTCGCGGGAAGCGACTGGGGCCCGAGAAGGGCAAGGCAGCAGCAGGAGCTGCTAGTGGTACGCAGAGGGTTACCAGGAATCGGGCACAGACTATGCCTGAGGTAGTAGGCGGATCGACGAGCTCAGCCACGCCGGCGGTATTAGAGGAGTCGAGAGCGGCAGTAGCTCCAGAGGTTCGTGCGAGCCTCGATTCCGCGGCAAAGCGAGTTTAGAATTATGGAGAAGCGATCGGACTATTGACTAGCATAGTGGTAGGCGGCAAACGGAGGCGAGTAGCTAACCCTGAGCCAGCGGTTTGAGGATTCGGGATTTTCTGGGTTGTAGTCCACCCGAGTTTTATGGTTCGAGATCTGAGGATGATCCTCAAGAGTTCGTTCGGCAGCTACAGCGGACTATGCAGGTGCTTAGGGCCTCGGATACAGATTCAGTTGTGTTAGCTTCTTACCGGTTACGCGATATTGCGTTGAACTGGTTTGAGTCTTGGGAGCTGTCGAGAGGTGTGGGTGCTCGTCCGGCAGTTTGGGATGAGTTCACGGAGGCCTTTCTTGATCACTTTTGCCTCACGAAATGAGGAGAGCCCGTGTTGATAGGTTCTTGTCATTGAGGCAGAATGGGAGGACCATCAGGGAATACAACCTGGAGTTTGACTCTTTGTCCAGTTATGCGCACACTATTGTGGCTAATATGGCGGACAGAGTTCACCGCTATGTGATGGGGCTAGACCATTATATGATTACTGCATGCCTGGGAGTGGCCCTTCAGCCCGGTATGGATATTTCGGAGATGCGAGCTTATGCGCGAGGATAGAGGGCGAGAGAGAGTGTCACGCCTCGAACCGGGCTCGTGGCGGTGCCTACAGGGCACCTTCTATCTAACAACACAAGTAAATCTGCGAATTTAAATAACACCTCTTTTTTTTTTACCAACGTCGTACAAGGCAAAACGACAAAGGCGCGTATAATATACATAACAAAGACACTACACCGTCATGAGTCCATCCATATGAATCTGGACCTAAGATTTATCTTGAACTATGACGGGACAAGGCCCCGTGCACTGTTATACCCGTAGTTCACGGTATGTATGTGAGGACGTCGTGCGAGAGTCTGAGAAATTTTGAAAAGAAAGAAAGATGTGAGTTTTAGCGGAAAAGTTTAGGTTAATTGTGAAGAAAAAGGTTCGTTAATGGGAATTGGATTCCCATTTGGTATTGGACTTCATAGATTATATTAGAATTTTGAGATTTTATTTTGGAAATGGTCACGTGGGGCCAGGGAGAAATTCTGATTTTGTGGGCCCACTTTGTTTTGAGATTTTGGCCATTGTGGATATTTTTTGGAAGGCGTTTTTGAGGGCCAATAGGAGGTGACACGTGTCACCGCCTTTAAATGGCTTAGCCGAATGACATTGTCTGTGACACGGTTAGAGTCGTTTGGCGAAGCGTTTTGCGTAACTTGCGAGGAAAATTCGGCTATGTCGTTTTGTATTTTTGCGGATTTTTCGGCGGCGAAACATTTTGGACAACGAGAGGTGACACTTGTCACCTCAGTGGACAGTAAAGTGAAGCTCAGTGGGACGAATTCATGCCTTGTTTTGGCCTTGTTTTGTGCAATGTTTTGTGCAATGTTTTGTGGCTTGTTTTGTGGAGTAGGGTCTAGGGTGCACTTGGCTTGATCTTGGCCTTACACTTGCCTTGCACATGGCTTGATCTTGGCCAGTGGTTGGCTTTTGGTTTTGCTATAAATACCCCCCTTATGTTGATGAACTCTTCATCCACAAATGAAACCTTCCAAGCCTAAAATCCCTCCCTCCTCTAGTGTTGAGTTCGTCCAACTCATCCCCTCTTTTGAGATTCTTGGCAGGCCTCCTCCCTCCACTTTGTGGTGCCTTGGCGTGGGGTACCACTGCCTAGTTGTTTCGTATAATACCCTTGTTGTGGTATAGAAATACTCCTAGTATTGTTATAATGCCCAAAATACCTTAGCCTTGTACCTTGTAGTATTCCAAGATACCTCTATCGTAGAGCAGGAAATACTACCTTTTGTCCTTTTAGTCTCAAACCGAAACCTAAGGAAATCTTCATAGTTGGTTGACGTAGTTGAGGAGAAGTTGTGTAGAACTTCTAAGGGTTGTTTGGAGTGGTTTGGAGCGCCCGGAGTAGGAGCTAAACCGTGCTCAGGATCGACATTATACCGTGGATAATTTTGGGCTTGTCGAGGTAATTATCTTGTCCTCTATTGTAATTGGAAATTACATGTTTGTTAGAATATATAGTTGAAGTATACTATATATGGAACTATACTTAGTATTGACAATGTCTTTTGACTTAAGCTGAAGAATAAAGCTGAACCGCTTGTATTTACATAGGGTGTATTGCGATAGACTTGTGTAGTATTCTTTGTGTAAAATTGTACACGTCAGGTTAGGCGTGTAAACCCCACTGGTTGGCTTGGTAGCGGCCTCGATAGAGGAGGAGATTTCTGCTGTTGCGGGGAAAGTCTTCGAATTTTACGTAGAAAGATAGAAGCTTGTGTTTTGGGGTTAATAGACGTTTGTGACCTTTATAGGTGAAAGTACTAAGAGTAGCGTATTTTACTCGAGGAGTGGAAAGGGCTAGCAAGGTTGTAGTACTTGGAGCATTTTGCTTATTGTCGATAAATCGTCGCGAGGTATGTGAACCTCTTCCTATCTTTTCTAGCATGATTGTTGTGAACTATGTAGTGCGGTGACGTACATGTGCTAAGTGATTTGGTTGGTTTAAAACATAGGGTGTTATAATAGCTTTATGGGAAGTTAGTTATAACGACCTTATGTAGTGAAAATGGTTTCTTGATGTTAGAAGTTAAGAGACTTGATCTTATAAGATAAGAGACTTAACTTATTTGTTTTAATGTGGATGTTTGTGTGAAACCTCATTCGTGAGTAATGAGTACTTGGTTTTTAAAGGGATAATGTTTCTTGATTTGAAAATCGAGAAGGTGTATCGACGGACCCGCTGCGGCGTTAATAAAGGAAAATGTATTGAATAATGATGTGTTGTATTAAAACGGTGAAACCTCCATCCGCATAGAAGCTAAGATGAGACAAAATGATATTACATTTTCTAGATCATGGTCTTTGTAATAAGATCGTTATAAACAAGAATAAACTACTCACATATATGACATATGTTACTCAATTGTTTTAAAGAGATTAAGACTATGAGTTATGAAACCTTTCTAAAATAAGTGACTTGAGCATTTGAAAATGAGAAGCTTGAGTAATTGAAACTAGGCAACCGGAACTTAGGAAAGAATGTTGTTACTTGATTTTGAAAAGGAATGTGGGTTGCTCATTCTAATACAACGCGTATCGGGTGACTTTATAAAAGTAATGGATCTCTTTTAAAAGAACTTAACGTATGTAGTACTTTGGGGTTAAAAACCCGGACTTTGGCATAAAATGAAAGTACTTTGAGTTGTGTGAAACTTGCCTATGCTTGTTGTTGTGAAACTTGCCTATGCTTGTTGTTGTGAAACTTGCCTATGCTTGTGATGATAGCCTTTGTTGTGCAAGTGTGGTATTTACGTATTCTGGCGTCTCTCGATAGAGGGCCGGTCGACTTGTTGAGAACTTACTTGGACGTGCTGGCAGTGATGGAGAATTCCACGGGTATGTTTCCATTTTGATTACTGTCTTGTTGTTGATGTCACATGGACATGTCTACACCGAGGTAGAATTCCGGGGGCATGTGGCCATGCGGTCGGGTTGATTACCCGATATATTGTTATTGTGGTTACATGGACATGTCTACACCGAGGTAGAATTCCGGGGGCATGTGGCCATGCGGCAGGGTTGATCACCCAGTATATTATTGTTGATGTCACATGGACGTGTCTACACCGAGGTAGAATTTCGGGGGCATGTGGCCATGGGGCATTGGTATTATTGTTGCATCATGGACATGTCTACACCGATGCAGAATTCCGGGGGCATGCGGCCATGATGCGAACATGATTGATGTTGTGGGCGTGAGACCCATAGTTATATTTGAGTGATGACTTGAGGGCGTGAGTCCCTGACTGGACATGACTGCTTTTATGTTGTGAACTGTAGTTTGGTTATCATACATGTCTCCTGCTTTATATAGACTAGTATGATTTCATTACAGTATTTTACAGTTTCACATACTTGGTACCTGTTATCGACCTCCTTGCCGGCTGCGTTCATCTGCAGGTAGAGGTACATCGATCGTGGATCCTCGCTCTTAGGATCTCGATTCAGCATTTTGGGAAGCTCCGTTTCTCAGGAGGCTTATCTTTCGGTATGTGTTCCCGAGTTGTAGGTTCTTGTACATTCGGGGTATGGCGGTGCCTGTCCGTCATAGTTGTTGTAAATCTTAAGTGCAGAAATCTTTGTTGTGGCGGGGTTGTAAAAGGATTAAACTGCATTCGTTTTGTAAGAGTTGTATTTATTTATGTTATTGGAAGGTAACCGTTGGGTTGCTTTGTTTATGTTCATATATCTTGTTTCTTGTTAAAGTTTTATTTTCCATTGGTTTTCTCGATGATTGTATCACTAGGGTGCGGGATAAGGCACGATGCGGGCCGGGCGGTCGTTACAAAAGTGGTATCGAGCGATTAATCCTCGGAAAGTGTCTCTGCATCGTGTCTAGTAGAGTCTTGATTATCGATGTGTTGTGCACCACATCTATAATCGAGGAGGTCGCAGGACATTTAGGATTAGTTTCCATTCTTCTCATTCCGAGATCGTGCCTTAGAAGCGTGTTGTAAGTTGGACCCTCCGTATCTCGTTTTTAGCTTATGCCTCCGCGTGGCAACGAGCCCGAAGGGCAAAGCGGCGAGGGTGCTACTAGTGAGATCTGAGAGTACGAGGCGCGGTCCGACAAAGCACGAGGTTGTGCCAGGCGGGTTTTGTGGCGCCGCCCGGCCCAGCCGAGTTTAGAGCGCGGCGATGGGCTGCTGAGACCTGATACGAGCCTCCGTCCCGATGCAGAGGCGGAGAAATGGGTTACAAGGAGATGGCCCGATTTCGGCTGGTCGTGGCGAGATATGAGATAATTTGGATCTGACGCAGTTCAGCGGCGAAGACTGTGGTGCACCCGAGCGAATAGTTTGAGGCTACGGGACTTTACGAGTCAGCCCGCGAGTTTTATGGGTCGAGGCACGAGGATGATCCGCGGGAGTTCATTCGGCGATTCTGGATCACGCGGGTGATCAAGGCTTCGAGACCGAGCGTGACCTTTGGTTCGCGTCGGTGCGTGATACATGATCGATTGGTTTGATTCATGGAGCTTTCGGGAGAGCATGACCTCCAGTATGGGATGAGTTTTGGGGCTTTCCACGCACTTCTTGCCTCCGCGGATGAGGAGCACGCCGACAGATTTTGATGCTTAGGCAGGCGGGCGTGCGGTTCGAGTACAATGTGGAGTTCGACTCATTGGCGACGCGTCGGCGTTGGTAGCTAGTATGGAGGATCGAGTGCACCGATATGTTGAGGCTCGATGATTACATGTCGAGGCATGTTGGGAGTAGCTCTTCAGGGCATGGACATTGCCCGCATGCAGCTCACGACCGGGATGTGAGCGCGGAGGTCGACGGAATGACGAGATCGCGAAGAGGCGAACAACAGTGGTCCTTTGGTGACTTCGAGGCGGACCGCCTCGGAAGATACTAGTTTTGTACCTCCGCCAAGGCAGAGTGGTCCTCCACAACCTTGAGTATTCGGAGCGGTCGTGCTCGCGGTTGTGTTTCGAGGAAGTAAGGGTGTTGGCGAATCGGTCACCCTCGGTGTGGTCGATGTGGTAGACGCATTTGAAGTGTCGTGGTGCGAGGAGCTTGTTATTTTGCGGCCAGCGGGGGCCATTTGCGAGCTGTCCGACCAAGGGTAGCGGATGTTACGACTCACCCACGGATCGATGGTACGTTCATCGCCTATGATTATAGCCTGCAGTGCCTATGATTAGAGTGGAGCGGTAACCGAGTTTATCCTTAACCCTAGAGTTTTGGTATGCTTGTTATGATGGTCTCATTATTATGTGCTATGTACGAATAGCGTTGTGTTAATTATGAGTTAGAAAACAGGCTTTGTTGGGAGGATACGTATGGGGGCATGGTAAGTGTGAACCTTAGACTATGTCACGACTGAGACCTTAGGGGTAAGGTCGTCTTGAGTTAAAGATTTATTTTATGTTTGACCCTTATCAGAGTAGTGGTATACGTGGGATTTATTTGTGTGATAAGTCCGTGGGTAGTGTGAGATGGAAGTGGTAGCTTTCATGATGTGAATTAGTAAGATTGTTCCGGATCGGGGAACAAGAGTTTGGCGCGGTTGGGGGTCGGGTTGAGGACCATTTGCGGGTCAACCCGTAACCCGGTTTGGGGTGGGGTCAGTTCTGGGTGGTCCCGCCAGGTGGTAGGGTCACGAGGATGCTAGGCCCAAGTTTGTATGATCATCATATGAGTTCGTGGACGCGTTCGACCAGAAGCGGTTCGTAAAGGCCGGAATGGCCTTAAGGAAGTTTGAGGTTAGTAAGATGACCAAGTTTGGAGGTAGTGACTCCAGAGATTTTCGGGAACGGAAGTAATGACTGAAGTATGGTACGTACTGGGAGAGTTCGAGTGTTCGAGAAGGGTACAACGAGTAAGGAAGGAAGATAACGTGTGTTATTTCGTGGCCAAGCTGTGGCGTTGACAACTTGTTAGAGGAACTTCATCGTTATCCGACTTGAGAAGGAACATTCGGGACGAATGTTTCTAAGGAGGAGAATGTTATACCGTAGTTGCGGTATGTATGTGAGGACGTGCGTGCGAGTGCAGAAATTTTGAAAAGAAAGAAAGATGTGAGTTTTAGCGGAAAAGTTTCCGGTTATTTGTGAAGAAAAAGGTTCGTTAATGGGAATTGGATTCCCAGATTTGGTATTTGGACTTCATAGATTATATTAGAATTTTGAGATTTTATTTTCGGAAATGGTCACGTGGGGCCCACGGGAGAAATTTACGGTTTTGTGGGGCCCACTTTGTTTTCGAGATTTTGGCCATTGTGGATATTTTTCGGAAGACATTTTTTGAGGGCCAATAGGAGGGTGACACGTGTCACCCCCGCCTAGGTGGCTTGGCCGAATGACATTTGTGCACAACACGGTTAGAGTCGTTTTCGGCGAAACGTTTTGCGTAACTGCGAGGAAAATTCGGCTATGTCGTTTTGTATTTTTGCGGATTTTTCCGGCGAAACATTTTGGACCAACGAGAGGTGACACTTGTCACCCTCAGTGGACGGTAAAGTGAAGCTCAGTGGGGCAATTCATGCCTTGTTTTGGCCTTGTTTGTGCAATGTTTTGTGCAATGTTTTGTGGCTTGTTTTGTGGAGTAGGGTCTAGGGTGCACTTGGCTTGATCTTGGCCTTACACTTGCCTTGCACATGGCTTGATCTTGGCCATTGGTTGGCTTTTGGTTTTGCTATAAATACCCCTTATGTTGATGAACTCTTCATCCACAAATGAAACCTTCCAAGCCTAAAATCCCTCCTCCTCTAGTGTTGAGTTCGTCCAACTCATCCCCTCTTTTGAGAGTCTTGCCGAGGCCTCCTCCTCCCCTTTGTGGTGCCTTGGCGTGGGGTACCCACTAGCCTAGTTGTTTCGTATAATACCCTTGTTGTGGTATAGAAATACTCCTAGGATTGTTATAATGCCCAAAATACCTTAGCCTTGTACCTTGTAGTATTCCAAAGATACCTCTATCGTAGAGCAGGAAATACTACCTTTTGTCCTTTTAGTCTCAAACCGAAACCCTAAGAAATCTTCAGTTGGTTGAAGTATTTGAGTAGAAGTTGGGTAGAACTTCTAAGGGTTGTTTGGAGTGGTTTGGAGCGCACGGAGTAGGAGCTAAACCTTGCTCAGGATCGACATTATAACTTGGATAATTTTGGGCTTGTCGAGGTAATTATCTTGTCCCTCTATTGTAATTGGAAATTACATGTTTGTTAGAATATATAGTTGAAGTATACTATATATGGAACTATACTTAGTATTCGGCAATGTCTTTTGACTTAAGCCTGAAGAATAAAGAACTGAACTGAACTGTATTTACATAGGACTGTATTGCAGTAGACTTGTTTAGTATTGCTGTGTAAAAATTGTACACGTCCGGTTAGACGTGTAAACCCCTCCCCCCTGGTTGGCTTGGTAGCCGGCCTCGATAGAGGAGGAGATTTACGCTGTTGCGGGGAGAGTCTTCTGAATTTTACGTAGAAAGATAGAAACTTGTGTTTTGGGGTTAATAGACGTTTGTGACCTTTATAGGTGAAAGTACTAAGAGTAGCGTATTTTACTCGAGGAGTGGAAAGGGCTAGCAAGGTTGTAGTACTTGGAGCATTTTGCTTATTGTCGATAAATCGTCGCGAGGTATGTGAACCTCTTCCTATCTTTTCTAGCATGATTGTTGTGAACTATGTAGTACGGTAGACGTACATGTGCTAAGTGATTTGGTTGGTTTAAAACATAGGGTGTTATAATAGCTTTATGGGAAGTTAGTTATAACGACCTTATGTAGGTGAAAATGGTTTCTTGATGTTAGAAGTAAAGAGACTTGATCTTATAAGATAAGAGACTAAACTTATTTGTTTTAATGTGGATGTGTGTGTGAAACCTCATTCGTGAGTAATGAGTACTTGGTTTTAAAGGGATAATGTTTCTTGATTTGAAAATCGGAAGGTGTATCGACTGCACCACCTGCAGCGTTAATAAAGGAAAATGTATTGAATAATGATGTGTTGTATTAAAACCAGTAGAAACCTCCATCTGCATAGAAGCTAAGATGAGACAAAATGATATTACATTTTCTAGATCATGGCTGCTGTAATAAGATCGTTATAAACAAGAATAAACTACTCACATATATGACATATGTTACTCAATTGTTTTAAAAGAGATTAAGACTATGAGTTATGAAACCTTTCTAAAATAAGTGACTTGAGCATTTGAAAATGAGAAGCTTGAGTAATTGAAACTAGGCAAACTGGAACTTAGGAAAAGAATGTTGTTACTTGATTTTGAAAAGGAATGTGGGTTGGTCATTCTAATACTACGGGTATCGGGTGACTTTATAAAAGTAATAGATCTCTTTTAAAAGAACTTAACGTATGTAGTACTTTGGGGTTAAAAACCCGGACTTTGGCATAAAATGAAAGTACTTTGAGTTGTGTGAAACTTGCCTATGCTTGTTGTTGTGAAACTTGCCTATGCTTGTTGTTGTGAAACTTGCCTATGCTTGTGATGATAGCCTTTGTTGTGCAAGTGTGGTATTTACGTATTCTGGCGTCTCGATAGTAGGTCGACTTGTTGAGAACTTACTTGGGCGTCTTGGCGGTGATGGAGAATTCCACGGGTATGTTTCCATTTTGATTACTGTCTTGTTGTTGATGTCACATGGACATGTCTACACCGAGGTAGAATTCCGGGGGCATGCGGCCATGCGGTCGGGTTGATTACCCGATATATTGTTATTGTGGTTACATGGACATGTCTACACCGAGGTAGAATTCCGGGGGCATGTGGCCATGCGGCAGGGTTGATCACCCAGTATATTATTGTTGATGTCACATGGACGTGTCTACACCGAGTAGAATTCGGGGCATGTGGCCGTGGGGCATTGGTATTATTGTTGCATCGTGGACATGTCTACACCGATGCAGTCAGGGGCACGCGGCACGTGATGCGAACATGATTGATGTTGTGGGCGTGAGACCCATAGTTATATTTGAGTGATGACTTGAGGCGTGAGTCACATTTGGACATGGCCGCTTTTATGTTGTGAATGTAGTTTGGTTATCATACATGTCTCTGCTTTATATAGACTAGTATGATTTCATTCTGATATTTTTCTGATTTCACATACTTGGTACCTGTTGTACTGACCTCCTTCGGGGGGCTGCGTTCATGCCGCAGGTAGAGGTACATCGGCCGTGGATCCTCGCTCTTAGGATCTCAGTTCAGCGTTTTGGGAAGCTCCGTTTCTCCGGAGGCTTATCTTTTGGTATGTGTTCCCTGAGTTGTAGGTTCTTGTACATTCAGGGGTATGGCGGGGCCCTGTCCCGTCATCGTTGTTGTAAATCTTAGAGTGCAGTAATCTTGTTGTGGGCGGGGTTGTAAAAGGATTAAACTGTTCGTTTTGAAAGAGTTGTATTTATTTATGTTATTGGAAGGTAACCGTTGGGTTGGCCTGGTTTATGTTCATATATCTTGTTTCTTGTTAAAGTTTTATTTTCCGCTGGTTTTCTCTGATGATTGTATCACTAGGGTGCCCGGGATAAGGCACGATGCGGGCCGGGCAGGTCGTTCTGATACCATGCACAAAGCACATCGAAAGAACATATACCAAAAGATAAACTCCGACGAAGGAGCTATCCAAAACTCGGCGGTCCTACACTGCCGATCACCTGCGTACCTAAACTGCGGCATGACGCGGCCCGAAGGAGGTCGATGCGAAGAATGTACCAAGTATGTGAAGCGATAAATCTTGTAATGAAATCATAACAGTCTAAACAAAGCAGAGACATTTATGATAGCCAACTTACGACATAATACATAAGCAGTCATATCAAGTCAGGGACGCATGCCCTCAAGTCATTTCTAAAATATAACCATGGGTCTACGCCCATAATATCAATCATGCCCGTGGAATCCTTCCTCACTGTTGGCAGTCCATGATATGATGTAACACCAATAGGCATACATGAACACCAAGTCCCACCTGTGTCCTAAAAACTGTACGGGCCAAGTAGGAAGACGAGCAGGTGGTAAAGCAGGGGGTATAATGTCTTGGGGGTTTACCCCTCATTTATACTCTTACCCTGGAGAATGTGGTATAACGTCTTGGGGGTTTACCCCTCACTTATACTCTTACCCTATCTCGACCGGCCGTCAAACAACACATAAGCACTACCAGGTCCGGGAATTTAACCCAAGTACTACAAATAACGGAAGCATACCCGTGGAATCCCACATCACTGTCGGTACGTCCAAGTACTTACAACAAGACCGCCGACCCTCCAACCGAGAGTCGTGGCAACGTAATAAAACATAATACTTGCACTCAAAGGCTATCACCAGCACATATAGGCAATTCTTAATTAAACAAGCCAAAGTACTTAGCAAGGCACACTTAGAATAATTCTCAATCAATCAAGCCAAAGTACTTATCAAGGCACACTTAGAATAATTCTCAATTAATCAAGCCAAAGTACTTATCAAGGCACACTTAGAAAAATTCTCAATTAATCAAGCCAAAGTACTTATCAAGGCACACTTAGAAAAATTCTCAATTAATCAAGTCAAAGTACTTATCAAGGCACACTTAGAATAATTCTCAATTAATCAAGCCAAAGTACTTATCAAGGCACACTTAGAATAATTCTCAATTAATCAAGCCAAAGTACTTATCAAGGCACACTTAGAATAATTCTCAATTAATCAAGCCAAAGTACTTATCAAGGCACACTTAGGATTATTCTCAATTAATCAAGCCAAAGTACTACGTACGTACATTCTTTTCAAAAGACTCTTTTTTATGTAAAATCCCAAGATACTAACACCCGTAGTATCAATGTATGTCTATTTTTCAAAGTAAGTTACTACACTCTTAGAAAACTCATTTCAAAGCTTGAAATCAAGTAACTTCAAATTTTCACAATCAAGGCAACTTATGCCCATTAATCAAAATAGACAACTTTCTAAACCTTCCATAAAGCCGTTATAACCAACTTCCCATAAAGCCGTTATAACCCTTTATGGTTTTTAGACAATTTCATTCCTTTTATAACCAAGAGACTTATACTTTTAAAACCAAGTATCACATACTTACAAATCAAGTTCTTAACTTTCAAAATACTTCAAGTCTCTTAATATTTAGAAAACAAGTTTCTTCTACTTTTAAACCTCAAGTAACTCACACATTTAAAACAAGTTACTTCTCTTAAATCATGTCATTTCTCCTCTCTTAAAACAATTAAGTAAATCACTCATTTGACTCCCCTAGAGTCATTATAATGACCTTTAGGTTTTGGAACTAAGGCACTAGCCAAAAGGTTTGGAAACCACTTCATTTTCAAGACTCTATGTACTTTAAGTAAAATACTTTCACTTTTAAGAATCCAACTTCACTAAGGCAATGGATTATACAACTTACAATTTACACATCAAAGTACAATCAAGGAAGTTCATAGAACAAATTCTATATTAGGCAATCCAAGTACAACCAAGGAATGAATCATTTAAGGAATAGAACTTACTTTCTTTATCCTTAGGAATCATGCTAGAAGAGGAGATAGTTCACATACCTTTTCGGCTAATATCCACAAGCTAAGCCGAATACGCCGTACGTATAAGTGTCAACCTATAATGGTCACAACAAGACTATCAACTTCTAGTCTCTAACGTAGAATAATACTAAGTATATGGTCTCTAATTCTACGAAAAATCGGGCAGCACTTCCTTTGTTTCTACTCACTTTGCCACCTTTTTCAAGGCCGAATACAATAACCAACACGCCACATTTAAGGCTCAAATAACAACCAAACAAAGGGGATTACACGCCTTACAATACGTGTAAAATTCCGCCCCACAATTTAATACCAAGTAATTCCATATTCTAGTCATTCTCGGCCAACAACATAAGCAACAATTCAAAGTCTTTTCCAATCCTTTTCAAATTCCAAGTTCTAAGGTCTAACATGTTATATAGTCATAAACAACTTCAACAACTACAATTTCTTTCTTATACAACATGCGACGACTTTAAACTAATAATCAACTTGAATTCCAATTTAAGGCTAAACATGCTAGTTTTCGGATTAGGGTTCCAATAGCCAATACACTAATCCAACTACATAATATATAACTCATGCTTGCTAATATCCATAGCTACAATCAATAAGTAAACTTAATTGCTAAAACGACAAAATTTATACCTTTCCAAGCCCTTAAAATTTCCAAGATTCAAAGTCGCGCCTTAGCAATTCTTAGCTCCTTTCCTTAGGTTCCAATCCGCTCCAAGCACTCCTTAGAGGCCTATGAAGAACCCATCTTCAAGTTCCAACTTCAAAGTTGAAGAACTCCACAAGTTTCCGCTTTGCGACTAATACGAAAACGCCGTTTTTTCGAAATCTTTCTATTGAGATAACCTTACAACACTCTTAGGAACCTTGGTTTAAAGTCTTGTGGACAAAGGAACAAAATTACAAATTTTTTGTGTGGATTTGACCTTGAACCCGAGAGCACACTTGAAGAACAAAGTGGTGTGAAATTTTTCTAAGTGTTTAAGACTAGTCTTGCACTAGTGTAGTGAATATATAACACATTGGGTGGCTTAGATAATAACACTTGTTAAAAATGGAGGGAAGAGATCAAGCCAAGTGTCCCTTGGACTTAGTCAACAATATCAAGCTCTATTATTAGCAAGACTTGGTCATCCTAACATTGGCCAAATGACCATAATACCCTTACTAATTTTCGTCCAACACCACATGTGGGAGTGCCACGTGTCGCCCTCTCATTCGTCCACAAAATTCTGTGACCCTCGTGGGCCCCGCAAAACGTAAAATTCCTCGGGTGGGCCCCACGTGACCAAATCCGTAAAAATAAATTCCATAATGTTAATAAGTTCCATATTCTTCAAATAATGCATTTTGAGAATCCAATTCTCAACAACGAACATTTTTCCTTTCCGGCGTTCGGAAGATTTTCCGTCGGAAAAATAATTCTTCCTTTCGTACCGATTTCCAAGTCTTGATTCCTTACGTACATTCTCTTATACATGACCTGGACTTACGGGGTGTAACATTCTTCCCCCTTAGAAACATTCGTCCCCGAATGTTCTTAGTCGGTTGCCAAGCTATACAAACTCCGGCATAAACTCTATATTATGCCCATCAATCAAAACATGCACAAGACCAACGATGCCACACATGGCCACCACAACATACGTGAACATAATAATGGACCTTCCGTCCGTGGTCCCTTATCACAAAACTCGAGGGTTACAGTCTTCCCAAACACGGGATCCTTAGAGGTTCCTTTCTTTCCTTACTTGTCATACTTTCTCGTACTTTCAAACACATCTAGTACACGTACAAAATCTCAAATTTTGTTTCTCTTCTCCAATCCTTGGAGTTACTATCCAAACTTGGCCATATAGTTACTTACATTCCCGTTAAGACTCTTCTCGGTCCTTACGACCTAGTACCGGTGGAACGCATCCACGAACTCGTACAACGATCAACTAGACTTAGGCCTAGCACCCTCGTGACCCTATCACATAGCAGGACCATTTCTAATTGACATCACCCCATTCCACACTACCGGCTGACCCAAAATAAGTCCATAACCCGACTCATCATCACACTTAACTTCTCATTCTTAGTCTGAAATAAATCTTTCTCTTATCTCAAGGTACTTCTCACCCTAACCCCCTATTCACTAGAGGTTCGCCACATAGGCCAAAGTATTTCTACCGTACATTCTTCCCTATTGGTCTTACACTGTTACGGGGCAATTACTACTTGTGAACTCTACACAACTATAGTCTCAGTTCACTTACCATTCTTGTCAACATTCTTAACCTTTCACTTTACTAATCAAAGTATCCCTACCCCTGGGGTACTATCACTTTACAACTCTAGCAATAAAGGGAAAACGTATACGCTAGGGTAAAATCTGAATCTAACAATGCATGTATGATTCAAAAGAATCGAAGTATACCTGTAACCCCATGCGATGTCGCCTCCTGATCCTGCCTAGTAGCCACGTCATCTATGCGGTTCGAAGGACCGCCAAAACTATAAACTCCACCCTGACCTCTACCACGACTGGCTGACATCTGAACACCCTGCCCTGGGGGACGCACAGCTGTGGAGGAAAGGTAACCAACCATCGGCCTCATAGGCTGAGCCACCTTACCGGTGCTCTTTCTAACAGGACATTCCCACTTCTTGTGGCCCGGACGGTCACAATAATAACAAACACTTGTTCCATGACGGCATTTTCCCAAATGACGCTTACTACAATGGAAACACTGAGGAATATGTAGCCTCGACTGAGAAAATCCTCTGCTCCTCTGAGAACTTCGACCCCTGGAGCTTGGGCCGGCTCCTAAATACCTTGTGGGATCAAATCTCCCACCTGTGAGCTGCAGGGGTATGTACTGGGTAGGCTGGGACGAATATCTCACTCATTCTTGAGCGGCTCGTCCAAAAACTCGCCGGGATAACCAACCGGTCTAGCCCTCTTACGCTGATCTCCGCGTCGGCCCTCTACCCTCTGTACACACATGCATCGCCGAATAACCTCCTGCTGATGAAACTGTAGCACCGCTATCTTGGTCAATAACATAATGGCTTCCTTCATGACCCTAACGTCTTCCCCTAACTGAGAAACTGGAGGCTCTGGTGCTGGGGCCTCAAAACCTGGCGCAGAAGAACTCGCATCGCGAACAACATCCGGTATACCACGCATAAGCCCTATCAACTCTCTAAGTCCGAATAGTAGCTCGCTACTCCTTTGCCCTTCGGTATTTGTTCTATGCGCCCGAACGGCCGTTCGGTGCCTTGCCTTACCGGCACCCTAGTGATACAACATCGAGAAACCGGCGGAAATAAAAACTTTAACAATATAACAATAGTTATGACAAAAACAGCCCAACCAAAACGGTTGCCTTCCTGCATATATAAAAACATTTTTTTTTCAACTGAACAGTATAATCCTTTTTACAACCCCACTTGCGATTACTCTGGACCTCAGAAGGAATAACAACCTATGACGGACGGGGCCGCCATACCCCTGAATGTACAATATCTTACAACTCATGGAAACATACCAAAGATAAGCCTGCGAAGGAACGGAGCTTCCCAAAACGCTGAAACGTGATACTATAAGCGGGGATCGACGGCCCGATGTACTTACTGCGGCATGACGCGGCCCGAGGAGGTCGAGATAACAGTACTAAGTATGTGAAATCGTAAATCAGTAAATGAAATCATAATAGTCTATATAAAGCGAGAGACATGTATGATGACCAAACTACGATATATAACATATAACGATTCATATCAAGAGCGGGGACTCACGCTCCAAATTATCACTCGTGCGTGGAATTTCTTCCTCAGCTGGCGATTTATGATATAACCATACCAAGGATTATACATGAACACCATGTCCGCTGTGTTATAAAAAAATGCGGGACAAGTATAACTACCAGATCCGACCGTACCAATAATACAATGCAACCAAAACACGGCCGTCACGGGGCAAGTGCGAGCCGACTACCAGGATACCAAGGCGGCCACGCGGCCTGACCGGGGCAATCTGGCTGACCACCGGGGACGAGCGTATCACGAAACCGTCACATCTTGAGCAGGGCAAGTCACGGTGACTACCGATACCAAGGCGAATCGGTCACGAGGCGGGGCAAATCAGAGCCGACCACGGATACCCAGCGAACGGTAAGAAACCTCATGGAGAGCTAGTCCATGGAATAACACTATCAGCGGGAGCATACGTGGAATTCTCCATCACGCGCCAAGATGTCCAGTAAGTTCTCAACAAGTCGACCGCCTCTATCGAGAGCAGCGGTATCTGAAATACCACACTTGCACAACAAAGGCTATCATCACAAGCATAGGCAAGTTTCACAACAACAAGCATAGGCAAGTTTCACAACAACAAGCATAGGCAAGTTTCATACAACTCAAAGTACTTTCATTTTATGCCAAATTACGGGTTTTTAACTCCAAAGTACTACATCGTTAAGTTCTTTTAAAGAGATCCATTACTTTTATAAAAGTCACCCGATACGTAGTATTAGAATGACCAACCCACATTCCTTTTCAAAATCAAGTAACAACATTCTTTTCCTAAGTTCGGTTTGCCTAGTTTGATTACTCAAGCTACCGTTTCAAATGGTTTCATAGTTCATAAACTTAATCACTTGATTCCTTTTTAGAACAATTGAGTAATATATGTCTCACGTGAGAGTAGGTTATTCTTGTTTACAACATTCTTATTACAGCAGCCATGATCTAGAAAATGTATATCATTTTGTCTCTTAGTTTCTATGCGGATGGAGGTTTCTCTTGGTTTTAATACAATTCATCATTATTCAATACATTTTCCTTTATTAACGCTGCAGTGGTCTGTCGATACACATTCTGATTTCCGAAATCAGTAAAACATTATCCCTTTAAATAAAACCACGTACTCATTACTCACGAATGAGGTTTCACACAAACATTCACATTAAAACAAATAAGTTAAGTCTCTTATCTTATAAGATTAAGTCTCTTAACTTCTAACATCGAGAAACCATTTCCTTTACCTCTTAGACATTATACCTAACTCCCATAAAGCTAGTATAACTCTTTTTAAAACCTTTTAAAACCAAGTGTTACTCTTCCTTCAAAACGATTTATGAATCTTTTGAAATACATCAAGTTCTTTATTATAACAAGCCAGTTATAATTCACATCAGTTACCTTTTAAAACCACAAAGTATTTTCTTACCTACATAAAGTTGTTATAACTGACCTCCCATAAAGCCGTTATAACACTTTATGTTTTAACAACAATCAAACACGGTTAACACGTATGCGTCACCGTACTACATAGTTCACACATATCATGCTAGAAGAGATAGGAAGAGGTTCACATACCTCGCGACGAGTATCGACTAATAGCAAAACGCTCAACGATCGGCTACTCCTTAAGCCAAGTAAATCGCGCCACACGTAGGTACTTGACCTATAAGGCCACAAGCGCTTATTATCATCTAGACCACAACGTAGAATATTCTCTGAGAAAATTCGGCAGATCTCCCCGCCACGGCGTAAATCTCGCTCTATCGAGGCGGCTACCAAGCCAACCGGAGGGTTTTACGCCCTAACCTGACGTGTACAATTCTACTACGGTAAAACTACACAAGTCTCTTGTCTGATTCGATTCTTAATTCTTGGGCTTAAGTCAAAAGACATTGCCACAGTACTAAGTATAGTTCTATATATAGTATACTTCAACTATATATTCTACAACATGTAATTTCCAATTACAATAGAAGGACAGTAGTGTTTACCTCGATAAGCCCAAAATTATCCGAGTTATAATGTCGATCCTGAGCAAGGTTTAGCTCCACTCAGCGCTCCAAACCACTCCAAACAACCCTTAGAAGTTCTAACCAACTTCTACTCACATACTTGACCAACTATGAAGATTTCCTTAGGGTTTCGGTTTGAGACTAAAGGACAAAGGTAGTATTTCGGACTCTACGCAAAGAGGTATCTTTGGAATACTACAAGGTACAAGGCTAAGGTATTTTGGGCATTATAACAATACTAGGGGAGTATTTCTATACCACAACAAGGGGTATTATACGAAAACAACTAGGCTAGGGGGTACCCGGCTAGACCTCATGAGGAGGGGAGACCTCAGGCAAAGGCCACTTTCGAGGGGAGAGGAGCTCTTGGACGAGAGTCAACAAGAGGAGGAGGGATTCAAGACGTGGAAACATTTGTGGATGACTGAAGTCTTCACAACGGGGGGGTATTTATAGCAACCCCAAATGCCAACCAATGGCAAAGATCGAGCCGTGTGCAAGGCAAGTGTAAGGCCTTGATCAAGCCAAGTGCACCCTAACCCCTACTCCACAAAACATTGCACCAAACAAGCCACAAAACAAGGCCAAAACAAGGCACAAAACAAGGAACCAATAGGCACAAAACGTGAGCCAAAGATCGAGCCAAAAACGTGAACCAATCGCTCACGGGCGCCACTTGCTTCGATGTGAGGGTGACACATGTCACCCTCCCGTTGGTCCAAAATGTTTCGTCTCTCGGAAAAATCCGCAAAAATACAAAACGACATGGCGAATTTTCCCTACGAAAGCGTGGAAACGTTTAGTCGGAAAGCGACTCTGATCGGCACTTGTGCCCAAATGTAACTGGCCAAGCCATAGGCGGGGTGACACGTGTCACCCTCATTGGCCCTCAAAAACGTCTTCGAAAAATAACCACAATGGCCAAAATCTCGAAAACAAAGTGGGCCACACAAAACCGAAAATATCTACCGTGGGACCCACGTGACCGTTATAGAAAATAAAATTCCATAATTCTCTAATAATCCAGGAAGAAATAATACCAAATCTGGGAATCCAATTCCCATTAACGAACCTTTTTCCTTCACAAGAACCGGAAACTTTTCCGTGGAAAAATCACCTCTTTCTTCCTTTCCAATCTTTACGTCAGATTCTCGCGTGCGCCCTTACGTACATACTGGAAATAGGGTATAACATTCTTCCCCTTAGAAACATTCGTCGAATGTTCCTTCTAGGTCTCAAAACAAGCGGCGTCGGTATAGTCTTCACCGCTATACGTCTGAAAACAATCATGCCACACCGCCACAAAACACACGTTCACTTCTCCTTTCTCGTAGTACTTCGTCACGAACACTCGAACTCGTTCTAGTATCCGTACCACACTTCTTTCAACGCTGTTTCCAACCCTCGAGTCACTACCTCCAACTTGGTCATCTCACTAACCTCGAATTCCCCAAGGCCATTCCGGCCTTCACGACAGATTCGATCGAGCGTATCCACGAACTCATACGATGGTCATCTAAACTTGGGCTAGCACCCTCGTGACCTACCACTGGCGGGACCACCCAGACCCCGCTGGCCCAGGTTCTGGGTTGACATGAAATGGTCCTCAACCCGACCCCAACGCGCCAACTCTTGTTCCCGATCGGAACAATCTTACTATTTCACATCATGAAAGCTACCACTTCCATCTCACACTACCGAGGACTTACCCTTTTCACTAACGAGGTTTCTAAATCACATTTTAGCACAAAGCTATCCAAACATAACATTAAACACATCAGCAACATCAATACAAACAAAACTCAGAGGTTAAGGATATACACGAAACTAGGCGGTTCAAGGACCGCTAAAGCGGGAACTCCCATCGCGACCTCTCAGGGGCCTTAGGTGTACAAACATCTGCTGGCTACGGAAGGTGAAGAACCCAAGCGCTCTGCAGTAGTCCATGCTATCCTACCAGTGCTACCCCAGGTCGGACACTCTCTTGCCGGATGGCCTGTTGGCGCAAAAATAACAATCTCCGAGTTAGTACGACACCCTCCCTTATGAAGCTTCCCAGCGGCCACACCGAGACAAGGGCAACCTCATCCGCGAGCACTCTGCTCTCAGAAAATCTGAAACACAGGAGCCCGACGCTCCCGAATATCTGAAGGTCCCGAAAGCTGGGGAGGACCACTCTGTACTGACGGAGGTACATAACTAGTCTGCTGCGAGGCCTCGAAAGTCACCAAAGGACCTGCTGTTCGGCCTCTTCTGCGACTTTGGTCATTCCGTCGATTTATCCGCTCCTGCATCAGTGTATACGCTGCATGCGGCAATGTCCATGCGGTGAAGAGCTACACCGAACAACTCTGCAAGGCAATCATCGAGCCTGTAACATATCGGTGCACTCGATCCTCCATACTAGCTACTAACGCGGGGGCGTCTGGGCGATGAGTCGAACTCCACATTGTACTCCCGAACCGTGCGCGGATCTGTAGTAACCAAAAATGCGCCGGCGAGCCCTCCTCATCCGGGAGGCAAGAAATGTGCAAGAAAAGCCTCGAGAACTCGTTCCATACCGCTGGAAGTGCATGCTCTCCTGGACAGCTCGAGAATCAAACGATCGGCTGCGGTATCACGCAGTTGATGTGAACCTAGGGCCACCGACTCGACCTCCGATGCCTTGATCACTCTCATGATCCGCTGTAACTGTCGGATGAACTCCTGCGGATCATCCTCAGACCTCGACCCATAAAACTCTGGCGCCTCTGACTCGGAAAATCCGAAGCCTCGAACTATCGATCTAGGGTGAGCCGCGGTGCTCTTGGGCTGCTGCGTCGGCCTATCCTCAAGTTCGCCTGACCACGGCCATTAATCGGGCTCCTTTGTAACTCATCTCCTGCTGCTCCGGTGCGGATGGAGGCTCAGTCTTGTGGTCTCTGCATTGCTCTACTCGCAGATACCTCTGCTGCGTTGACCTTCTGGGCGCGGGTTGCCTTTCGCTGAGGCATAACTTGTAAAAACGAAACACGTCAGAGGGTCGATCTTATCACTCGGCTACAGGCACGATCTCGTAATGAGAAGAATGGAAACCAATCCTAAATGTCCTATAGCCTCACGATTATAGATGTGGTGCACAACACATCGATAATCAAGACTTACTGACGCGATGCGTAGACACTTTCCGAGGATTAGCGCTCACGATACCACTTTGTAACGCCCGAACCGGGCGTTCATCGTGCCTTACCGGGCACCTAGTGATACAACATCGAGAGAAAACCGGCGGAAATAAAAACTTTAACAATATAACAATAGTTATGACAAAAGCAGGCCAACAGCGGTTGCCTTCATGCATATATAAAAACATTTTTTCAATCGAGCAGTATAATCCTTTTTACAACCACCTTGCGATTACTCTGCACCTACAGAAGGAATAACAACCTATGACGGACGGGGCCCGCCATACCCCGAATGTACAAGAACTTACAACTCGGAAACCTACGAAGATAAGCCTCAGGAAGGAGCGGGCTTCCCAAGCTGAACGTGATCCTATAAGCGGGGATCGGCGACGATGTACTTACACTGCGGCGTGAACGGCCCGGAGGTCGATCTGAGTACAAGTATGTGAAAGCGTAAATCGTAAATGAAATCATAATAGTCTATATAAAGCGGGAGACATGTATGATGACCAAACTACGATATATAACATATAACGATTCACATCAAGAGCGAGGACTCACGCCTCCAAATTATCACTCGTGCGTGGAATTTCTTCCTCAGCTGCAGCGATTTATGATATAACCATACCAAGGATTATACATGAACACCATGTCCCACTTGTGTTATAAAAACCGTGCGAGACAAGTATAACTACGGATCCGACCGTACCAATAATACAATGCAACCAAAACACGGCCGTCACGAGGCAAGTCGAGAGCCGACTCATCGGATACCAAGGCGGTCCACGCGTTGGCCGGGGCAAATCTGGTGACCACCGAGGACGAGCGTATCACGAAACCGTCCTTTATCTTGAGCGGGGCAAGTCACGGTGACTACGAATACCAAGGCCGAATCGATCCACGAGGCGGCAAATCACGAGCGACCACGGATACCGGGCGAGCGGTAAGAAACCTCGTGGAGAGCTAGTCCGTGGAATAACACTATCAGCGGGAGCATACCCGTGGAATTCTCCATCACCGCCGGCATGTCAGTAAGTTCTCAACAAGTCGAGGCCTGCTCTATCGAGACGCGGTATCTGAAATACCACACTTGCACAACAAAGGCTATCATCACAAGCATAGGCAAGTTTCACAACAACAAGCATAGGCAAGTTTCCGCAACAACAAGCATAGGCAAGTTTCATACAACTCAAAGTACTTTCATTTTATGCCAAAGTCGGGTTTTAACTCCAAAGTACTACATCGTTAAGTTCTTTTAAAAGAGATCCATTACTTTTATAAAAGTCACGATACGTAGTATTAGAATGACCAACCCACATTCCTTTTCAAAATCAAGTAACAACATTCTTTTCCTAAGTTCGGTTGCCTAGTTTGATTACTCGAAGCTTCCGTTTTCAAATGGTTTCATAGTTCATAAACTTAATCACTTGATTCCTTTTTAGAACAATTGAGTAATATATGTCTCACGTGAGAGTAGGTTATTCTTGTTTACAACATTCTTATTACAGCAGCCATGATCTAGAAAATGTATATCATTTTGTCTCATCTTAGTTTCTATGCGGATGGAGGTTTCTCTTGGTTTTAATACAATTCATCATTATTCAATACATTTTCCTTTATTAACGCTGCGGTGGTCTGCCGATACACGTTACGATTTCAAATCGGTAAAACATTATCCCTTTAAATAAAACCACGTACTCATTACTCACGAATGAGGTTTCACAAACATTCACATTAAAACAAATAAGTTAAGTCTCTTATCTTATAAGATTAAGTCTCTTAACTTCTAACATCAGTAAACCATTTCCATTCCCTCTCTTAGACATTATACCTAACTCCCAATAAAGCTAGTATAACTCTTTTTAAAACCTTTTAAAACCAAGTGTTACTCTTCCTTCAAAACGATTTATGAATCTTTTGAAATACATCAAGTTCTTTATTATAACAAGCGATTTATAATTCACATGATTACCTTTTAAAACCACAAAGTATTTTCTTACCTACATAAAGTCATTATAACTTGACCTCCCATAAAGCCGTTATAACACTTTATGTTTTAACAACAATCAAACACGGTTAACACGTACGTCTACC
This sequence comes from Przewalskia tangutica, assembly GCA_029844215.1. Lineage (NCBI taxonomy): Eukaryota > Viridiplantae > Streptophyta > Magnoliopsida > Solanales > Solanaceae > Przewalskia > Przewalskia tangutica. The sequence goes on from CM056720.1 coordinate 58,127,833, forward strand.
GTACTACATAGTTCACACATATCATGCTAGAAGAGATAGGAAGAGGTTCACATACCTCGCGGCGAGTATCGACTAATAGCAAAACGCTCCAACGATCGGCTACTCCTTAAGCCAAGTAAATCGCGCCACGTAGGTACTTGACCTATAAGGCCACAAGGCGCTTATTATCATCTAGACCACAACGTAGAATATTCTGAGAAAATTGGCGGCATCTCCCCCATACGGCGTAAATCTCATTCTATCGAGGCTGCGAAGCCAACGAGAGGGTTTTACACGCCTAACGGGCGTGTACAATTCTACTACACAAGAAACTACACAAGTCTCATGTCTGATTCGATTCTTAATTCTTGGGCTTAAGTCAAAAGACATTGCCACGATTACTAAGTATAGTTCTATATATAGTATACTTCAACTATATATTCTACAACATGTAATTTCCAATTACAATAGAAGACGATAGTGTTTACCTCGATAAGCCCAAAATTATCCGAGTTATAATGTCGATCTGAGCAAGGTTTAGCTCCACTCAGCGCTCCAAACCACTCCAAACAACCCTTAGAAGTTCTAACCAACTTCTACTCACATACTTCAACCAACTATGAAGATTTCCTTAGGGTTTCGGTTTGAGACTAAAAGGACAAAAGGTAGTATTTAGGACTCTACGCAAAGAGGTATCTTTGGAATACTACAAGGTACAAGGCTAAGGTATTTTGGGCATTATAACAATACTAGGGAGTATTTCTATACCACAACAAGGGTATTATCTGAAAACAACTAGGCTGGGGTACCCGGCATTAGACCTCATGAGGAGGGGAGACCTCGGCCAAAGGCCACTTTCGAGGGGAGAGGAGCTCTTGGGCGAGAGTCAACAAGAGGAGGAGGGATTCAAGACTTGGAAACATTTGTGGATGAATGAAGTCTTCACAAAGGGGTATTTATAGCAAACCCAAATGCCAACGATGGCCAAGATCAAGCCAAGTGCAAGGCAAGTGTAAGGCCTTGATCAAGCCAAGTGCACCCTAACCCCTACTCCACAAAACATTGCACCAAACAAGCCACAAAACAAGGCCAAAACAAGGCACAAAACAAGGACCCAATAGGCACAAAACGTGAGCCAAAGATCAAGCCAAGCGTGAACCAATCGCTCACGGGCGCCACTTGCTTCCAATGTGAGGGTGACACATGTCACCCTCCCGTTGGTCCAAAATGTTTCGTCTCTCGGAAAAATCCGCAAAAATACAAAACGACATAGCCGGAATTTTCCCTACGAAAGCTGTGGAAACGTTTCGTCGGAAAACGACTCTAGTCGGCACTTGTGCCCAAATGTAACTTTGGCCAAGCCACTGGCGGGGTGACACGTGTCACCCTCCTATTGGCCCTCAAAAACGTCTTTCGAAAAATAACCACAATGGCCAAAATCTCGAAAACAAAGTGGGCCCCACAAAACCGTAAATTTCTCCCGTGGGCCCCACGTGACCATTTCCGAAAATAAAATTCCATAATTCTCTAATATTCCAGGAAGTCCGAATACCAAATCTGGGAATCCAATTCCCATTAACGAACCTTTTTCCTTCACAAAAACCGGAAACTTTTCCGTGGAAAAATCACCTCTTTCTTCCTTTCCAATCTTTCTGTCAGATTCTCGTGCGTGCGTCCCACGCATACTGCGGAAATACGGGTATAATGATTTCCCTCCTTGGAGGCATAACTGTAACACAAAATTACGTCAGAGAGGAATTATCTTACTAACACAGCTATATGGCACGATCTTAGAGTGAGAAGAATAGAAACCAACTCCTAAATGTCCTGTAGCCTCCTGTTTATGGGTGTGGCGCGCAACACACCGATAATCAAGACTCTACTAGACACGGTATGTAGACATTCCAAGGACTGACTGCTCTGATACCACTTTGTCACGCCCCAAACCCGGGCGTGGCGGTGCCTACACAGGCACCCTTCTATCTAACAACACAAGTAAACTGCGGAATTTAAATAACACCTCTTTTTTTTTTTTTTTACCAACGTACGTACAAGGGCAAAGCCGACAAGGCTGCCATATAATATACATAACAAAAGCCACTACACCGTACATGAGTCCAATCCCACATATGAATACAGACCTCTAAGAGTTATACTGAACTATGACGGGACAAGGCCCCGCCGTACCCATAACTGTACAAAAGCATGTACTGAAAGAACATATACCAAAAAGATAAACTCGACGAAGGAGCTATCCAAAACTACGGCGGTCCTACACTGCCGATCACCAAGCTGCGTACCTAAACTGCGGCATGACGCGGCCGAAGAGGTCGACGAAGAATGTACCAAGTATGTGAAGCGATGAAATCTGTAATGAAATCATAACGATCTAAACAAAGCGGGAGACATGTATGATAGCCAACTTACGATACATAATACATAGCGATCATATCAAGTCGTGGACGCGTGCCTCAAGTCATTTCTAAAATATAACCATGGGTCTACGCCATAATATCAATCATGCGTGGAATCCTTCCTCACCGGCGATCCATGATATGATATAACACCAATAGGCATACATGAACACCAAGTCCCACTGTGTCCTAAAAAGCATGCGGGCAAGTAGGAAGGCGGCGGTGGTAGCGAAGTATAATGTCTTGGGGGTTTACCCCTCATTTATACTCTTACCCTGGAGAAGGTGGTATAGCGTCTTGGGGGTTTACCCCTCACTTATACTCTTACCCTATCTCGACGGACCATCAAACAAAACAAGCAGGGGGTATAATGTCTTGGGGGTTTATCCCTCATTTATACTCTTACCCTGGAGAAGGTGGTATAGCGTCTTGGGGGTTTACCCCTCACTTATACTCTTACCCTATCTTGACTGACCATCAAACAAAACAAGCAGGGGGTATAATGTCTTGGGGGTTTACCCCTCATTTATACTCTTACCCTGGAGAAGGTGGTATAATGTCTTGGGGGTTTACCCCTCATTTATACTCTTACCCTGGAGAAGGTGGTATAACGTCTTGAGGGTTTACCCCTCACTTATACTCTTACCATATCTCGACCGGCCATCAAACAACACATAAGCACTACCAGGTCTTTTATGAAATTAAGTAAATCACTCATTTGACTCCCCTAGAGTCATTATAATGACCTTTAGGTTTTGGAACTAAGGCACTAGCCAAAAGGTTTGGAAACCACTTCCTTTTCAAGACTCTATGTACTTTAAGTAAAATACTTTCACTTTTAAGAATCCAACTTCACTAAGGCAATGGATTATACAACTTACAATTTACACATCAAAGTACAATCAAGGAAGTTCATAGAACAAATTCTATATTAGGCAATCCAAGTACAACCAAGGAATGAATCATTTAAGGAGTAGAACTTACTTTCTTTATCCTAAGGAATCATGCTAGAAGAGGAGATAGTTCACATACCTTTTCGGCTAATATCCACAAGCTAAGCGAATCGCGTGCGCGTGAAGTGTCAACCTATAATGGTCACAACAAGACTATCAACTTCTAGTCTCTAACGTAGAATAATACTAAGTATATAGTCTCTAATTCTACGGAAAATCGGGCAGCACTTCCTTTGTTTCTACTCACTTTGCCACCTTTTTCAAGGCCGAATACAATAACCAACACGCCACATTTAAGGCTCAAATAACAACCAAACAAAGGGGATTACACGCCTTACAATACGTGTAAAATTCCGCTCCACAATTTAATACCAAGTAATTCCATATTCTAGCCATTCTCGGCCAACAACATAAGCAACAATTCAAAGTCTTTTCCAATCCTTTTCAAATTCCAAGTTCTAAGGTCTAACATGTTATATAGTCATAAACAACTTCAACAACTACAATTTCTTTCTTATACAACATGCGACGACTTTAAACTAATAATCAACTTAATTCCAATCTTAAGGCTAAACATGCTAGTTTTGGATTAGGGTTCCAATAGCGATACACTAATCCAACTACATAATATATAACTCATGCTTGCTAATATCCATAGCTACAATCAATAAGTAAACTTAATTGCTAAAACGACAAAATTTATACCTTTCCAAGCCCTTAAAATTTCCAAGAATCAAAGTCGCGCCTTAGCAATTCTTAGCTCCTTTCCTTAGGTTCCAATCCGCTCCAAGCACTCCTTAGAGGCCTATGAAGAACCCATCTTCAAGTTCCAACTTCAAAGTTGAAGAACTCCACAAGTTTCCGCTTTGCGACTAATACGAAAACGCCGTTTTTTCGAAATCTTTCTATTGAGATAACTTTACAACACTCTTAGGAACCTTGGTTTAAAGTCTTGTGTACAAAGGAACAAAATTACAAATTTTTTGTGTGGATTTGACCTTGAACCCGAGAGCACACTTGAAGAACAAAGTGGTGTGAAATTTTTCTAAGTGTTTAAGACTATTCTTGCACTAGTGTAGTGAATATATAACACATTGGGTGGCTTAGATAATAACACTTGTTAAAAATGGAGGGAAGAGATCAAGCCAAGTGTCCCTTGGACTTAGTCAACAATATCAAGCTCTATTATTAGCAAGACTTGGTCATCCTAACATTGGCCAAATGACCATAATACCCTTACTAATTTTCGTCCAACACCATATGTGGGAGTGCCACGTGTCGCCCTCTCATTCGTCCACAAAATTTTGTGACCCTCGTGGGCCCCGCAAAACGTAAAATTCCTCGGGTGGGCCCCACGTGACCAAATCCGTAAAAATAAATTCCATAATGTTAATAAGTTCCATATTGTTCAAATAATGCATTTTGAGAATCCAATTCTCAACAACGAACATTTTTCCTTTCCGGCGTTCGGAAGATTTTCCGTCGGAAAAATAATTCTTCCTTTCGTACCGATTTCCAAGTCTTGATTCCTTACGTACATTCTCTTATACATGACCTGGACTTACGGGGTGTAACATTCTTCCCCCTTAGAAACATTCATCCCCGAATGTTCTTAGTCGGTTGCCAAGCTATACAAACTCCGGCATAAACTCTATATTATGCCCATCAATCAAAACATGCACAAGACCAACGATGCCACACATGGCCACCACAACATACGTGAACATAATAATGGACCTTCCGTCTGTGGTCCCTTATCACAGGACAACAGGGTTCCAGGGAAATTCGCGAGGCGGACAGCCTCAGCAGCAGAGTAGGTCCACATTTCAGCCGACACAGAGTGCTCCTTCCCGGTCTTCTGGCCAGAGGTTTGGTCACCGGGAATATTCGGGAGCAGGTCAGGGCTCCAGGGCTATAGGTTCACAGATGTCCGAGGATAGTAGCCAGGGGAAGCCACCTTTGCCCCGGTGTGGTCACTGTAGTAGATTCCATTTTTGGGAGTGTCGTACTACTTCGACAGCTTATTATGCTTGCGGCCAGCAGGGCCATTTCGTGAGAGCGTCAGGCAGAGGTGGTGGGATAGCGCGATCCATGGATTAGTTGCGGGTTTTTCGCCTTCCATATCTAGGCAGGATGTTTATGCACCGGCAGGCCGTGACAGAGATCGTGGTGGAAGTTCCCAGTATTAGCGGTCCTTTGAACCTCCTATATTGTTATACCCCGTATTTCCAGAGTATGTACGTGAGGGCGTACGTAAAAAATTTAAGCCTTAAGATTTGGCAAGTTTCGAAATTTGTACACAAGTGCCGAAAGGAGTCGTTTTTCGACGAAACGTTTTACTAAACTTGCGAAGGGAAAAATACGGCTATGTCATTTTTAATTTTTGCGGATTTTTCCGAGAGACGAAACATTTTGGACCAACGGGAGGGTGACATGTGTCACCCTCACATTGGAAGGAAGTGGGGCGGCAAATGGACGAAATGGGTGACTTTAGTTGGTAGGATATTTTGTGCAAGTTGGTGTGGTAGATGGATAAGGTGCACATGGCTTAATCCTAGCCCTACACTTTCCTTACACTTGGATGGATCTTGGCCATTGGTTGGCCATTTCTTGACCTATAAATACCCCTCTAAGTTGAAGACTTTCTTCATCCAAACTTGAGCATTTCTCTAAGTCTCAAACTACTCCCTCCCTCTTGAGTTTCGTCCATGTTATACCCCGTATTTCCAGAGTATGTACGTGAGGGCGTACGTATAATAATTTAATCCTAAAGGTGGGCTAGTTTCGAAATTTGTACACAACACCCGATTGGAGTCGTTTTTCGACGAAACGTTTCCACAGCTTTCGTAGGGAAAATTCCGGCTTTGTCATTTCAAATTTTTACGGATTTTTCCGAGAGACGAAACATTTTGGACCAACGGGAGGGTGACAAGTGTCACCCTCACATTGGAAGGGGTGGGCGGTAATGCTTGGCCGATTGGGTCTTGTGTAGTAGGTAGGATATTTTGTGCAAGTTGTGTGGTAGATGGATAAGGTCCACATGGTTGAAATCTAGCCCTACACTTGCACCACACTTGTCTTCATCTTGGCCATTGGTTGGCCTTCACTTGACCTATAAATACCCCTCTAGTTGAAGACTTTCTTCATCCAAAAACTTGAGCAATCTATCTAAGTCTCAAAATACTCCCTCTCCCTTGAGCTTTCGTCCACCACACCCCCCTCCCCCGTTGAGAGCCCTTGGCCGAGAGCCACCTCCCTCCCCGTTGTGGGGTTTTGCCGTGGGGTACCCCCCTAGCCTAGTTGTCTCGTATAAATACCCCCCTTTTTGTGGTATAGAAATACTCTCCAAGTATTGTTATAATGCCCAAATACCTTGGCCCAAATACCTTGTAGTTTTCCCAAGGTTACACTTTTACAAGCCCAGAAAATACTATTATACTTCCCTCAGTCACAAAAACGAAACCCTAAGTAAATCTTCACCCGTAGTTGAAGTTATAAGTAGAAGTTGGTTAGAACTTCTAAGGGTTGGTTGGAGCGGGTCGGAGCGCACGGAGTAGGAGCTAAACCTTGCTCAGGATCGACATTTAAACTCGGATAATTTTGGGCTTATCGAGGTAAACATTCTTAACCTTCTGTTGTAATTGGAAATTACATGTTGTAGGAGTATATAGTTAAGTATACTATATATAGAACTGAACATAGTTGTGCGGCAATGTCTTTTGACTTAAGCCTGAATAATACTTACGGCAATGTCTTGCGACTTAAGCCTGAATTTAAAGAAGAGAACTGATCGTAATTACATAGGGGTATTCTGATGAGACTTGTGTAACATTCTTGTGTAGTAGAATTGTACACGTCCGGTTAGGCGTGTTAACCCCAGGTTGGCTTGGTAGCGGCCTCGCTAGAGGAGGAGATTTCTGTTGTTGCGGGAAGGTCTTTGCGAATTTTACGTAGGATATTCTCCATTGAGATCTAGATGTTAATAGGCGCCTTGTGGCCTCTATAGGTTGAAGTACTACGTATGGCGTGATCTACTTGGCTTAAGGAGTAGCCGACGGTTTGAGGTACTTGGAGCGTTTTGCTATTAGTCGATAATCGTCGCGAGGTATGTGAACCTCTTCCTATCTGTTCTAGCATGATATGTGTATAACTATGTAGTGCGGTGACGTGCACTGTGTTTAATGTATTTGACTGGTTTGAAACATAAAGTGTTATAACGGCTTTATGGGTAGTTGGTTATAACAGCTTTATGTAGGTAAGAAAATGCTTTGTGGTTTCAAAGGAGTAATACTTGGCTTTGAAAACATAATAGTTGTACTAGCTTTATGGGAAGTTAGGTATAACGTCTTAAGAGTGATAAAAAGAATGGTTTACTGATTTTTAGAAGATAAGAGACTTGACTTAATGGTATTAATATGAATTTTGTTAAAAGTGTGCAAACTCATTCGTGAGTAATGAGTACTTGGTTTTAAGAGGAATAATGTTTTACTGATTTCGGAAATCAGAATGAGTATCGACAAACCACTGCAGCGTTAATAGAGGAAAATGTATTGAATAATGAAGTATGGTATTAAAACCAGTAGAAACCTCCATCTGCATAGAAGCTAAGATAAGACAAAATGATATTACATTTCCTAGATCATGGCTGCTTAATAAGATTGATTATAAACAAGAATAACCTACTCACATATAAGACATATGTTTCTCAAAACGTTTAAAGGAGAATTATGTTTTAAAGGATTTAAAACTATGAACTACGAAACCTTTTCTAAAATGAGAAACTTGAGCTTTTGAAATTAGGCAAACTTGAACGTTTGGAAAATAAGGTTGTTACTTGACTTTACAAAGGAAAGCATTTTGGTTTACTTAACAATGTTAGTCACTCTATTTTTATACTACGGGTATCGGGTGACCTTCGTAAAAGAAATGGATCTTTAAAAGGAATTTAACGTACGTAATACTTTAGGGTTAAAATCCGGACTTTGACATAAAATGAAAGTACCTTGATTTGTGTATAACTTGCCTATGCTTTTGTTATGAAACTTGACCATGTTACGTGTGATAGCCTTGTTGTGCAAGTATTGTGTTCTACTCAACTACCGGTTCATCCGGGAATGTATTTCACTTGATTACCGGTTCATCCGGGAATGTATTTCACTTGATTACCGGTTCATCCGGGAATGTATTTCACTTGATTACCGGTTCATCCGGGAATGTATTTCACTTGATTACCGGTTCATCCGGGAATGTATTTCACTTGACTACCGGTTCATCCGGGAATGTATTTCACTTGACTCTGGTTCATCCGGGAATGTATTTCACTTGACTACCGGTTCATCCGGGAATGTATTCCACACGTTTCTATATTAGGTCCATAAAGATGAGCCGAGACCTGTTATACGTATCACATGATTTGTACCTAGACTGCCGGCAGTGAGGAAGGAGTTCCACGGGCATGAGGGATGACTTTGAGGGCGTGAGTCCCTGCCTTGACATGATCGCTTTTATGTTGTGAGCGTAGCTTGGTTATCATACATGTCTCTGCTTTATATAAACTATTATGATTTCATTTATAGTATTTCTGCTTTCACATACTTGGTACTGTTATCGACCTCCTTGGGCTGCGTTCATGCCGCAGTAAAGGTACATCGATCGCCGATCCGACTTATAGGATCACATTCCGCGTGTTGGGAAGCTCCGTTCCTTGGAGGCTTATCTTTGGTATGTTACCACAGTGCAGTAGGTTCTTGTACATTCCGGGGTATGGCGGGGCCCTGTCCCGTCATCGTTGTTGTCACTTCTTAAGTGCAGTAATGCTGTTGTGGCGAGTCGTAAAAAGGATAAGCTGTCGTATTTATGTATATATCGAAAGGCAATGCTTTGGTTGGCATGTTTACTTATCATGTCTCTTAATTCATGTTCATGTTTTTATTTCACTGATTTTCTCGATGTTGTATCACTAGGGTTCCGGTAAGGCACGATCCACGGGCAGGTTGGTCGTGTGATCCACCACACCTCCTTTGAGAGGCCCCTTGGCGAAACCTACCCCCACTTTGCCTAGTTGTCTCGTATAAATACCCCTTTTTGTGGTATAGAAATACTCTCCAAGTATTGTTATAATGCCCAAATACTTTAGCCCATATACCTTGTAGTACTTTCCAAAGTTACCTTTATACGTAAAGCAGGAAAATACTATTATACTTTCCTCGATCCAAAAACGAAACCACAGGAAAACCTTCATAGTCGGTTGAAGTGTTAAGTAGAAGTTGCGTAGAACTTCTAAGGGTTGCTGGAGGCGGGTTGAGCGACGGAGTAGGAGCTTAACTTTGCTCGGGAAGCGACATTAAACTTGGATAATTTTGGGCTCATCAAGGTAAATACTCATCCTTCTATTGTAATTGGGAATTACATCGTAGTAGTATATAAATGAATATAAGATTCATAGAAGAGAATTGAATCGTAATAGAAGGATATTCTGAGAATAGACTTGAATGAAATCACATCGGAAGAATATTAGAGTAGAAGATTAAAGCGTATTTACATAGAATTTGTATTCTGATCGATAACCTTTATTGGTTGAATGTTCTGCAAGTAGCATGTGCTACTTAGAAGGTGGACAAGGCTAGTCGAGTTATAGCCGTGGAGCGTTTTGCTTATAGTCGATAATCGTCGCGAGATATGTGATTCTTCCTATACTCTTGAGCATGAAGTATTTTAAAAGAATACATATAGTACGGCAGACATACGTGTGGCAATGTCTTTTGACTTAAGCCTGAATAATATGTATATATAATATGGTAGATGTACGTGTGCTAACTGAATATAGTTGTACGACAATATCTTTTGACTTAAGCCTGAATAATAAGAACCTTGGAATATTTTAAAGGAATATATATAGTACGGTAGACATACGTGTGTTAACTGTATGCAGTGTTACGGTAATGTCTTTTGACTTAAGCCTGAATAATAAAGAATCTTGAAGTATTTCAAAAGATTAAGAAACCTTTTTGAAAGAAGAGTAATACTTGGTTTTGAAAACATAAGAGTTATACTAGCTTTATGGGAAGTTAGGTATAACGTCTTAAGAAACATAAAGAGAATGGTTTACTGATTTTTAGAAGTTAAGAGACTTAATCTTAAAAGATAAGAGACTTGACTTAATTGTATTGATATGAAGTTTGTTAAAAGTGTGAAACCTCATTCGTGAGTAATGAGTACTTGGTTTTAAAAGGAATAATGTTTTACTGATTTCGGAAATCAGAATGAGTATCGACAAACCACTGCAGCGTTAATAAAGGAAAATGTATTAAATAATGAAGTATTATTAAAACCAGTAGAAACCTCCATCTGCATAGAAACTAAGATGAGACAAAATGATATTACATTTCCTAGATCATGGCTGCTTAATAAGATTGATTATGAATAAGAATAACCTACACTCATATAAGGCATATGTTACTCAAATGTTTTAAAAGAGATTAAGACATTGAACTATGAAACTTTTCTAAAATAAAAAGCCTTGGGTAATTGAAAATTAGGCAAACTGGAACCTTAGGGAAAAGAATGTGGTTGAAAAGGAAAGTGTTTTAGTTTACCTAAAAATGTGAGTCACTCTATTTTATACTACGGGTATCGGGTGACTTTTATAAAAGGAATGGATCTCTTTAAAAGGAATTTAACGTACGTAGTACTTTAGGGTTAACACCCGGATTTTGACTTAAAATGAAAGTACTTTGAGTTGTGTATAACTTGCCTATGCTTGTTGTTGTGTAACTTGCCTATGCTTGTTGTTGGGTAACTTGCCTATGCTTATTGAGATAGTCTTTGTTGTGCAAGAATTGTGTTTCTATTCTACCGCGTCTCTCAATGGAGGGCCGGTTGACTTATTGAGAACTTACTTGGACGTACAGGCAGTGACGGAAGATTCCACGGGTACGCTTCCATTATTATTATTACATGGGCATGTCAACACCGATGATGTGGACATGTGACCATTATGGTTATTTATGGCGAAGTATCGTGACTTACGGTTGTGATTGGGTGCGTAGCCTGTTTACTTGCCCCCGTCAGCTACGTGACGCAGGTTGATCTGGTATAGGTTATTGAACTTGCCACGTGTCAGCTTCGCGGTGAAGTATCGTGACTTACGGTTGTGATCGGGTGCCTGGCCGATTCACTTGCCGTCGGCTACGTGGCGCGGTGGATCAGTGGAGGCTAGTGTCGCCTTCGCGAGTCGGTGTTGGGATGGAGCCGTGACTTACGGTTGTGATCGGGTGCTGGCGATTCACTTACCGTCGGCTACATGACGCAGTGGATCTGGTGGAGGCTAGTGCACGCCACGCGTGTCGACCATTATATGGTTGTGCGATATTATTGTATGCGGTCGGATCTGGTAGTTATACTTGCCCCGTACGGTTTTATTGACCTAGGTAGGACCTGGTGTTCACATATACTCCTTGGTGTTGTTATATCATATACTGCCGGCAGTGAGGAAGGAATTCCACGGGCACGAGTGATGATTTGTAGGGCGTGAGTCACGACTTGATATATTTGTTTATATGTGGTGTCTTGTAGTTTGGTTATCATACATGTCTCTCGCTTTATATAGATCGCTATGATTTCATTCTGATATTTCTGATTTCACATACTTGGTACTGTTATCGACCTCCTTGGTGGCGTATAAAGGCCAGAGCCTCTACCACGAAACAGACCAACCCGTGGCTCTCCGTATGGCACGTCCGTGTATGGGATCGCAGCCGGTACCATTTGTCGGGTCTCGGAGTGAGACTCGCGGCAAAGTGACAAAAGTGGTATCAGAGCAGTTAGTCCTCAGAAAGTGTCTACAGACCGTGTCTAGTAGAGTCTTGATTATCGATGTGTTGTGCACCACATCTATAATCAGGAGGCTGCAGGACATTTAGGATTGGTTTCCGTTCTTCTCATTCTGAGATCGTGCCTTAGAGTTGTGTGATAAGTTGGACCCTCCGACGTGCCGTTTTACGATTATGCGCCTCCTTGATGCAAGTGGTCCCCCACCGTCGTCGGGACGTTTGGAATATTCAGGAGCAGGTCAGGGCTCCCAGGGTTCAGATTTTCAGGGGAGTAGGAGTGCTCGCCGGATGAGGCCACCCGTATCTCAGTGTGACCATTGTGGTAAAGCCCATAGAGGGGAATGTCGTACTGGTTTGGGAGATTGCTATACTTGCGGCCAGCAGGGCCATTTGTGAGAGGCTGTCCGACCAGGGTAGCAGTGGGATAGCGAGAACTACTAGATCGATTGCGGGTTCTTCACCTTCCATAGCTAGGCAGGATGTTCATACACCGGCGGGCCACGGTAGAGGTCGCGGTGGAAGTTCCCAGTTTTAGCGGTCCTTTGAACCGCCTATTTTCAGGTATATCCTTAACCCTCTAGAGACTTGTTTGTATTTATGTTATGATTATGTGTTTAGTGTTATGTTCGGATAACGTTGTGCTAAAATGTGATTTAGAACCTGGTTAGTGAAAAAGGATAAGCCTGGGGGTGAGAAAATGATGAACCTTAGAATATTACAGTTGAGACCTTAGATGTAAGGCCGTCTTGAGTACAAGATTTTGCAAGTGATCCTTGTCAGAGTGCATTTTATTCCTAGAATGTATTGTGTGATAAGTCCCTGGGTAGTGTGAAATGGAAGTGGTAGCTTTCATGACCTGTATAGGTAAGATTGTTCCGGATCGGGGAACAAGAGCTTGATGCGTTAAGTGTGTCGGGTTGGGGCCATGTTGCGGGCCAACCCGCGGCCTGTTTCGAGGTGGGGTCAGCTCTGGGTGGTCCCGCCAGGTGGTAAGGTCACGAGGGTGCTAGGCCCAAGTTTAGATGACCATCGTATGAGTTCGTGGATATGTTCGACCAGAAGCGGATCGTGAAGGCCGGGAATAGCCTTAAGGGAGATTGAGGCTAGTAAGAGGACCAAGTTTGGAGGTGGTGACTCCAAAGTTTTGGAAACTAAAGCGATGACTAAAGTGTGGTACGTATACTAAAAGAGTTCAAGTGTTCGGAAAGTGCGACGAGTAAGGAAGGAAGAGAACGTGTGTTATTTTGTGGCCAGGTGTGGCATTGGAAACTTGTTAAGAACAACTTTATCGTTATCCGTCTTGAGAAGGAACATTCGGGACGAATGTTTCTAAGGAGGGGAGAATGTTATACCCCGTATTTCCAGAGTATGTACGTGAGGGCGTACGTATAAAAATTTAACCCTTAAGATTTGGCAAGTTTTAAAATTTGTACACAAGTACCGAAAGGAGTCGTTTTTCGACGAAACGTTTTACTAAACTTGCGAAGGGAAAAATACGGCTATGTCATTTTTAATTTTTGTGGATTTTTCCGAGAGACGAAACATTTTGGACCAACGGGAGGGTGACATGTGTCACCCTCACATTGGAAGGAAGTGGGGCGGCAAATGGACGAAATGGGTGACTTTAGTTGGTAGGATATTTTGTGCAAGTTGGTGTGGTAGATGGATAAGGTGCACATGGCTTAATCCTAGCCCTACACTTGCCTTACACTTGGATGGATCTTGGCCATTGGTTGGCCATTTCTTGACCTATAAATACCCCTCTAAGTTGAAGACTTTCTTCATCCAAACTTGAGCATTTCTCTAAGTCTCAAACTACTCCCTCCCTCTTGAGTTTCGTCCACCACACCCCTCCCCCTTTGAGAGGCCCTTGGCGAAACCTACCCCCTTGCCTAGTTGTCTTGTATAAATACCCCCTTTTTGTGGTATAGAAATACTCTCCAAGTATTGTTATAATGCCCAAATACTTTAGCCCATATACCTTGTAGTACTTTCCAAAGTTACCTTTATACGTAAAGCCCGGAAAATACTATTATACTTTCCCTCAGTCACAAAAACGAAACCCTAAGGAAAACCTTCATAGTCGGTTGAAGTGTTAAGTAGAAGTTGCGTAGAACTTCTAAGGGTTGCTTGGAGCGGGTTGGAGCGCACGGAGTAGGAGCTTAACGTTGCTCAGGAGCGACATTAAACGTGGATAATTTTGGGCTCATCAAGGTAAATACTACTGTCCTTCTATTGTAATTGGGAATTACATACTCTAGTAGTATATAAATGAATATAAGATTCATAGAAGAGAATTGAACTGTAATAGAAGGATATTACAGAATAGACTTGAACTGAAATCACATCAGAAGAATATTAGAGTAGAAGATTAAAACTGTATTTACATAGGACTGTATTTACAGTAGACTGATAATCTTTATTGGTTGAATGTTCTGCAAGTAGCATGTGCTACTTAGAAGGTGGACAAGGCTAGTCGAGTTATAGTCGTGGAGCGTTTTGCTTATAGTCGATAATCGTCGCGAGGTATGTGATTCTTCCTATACTCTTGAGCATGAAGTATTTTAAAAGAATACATATAGTACGGTAGACATACGTGTGGCAATGTATTTTGACTTAAGCCTGAATAATATGTATATATAATATGGTAGATGTACGTGTGCTAACTGAATATAGTTGTACGGCAATGTCTTTTGACTTAAGCCTGAATAATAAGAACCTTGGAATATTTTAAAGGAATATATATAGTACGGTAGACGTCGTGTATCAGATGCGATGTTACGGCAATGTCTTTTGACTTAAGCCTGAATAATAAAGAATCTTGAAGTATTTCAAAAGATTAAGAAACCTTTTTGAAAGAAGAGTAATACTTGGTTTTGAAAACATAAGAGTTATACTAGCTTTATGGGAAATTAGGTATAACGTCTTAAGAAAGATAAAGAGAATGGTTTACTGATTTTTAGAAGTTAAGAGACTTAATCTTAAAAGATAAGAGACTTAATCTTAAAAGATAAGAGACTTGACTTAATTGTATTGATATGAAGTTTGTTAAAAGTGTGAAACCTCATTCGTGAGTAATGAGTACTTGGTTTTAAAAGGAATAATGTTTTACTGATTTCAGAAATCAGAATGAGTATCGACAAACCACTGCAGCGTTAATAAAGGAAAATGTATTGAATAATGAAGTATTATTAAAACCAGTAGAAACCTCCATCTGCATAGAAACTAAGATGAGACAAAATGATATTACATTTCCTAGATCATGGCTGCTTAATAAGATTGATTATGAATAAGAATAACCTACACTCATATAAGGCATATGTTACTCAAATGTTTTAAAAGAGATTAAGACATTGAACTATGAAACTTTTCTAAAATAAAGAGCCTTGGGTAATTGAAAATTAGGCAAACTGGAACCTTAGGGAAAAGAATGTGGTTGAAAAGGAAAGTGTTTTGGTTTACCTAAAAATGTGAGTCACTCTATTTTATACTATGGGTATCGGGTGACTTTTATAAAAGGAATGGATCTCTTTAAAAGGAATTTAACGTACGTAGTACTTTAGGGTTAACACCCGGATTTTGACTTAAAATGAAAGTACTTTGAGTTGTGTATAACTTGCCTATGCTTGTTGTTGTGTAACTTGCCTATGCTTGTTGTTGGGTAACTTGCCTATGCTTATTGAGATAGTCTTTGTTGTGCAAGAATTGTGTTTCTATTCTACCGCGTCTCTCAATGGAGGGTCGGTTGACTTATTGAGAACTTACTTGGACGTACCGGCAGTGACGGAAGATTCCACGGGTACACTTCCATTATTATTATTACATGGGCATGTCTACACCGATGATGTGGACATGTGACCATTATGGTTATTTATGGCGAAGTATCGTGACTTACGGTTGTGATCGGGTGCGTAGCCTGTTTACTTGCCCCCGTCAGCTACGTGACGCAGGTGGATCTGGTATAGGTTATTGCATTTGCCACGTGTCAGCTTCGCGGTGAAGTATCGTGACTTACGATTGTGATCGGGTGCCTGGCCGATTCACTTGCCCCCGTCAGCTACGTGACGCAGGTGGATCTGGTGGAGGCTAGTGTACTTGCCACGTGTCAGCTTCGCGAGTCAGTGTTGGGATGGAGCTTCGTGACTTACGGTTGTGATCGGGTGCCTGGCCGATTCACTTGCCCCCGTCAGCTACGTGACGCAGGTGGATCTGGTGGAGGCTAGTGCATTTGCCACGTGTCAGCTTCATGATATGGTTGTACAGTATTATTGGTACGGTCGGATCTGGTAGTTATACTTGCCCCGTACGGTTTTATTGACACAGGTAGGACCTGGTGTTCACATATACTCCTTGGTGTTGTTATATCATAGACTGCCGGCAGTGAGGAAGGAATTCCACGCACAGTGATGATTTGGAGGCGTGAGTCCACGACTTGATATATTTGTTTATATGTGGTGTACTGTAGTTTGGTTATCATACATGTCTCCTGCTTTATATAGACTGCTATGATTTCATTTCTGATATTACGATTTCACATACTTGGTACTGTTATCGACCTCCTTGGGGCTGCGTTCATGCCGCAGGTAGAGTTACATCGGCTGTCGATCCCCGCTTATAGGATCACCTTTCAGCATATTGGGAAGCCCCGTTCCTTCGGAGGCTTATCTTTGGTATGTTACCACAGTGCAGTAGGTTCTTGTACATTCGGGGTATGGCGGGGCCTGTCGTCATAGTTGTTGTAAAAATCTTAGAGTGCATGCCTTTGTTGTGGGCGGGGTTGTAAGGATTATGCTTATTCAAATGTCTATACATATATATATGTTGAAAGGCAACCGTTTTGGTTGGCCTATTTTCTTTATCTTGATCCATGTCTATTTAAATGTTTAAGTTTTTATTTCGCTGGTTTTCTCGATGTTGTATCACTAGGGTGCAGGGTAAGACACCGATCACGGCCGGGCAGTCGTGACATATATGATTTCAGGTATGTCTTTGGCCCTTTAGAAACTTGTATGCATGATAAAGTTGTGGTATGTTTAAGTGTCATGAACAGGTTATATTGAGACTATGTATATGCTAGAAGGAGTTGGAAGTACGAAAAGATAATCTCTTTTGGGCTTATGATGGGCGGATATGCGTGTGCGAGGTATTAGGGCCATGTGTGGCATTATTGGTATGTCGGGGTGGTAAAAGGAAACTATGTCGCTAATTATAAGCTTGACTCCGAAAGAACATTCGGGGACGAATGTTTCTAAGGGGGAAGAATGTTACACCAGTATTCTGGAAGACAAGTCTTGCAACTCCTTCTAGCATATACATAGTCTCAATATTGACATAGTCTTGCAACTTGAAGAGCTTGACAATGTTGACATAGTCAAAGGGGCCACTTGGCTAGATTTTTAAATGAAAATTCATCCAAACCTCACAAGTGTTCTAATCTTAACCCTCCATGTTGTTATATAGTCATCCTAAGTAGCAAGACAAGGCATTTACACTTAGAAAAATTTGAAGAACTCTTGTTCTTGCTAAGCTAGCTCTCGGGTTTGAGAGGGTGCAAGGAGAAATTTTTTTGTTTGTTGTCCAATAAGCTCCACACTTTAAACCAAGGTTCATGAGGGTATTTTAAGTGTATCTCAATAGAAAAATCCCGGAAAAAGATAGTTTTCGTATTAGTCGCAAGATGAAAACCTAGTTGCCTTTCTAGGTTTTGGTTGGAAGATTGAAGGAAATTTGTTGGTGTTGTTCTAAGGGTCTCAGTAGCGGATTGGAGTGTCAAGGAGGGGCTCTAAGTTTCTAGGGAGCGACTTTGGATTTGAAGCTGGACTAAGAATCGTTGAGGTAATAATCTTGTCTCTTAAGTGTTACAAGATTATATATTGTTGTTAGCCTTACATGTTTGCTAGCATGAAGTATATGTGTTGAAGTTTTATAAGTGTTATGGATTGTTGTAGCCTAAAATCCGAAATGACATATTAGCCATTTGAAGTTGGATTACAATTTGGTCGTATTTAGAATCGTCGCATGTTACTTACTTGAAGATTATAGTAGTTATAATCAATTGCGACTTGATATCATGTTATGCTAACAATTTGGATTGAAAAGGAAATTGGATAAGAATTGGTGTTATTGTACTCAATGTGGCCGAATTGGACTAGTAGTTTGTATTAGTTTGATATCTTTTGTGGGGCGGAATTTTACACGTCTAGTAGGCGTGTCATCCCCTATTGTTAATTGCATTGGTTGGGCCTTAAATGTGGCGTGTTTGGTTATTGAATGTGGCCTTGAAAAAGGTGGCAAAGTATGTAGAAACAAAGGAAGTGTTGTCCGATTTTTCGTAGAATTTAGTGACTTAGCACTTAGAATATTCTACGTTTGAAGTAAGAGGTTAATGGACGTATTGTGGCCATTATAGGTTGAAGTACTAAGTATAGCGTATTCTACTTGAAGGATGGAATAGCTATCAAGGTTGAAGTACTTTGGAGCATTTTGCTACTTGTCGATAATCGTCGCGAGGTATGCGAACCTCTTCCTTCCTTTGGCATGATTCTATGTATGGAATATACATGTGGTATTATTTCATGTTTCCTTCTACTGTTAGAAGTTAAGAGGTATGTGTGTGATTTACTCTATGTAAAGTTTATGTCAAAGTTATCTTAAGTCCTTACCGAGTCTTTTGGGGGATGTTGGTAAGAGTCGTTAGGAGGTACTTTGGAGCCAAGTTGACTTGGCTAATTTATGTACGAATGAGAATAAGTATCGAGCAAGTCATTGCAGCGTTAATAAAGGAAAATGTAATGACAATCAATTATGTTAAAATGAGTAGAATTCTCCATCTGCATAGAAGCTAAGATAAGACAAAATTGTATTACATTTTCTAGATCATGGCTACTTGAATAAGATCGTTATAAATAAGTATAACTTATTCACAACGCACCAAAGTATATGTTACTTAACTTATAAGAATTTACGTATGAAGTTTTAAGGCTATGGAACTCAAATTCTTAAAAGTTAAGAGACTTTATTTTCAAGTTAGAGACTTGATTCTTAAAGGAAGAAATGAATTGATTTACAAGTATAGAATACTCGATTTGGAAAGACTTGATTTCTAAAGTTAAGAAACTTGTTTTCTTAAAAGTTAAGAGACTTGAAGTATTTTGAAAGTATAAGTCTCTTGGTTATAAAAGGAATGAATTTGTCCAAAACATAAAGAGTTATAACGGCTTTATGGGAAGTTGGTTATAACAACTTTATGGAAGATTAAAGAATGGTTTTCTTCAGTAATGTAAGCAAAGAAATGATTTGAAATAAAGAAGGGCAAACTGTTTTAAAGGTACCAATTGCTTAAAGTTTTTAAGAAAGAAGTCACTTGATTTAGAAGCCGGTAAATGTATTTCTAAAAAGGTATTGTGACTTGTCTTGAAAGTAGATATGACTTGATACTACGGTTGTTAGTATCTTGGAAGTTTTATTTGAAAAAGAGTCTTTCTAAAGGAGTAGAGGTGCGTAGTACTTGGGGTTAAATTCCCGGATTTTTATGTGTGAAACGAAAGTGCCATGAGTTTATAAATATGGAAGTCTAAAGGTTTAATGAACTTGCCTATGTTTGCTTGTGATAGCTTTGAGTGCAAGTATTATATGTTTACGTTGTCGTGACTCTCAGTTGGAGGGCCGACTGTCTTGTTGTAAGTTTACTTGGACGTACCGACAGTGATGTGGGATTCCACGGGTATGCTTCCATTATGATTGATACTTGGACATGCTTATACGATGTGGGATTCCGGGGCATGTGATCAAGAGGCGGGTTAGATTCTCGGATTTGTTTTATTACCCATGGTCATGCTTATACGATGAGGGATTCCGGGGCATGCGACCATGCTATGTACGATTATTACTCCATGGGTTAGCTCCCCATGAAGACATGTACCCACGATGAGGAATTCCGGGGGCATGTTATATTATTACTCCATGGGCTAGCTCCCCATGAAGACCTGCACCTACGATGAGGGATGCCGAGGGCACGTTATGGCCATGCTTATACGATGAGGGATTCCGGGGCATGCGGCCACGTTATATATATATATATATATATATATATATATATATATATATATATATATATATATATATGTATATGTACGCCGACGGTGAGGTAGGATGCCACGGCGCGTCACATGGTTATATGTTACACCTACTGTCGGCGATGATGTGGATTCCAGGCGGGAGATATATATATGTATTGTGTATGTATGCGCGGCGGTGAGGTAGGATGCCACGGGCGCGTCACATGGTTATATGTTACACTTGACTGTCGGCAGTGATGGGGGATTCCACTGGCACGCTTGATATTTGTGTGATTTGATCGCGTCCCAGATTGGGCCGGGTAGTATATGCGTCCCTCCATAAAGGGCCGGATTATGTTGTGAAAGATAAGTAAGTTATATGGTAATGAACTTGACGATTTTTCCCAAGTATATGCGTAAGAAAGTGGCTATAACTTTTATTGAAAATGGGAAAAGATAATAAGGTACGATTAAGTTCATAAGTGGTAATGACACGGCGAGGATCGGTATGTACTTTTATAGTTGCCTGTCATTCTTTTGCAGATTATGATCATTTCTTGTACTTTATTTACATTCCATATTAAATTTGTTGTTATCACCCGCCCGAGGCTGCGTTAAATGCCGTAGGTATTAGCGCGAAGTTGGTGATCCTTGCTCTTAGGATCTCGGTTGATTTTGGGAAAAAGCTCCATTTGCTCGGAGGCTTATCTCTTGATGCAGTTTTCCCCGAGGTTGTAGATTCATGTATATTCGGGGTATGGCGGGGCCTGTCCATACGATTGCTATGTTAAAACTCTTAGAGGTGCAGTAGTCACATATGTGGAGTCGGTTTGTAAAGGAAAGGAGGCAACTGCTTCGTGTTTGTATTTACTTATCCAGAAAGGTAGCCTTATCGGCTAACCTGTTGATTTTATCCTTGATGATTTATTTTATAAGTTTCATGTATGTTCCGCTAATTATCTCTGATGTATACCTGTAAGGGTGCCCAGGTAGGGCACGATGCGGGCGTGGTGGTCGTGACAAAAGTGGTATCGAGCGATTAGTCCTCGGAAAGTGTCTACTGACCGTGTCTAGTAAGTCTTGATTATCGGTGTGTTGTGCACCACATCTATAATCGTGAGGCTGCAGGACATTTAGGATTGGTTTCCATTCTTCTCTCTTTGAGATCGTGCGAAGAGAGTCATAGTAGGTTGAATCCTCTCGACCCTTCTTATGTGATTATGCCTCGCGGAGGCGACGGGGCCCGAGAAGGGCAAAGCGGCGAGGCGCTAGTGGTACGCAGAGGGTTACCAGGAATCGGGCACAGACTATGCCTGAGGTAGTAGGCGGATCGACGAGCTCAGCCACGCCGGCGGTATTAGAAGAGTCAAGCGGCGGTAGCTCGGAGGTTCCGGTGCGAGCCTCGATTCGCGGCCAGGCGAGTTTAGAGATTATGGAGAAACGGTCGGACTATTGACTAGCATAGTGGTAGAGGCGGCACGAGCGAGCGAGTAGCTAACCCTGAGCCAAGCGGTTTGAGGATTCGGGATTTTCCGGTTGTAGTCCACGAGTTTTATGGTTTGAGATCTGAGGATGATCCTCAAGAGTTCGTTCGGCAGCCTACGGACTATGCAGTGCTTAGGGCCTCGGATCTGATTCGATTGTGTTAGCTTCTTACGGTTCTGCGATATTGCGTTGAACTGGTTTGAGTCTTGGGAGGCTGTCGAGAGGTGTGGGTGCTCGTCCGCGATTTGGGATGAGTTCACGGAGGCCTTTCTTGATCACTTTTTGCCTCCTGAAATGAGGAGAGCCCGTGTTGATAGGTTCTTGTCATTGAGGCAGAATGGGAGGACCATCAGGGAATACAACCTGGAGTTTGACTCGTTGTCCAGTTATGCGCACACTATTGTGGCTAATATGGCGGACAGAGTTCACCGCTATGTGATGGGGCTAGACCATTATATGATTACTGCATGCCTGGGAGTGGCCCTTCAGCCCGGTATGGATATTGCCAGGATGCAGGCTTATGCGCAGGGGATAGAGGACAGAGAGAGAGAGTGTCACGCCTCGAACCCCGGGCCCGTGACTGGTGCCCTACCTGGGCACCCTTCTATCTAACAACACAAGTAAACTGCGGAATTTAAATAACACCTTTTTTTTTTTTTTTACCAACGTACGTACAAGGGCAAAACCGACAAGGCTGCCATATAATATACATAACAAAAGACACTACACCGTACATGAGTCCAATCCCACATATGAATACAGACCTCTAAGATTTATACTGAACTATGACGGGACAAGGCACCGTACCCATAATCGTACAAAAGCACATCGAAAGAACATATACCAAAAAGATAAACTACCGAACAGAAGGAGCTATCCAAAAACTCTGAGCAGGGTCCTACACCTGCCGATCACCAAACTGCGTACCTAAACCTGCGGCATGAACGCGGCCCGAAGGAGGTCGATCTGAAGAATGTACCAAGTATGTAAACGATGAAATGCGTAATGAAATCATAACGATCTAAACAAAGCAGAGACATGTATGATAGCCAACTTACAAGACATAATACATAAGCGATCATATAAAGTCGTGGGCGCATGCCTCAAGTCATTTCTAAAATATAACCATGGGTCTACGCCATAATATCAATCATGCGTGGAATCCTTCCTCAGCTGTCGATCCATGATATGATATAACACCAATAGGCATACATGAACACCAAGTCCCACTTGTGTCCTAAAAAGCATGCGGGCCAAGTAGGAGGGCGGCGGTGGTAAATCAGGGGGTATAATGTCTTGGGGGTTTACCCCTCATTTATACTCTTACCCTGGAGAATGTGGTATAACGTCTTGGGGGTTTACCCCTCACTTATACTCTTACCCTATCTCGACCGGCCGTCAAACAACACATAAGCACTACTGTGTCTTTTATAAAAATCAGAATTTAACCTAAGTACTACAAATAACGGGCATACCGTGGAATCCCACATCACTGTCGGTACGTCCAAGTACTTACAACAAGACCGCCCTCCAACCGAGAGTCGCGGCAACGTAATAAAACATAATACTTGCACTCAAAGGCTATCACCAGCACATATAGGCAATTCTTAATTAAACAAGCCAAAGTACTTAGCAAGGCACACTTAGAATAATTCTCAATCAATCAAGCCAAAGTACTTATCAAGGCACACTTAGAATAATTCTCAATTAATCAAGCCAAAGTACTTATCAAGGCACACTTAGAAAAATTCTCAATTAATCAAGCCAAAGTACTTATCAAGGCACACTTAGAATAATTCTCAATTAATCAAGCCAAAGTACTTATCAAGGCACACTTAGAATAATTCTCAATTAATCAAGCCAAAGTACTTATCAAGGCACACTTAGAATAATTCTCAATTAATCAAGCCAAAGTACTTATCAAGGCACACTTAGAATAATTCTCAATTAATCAAGCCAAAGTACTTATCAAGGCACACTTAGGATTATTCTCAATTAATCAAGCCAAAGTACTACGTCGCATTCTTTTCAAAAGACTCCTTTTTATGTAAAATCCCAAGATACTAACACCCGTAGTATCAATGTATGTCTATTTTTCAAAGTAAGTTACTACACTCTTAGAAAACTCATTTCAAAGCTTGAAATCAAGTAACTTCAAATTTTCACAATCAAGGCAACTTATGCCCATTAATCAAAATAGACAACTTTCTAAACCTTCCATAAAGCCGTTATAACCAACTTCCCATAAAGCCGTTATAACCCTTTATGGTTTTTAGACAATTTCATTCCTTTTATAACCAAAAGACTTATACTTTTAAAACCAAGTATCACATACTTACAAATCAAGTTCTTAACTTTCAAAATACTTCAAGTCTCTTAATATTTAGAAAACAAGTTTCTTCTACTTTTAAACCTCAAGTAACTCACACATTTAAAACAAGTTACTTCTCTTAAATCATGTCATTTCTCCTCTCTTAAAACAATTAAGTAAATCACTCATTTGACTCCCCTAGAGTCATTATAATGATCTTTAGGTTTTGGAACTAAGGCACTAGCCAAAAGGTTTGGAAACCACTTCCTTTTCAAGACTCTATGTACTTTAAGTAAAATACTTTCACTTTTAAGAATCCAACTTCACTAAGGCAATGGATTATACAACTTACAATTTACACATCAAAGTACAATCAAGGAAGTTCATAGAACAAATTCTATATTAGGCAATCCAAGTACAACCAAGGAATGAATCATTTAAGGAGTAGAACTTACTTTCTTTATCCTTAGGAATCATGCTAGAAGAGGAGATAGTTCACATACCTTTTCGGCTAATATCCACAAGCTAAGCCGAATACGCCGTACGTATAAGTGTCAACCTATAATGGTCACAACAAGACTATCAACTTCTAGTCTCTAACGTAGAATAATACTAAGTATATGGTCTCTAATTCTACGGAAAATCGGGCAGCACTTCCTTTGTTTCTACTCACTTTGCCACCTTTTTCAAGGCCGAATACAATAACCAACACGCCACATTTAAGGATCAAATAACAGCCAAACAAAGGGGATTACACGCCTTACAATACGTGTAAAATTTCGCCCCACAATTTAATACCAAGTAATTCCATATTCTAGCCATTCTCGGCCAACAACATAAGCAACAATTCAAAGTCTTTTCCAATCCTTTTCAAATTCCAAGTTCTAAGGTCTAACATGTTATATAGTCATAAACAACTTCAACAACTACAATTTCTTTCTTATACAACATGCGACGACTTTAAACTAATAATCAACTTGAATTCCAATCTTAAGGCTAAACATGCTAGTTTTCGGATTAGGGTTCCAATAGCCAATACACTAATCCAACTACATAATATATAACTCATGCTTGCTAATATCCATAGCTACAATCAATAAGTAAACTTAATTGCTAAAACGACAAAATTTATACCTTTCCAAGCCCTTAAAATTTCCAAGATTCAAAGTCGCGCCTTAGCAATTCTTAGCTCCTTTCCTTAGGTTCCAATCCGCTCCAAGCACTCCTTAGAGGCCTATGAAGAACCCATCTTCAAGTTCCAACTTCAAAGTTGAAGAACTCCACAAGTTTCCGCTTTGCGACTAATACGAAAACGCCGTTTTTCCGAAATCTTTCTATTGAGATAACCTTACAACACTCTTAGGAACCTTGGTTTAAAGTCTTGTGGACAAAGGAACAAAATTACAAATTTTTTGTGTGGATTTGACCTTGAACCCGAGAGCACACTTGAAGAACAAAGTGGTGTGAAATTTTTCTAAGTGTTTAAGACTAGTCTTGCACTAGTGTAGTGAATATATAACACATTGGGTGGCTTAGATAATAACACTTGTTAAAAATGGAGGGAAGAGATCAAGCCAAGTGTCCCTTGGACTTAGTTAACAATATCAAGCTCTATTATTAGCAAGACTTGGTCATCCTAACATTGGCCAAATGACCATAATACCCTTACTAATTTTCGTCCAACACCACATGTGGGAGTGCCACGTGTCGCCCTCTCATTCGTCCACAAAATTATGTGACCCTCGTGGGCCATAAACGTAAAATTCCTCGGGTGGGCCCCACGTGACCAAATCCGTAAAAATAAATTCCATAATGTTAATAAGTTCCATATTCTTCAAATAATGCATTTTGAGAATCCAATTCTCAACAACGAACATTTTTCCTTTCCGGCGTTCGGAAGATTTTCCGTCGGAAAAATAATTCTTCCTTTCGTACCGATTTCCAAGTCTTGATTCCTTACGTACATTCTCTTATACATGACCTGGACTTACGGGGTGTAACATTCTTCCCCCTTAGAAACATTCGTCCCCGAATGTTCTTAGTCGGTTGCCAAGCTATACAAACTCCGGCATAAACTCTATATTATGCCCATCAATCAAAACATGCACAAGACCAACGATGCCACACACCACAACATACGTGAACATAATAATGGACCTTCCGTCCGTGGTCCCTTATCACAAAACTCGAGGGTTACAGTCTTCCCAAACACGGGATCCTTAGAGGTTCCTTTCTTTCCTTACTTGTCATACTTTCTCGTACTTTCAAACACATCTAGTACACGTACAAAATCTCAAATTTTGTTTCTCTTCTCCAATCCTTGGAGTTACTATCCAAACTTGGCCATATAGTTACTTACATTCCCGTTAAGACTCTTCTCGGTCCTTACGACCTAGTTCCGGTGGAACGCATCCACGAACTCGTACAACGATCAACTAGACTTAGGCCTAGCACCCTCGTGACCCTATCACATAGAAGGACCATTTCTAATTGACATCACCCCATTCCACACTACCGGCTGACCCAAAATGAGTCCATAACCCGACTCATCATCACACTTAACTTCTCATTCTTAGTTTGAAATAAATCTTTCTCTTATCTCAAGGTACTTCTCACCCTAACCCCCTATTCACTAGAGGTTCGCCACATAGGCCAAAGTATTTCTACCGTACATTCTTCCCTATTGGTCTTACACTGTTACGGGGCAATTACTACTTGTGAACTCTACACAACTATAGTCTCAGTTCACTTACCATTCTTGTCAACATTCTTAACCTTTCACTTTACTAATCAAAGTATCCCTACCCCTGGGGTACTATCACTTTACAACTCTAGCAATAAAGGGAAAACGTATATGTTAGGGTAAAATCTGAATCTAACAATGCATGTATGATTCAAAAGAATCGAAGTATACCTGTAACCCCATGCGATGTCGCCTCCTGATCCTGCCTAGTAGCCACGTCATCTATGCGGTTCGAAGGACCGCCAAAACTATAAACTCCACCCTGACCTCTACCACGATCGGTGACATCCAACACTCGCTCGGGGACGACATTTGTGGAGGAAAGGTAACCAACCATCGGCCTCATAGGCTGAGCCACTTACGGTGCTCTTTCTAACAGGACATTCCCACTTCTTGTGGCCCGGACGGTCACAATAATAACAAACACTTGTTCCATGACGGCATTTTCCCAAATGACGCTTACTACAATGGAAACACTGAGGAATATGTAGCCTCGACTGAGAAAATCCTCTGCTCCTCTGAGAACTTCGACCCCTGGAGCTTGACCGCTCTAAATACCTTGTGGGATCAAATCTCCCACCGTGAGCTGCAGGGTATGTACCGGGTAGGCCGACGAATATCTCACTGGCCGAGGCACTCGCCCAAAACTCGCCGGATAACCAACCGCCTAGCCTCTTACGCCGATCTCCGTCGCCTCTACCCTCTCAGACACTGTCTGCATCGCCGAATAACCTCCTGCCGATGAAATCAGAGCACCGCTTATCTTGGTCAATAACATAATGGCATCCTTCATGACCCTAACGTCTTCCCTAATCGAGAACGAGGCTCGTGCGGGGCCTCAAAACTCGGGCGCAGAAGAACTCGCGATCATGCGAACAGCATCCGGTATACCCTGGGCATAAGCCCTATCAACTCTCTAAGTCTGAATAGTAGCTCCTGCTACTCCTTTGCCCTTCTGGGCGGCTGTTTCTCCTCGAGGCATAATCAGAACACAAAATTACGTCAGAGAGGAATTATCTTACTAACACAGCTATATGGCACGATCTTAGAGTTAGAAGAATAGAAACCAACTCCTAAATGTCCTGTAGCCTCCTGTTTATGGGTGTGGCGCGCAACACACCGATAATCAAGACTCTACTAGACACGGTATGTAGACATTCCAAGGACTGACTGCTCTGATACCACTTTGTCACGCCCCGAACCCCGGGCCCGTGACTGGTGCCCTACCTGGGCACCCTTCTATCTAACAACACAAGTAAACTGCGGAATTTAAATAACACCTTTTTTTTTTTTTACCAACGACGCATAAGGGCAAAGCCGATGGTCGCCATATAATATACATAACAAAAGACACTACACCGTACATGAGTCCAATCCCACATATGAATACAGACCTCTAAGAGTTATACTGAACTATGACGGGACAAGGCCCCGCCGTACCCATAACTGTACAAAAGCATGTACTGAAAGAACATATACCAAAAAGATAAACTCCCGAACAGAAGGAGCTATCCAAAAACTCGGCAGGTCCTACACTGCCGATCACCAAATCAAGTACCTAAACTGCGGATGAACGCACTTGAAGGAGGTCAGTACGAAGAATGTACCAAGTATGTGAAACAGTAAGTACTGTAATGAAATCATAACAGTCTAAACAAAGCAGGAGACATGTATGATAGCCAACTTACAGTACATAATACATAAGCAGTCATATCAAGTCAGGGACGCATGCCCTCAAGTCATTTCTAAAATATAACCATGGGTCTACGCCCATAATATCAATCATGCCCGTGGAATCCTTCCTCACTGCCGGCAGTCCATGATATGATATAACACCAATAGGCATACATGAACACCAAGTCCCACCTGTGTCCTAAAATCAGACGCCAAGTAGGAAGACGAGCAGGTGGTAAATCAGGGGGTATAATGTCTTGGGGGTTTACCCCTCATTTATACTCTTACCTTGGAGAAGGTGGTATAGCGTCTTGGGGGTTTACCCCTCACTTATACTCTTACCCTATCTCGACGGACCATCAAACAAAACAAGCAGGGGGTATAATGTCTTAGGGGTTTATCCCTCATTTATACTCTTACCCTGGAGAAGGTGGTATAGCGTCTTGGGGGTTTACCCCTCACTTATACTCTTACCCTATCTCGACTGACCATCAAACAAAACAAGCAGAGGGTATAATGTCTTGGGGGTTTACCCCTCATTTATACTCTTACCCTGGAGAAGGTGGTATAACGTCTTGGGGGTTTACCCCTCACTTATACTCTTACCATATCTCGACCGACCGTCAAACAACACATAAGCACTACCAGGTCTTTTATGAAAATACGGGAATTTAACCCAAGTACTACAAATAACGGAAGCATACCCGTGGAATCCCCATCACCGCTTTGACGCTCCAAGTACTTACAACAAGACCGCCGGCCCTCCAACCGAGAGTCGCGGCAACGTAATAAAACATAATACTTGCACTCAAAGGCTATCACCAGCACATATAGGCAATTCTTAATTAAACAAGCCAAAGTACTTAACAAGGCACACTTAGAATAATTCTCAATCAATCAAGCCAAAGTACTTATCAAGGCACACTTAGAATAATTCTCAATTAATCAAGCCAAAGTACTTATCAAGGCACACTTAGAAAAATTCTCAATTAATCAAGCCAAAGTACTTATCAAGGCACACTTAGAATAATTCTCAAGTAATCAAGTCAAAGTACTTATCAAGGCACACTTAGAATAATTCTCAATTAATCAAGCCAAAGTACTTATCAAGGCACACTTAGAATAATTCTCAATTAATCAAGCCAAAGTACTTATCAAGGCACACTTAGAATAATTCTCAATTAATCAAGCCAAAGTACTTATCAAGGCACACTTAGAATAATTCTCAATTAATCAAGCCAAAGTACTTATCAAGGCACACTTAGGATTATTCTCAATTAATCAAGCCAAAGTACTACGTACGTACATTCTTTTCAAAAGACTCCTTTTTATGTAAAATCTCAAGATACTAACACCCGTAGTATCAAGGTATGTCTATTTTTCAAAGTAAGTTACTACACTCTTAGAAAACTCATTTCAAAGCTTGAAATCAAGTAACTTCAAATTTTCACAATCAAGGCAACTTATGCCCATTAATCAAAATAGACAACTTTCTAAACCTTCCATAAAGCCGTTATAACCAACTTCCCATAAAGCCGTTATAACCCTTTATGGTTTTTAGACAATTTCATTCCTTTTATAACCAAGAGACTTATACTTTTAAAACCAAGTATCACATACTTACAAATCAAGTTCTTAACTTTCAAAATACTTCAAGTCTCTTAATATTTAGAAAACAAGTTTCTTCTACTTTTAAACCTCAAGTAACTCACACATTTAAAACAAGTTACTTCTCTTAAATCATGTCATTTCTCCTCTCTTAAAACAATTAAGTAAATCACTCCTTTGACTCCCCTAGAGTCATTATAATGACCTTTAGGTTTTGGAACTAAGGCACTAGCCAAAAGGTTTGGAAACCACTTCATTTTCAAGACTCTATGTACTTTAAGTAAAATACTTTCACTTTTAAGAATCCAACTTCACTAAGGCAATGGATTATACAACTTACAATTTACACATCAAAGTACAATCAAGGAAGTTCATAGAACAAATTCTATATTAGGCAATCCAAGTACAACCAAGGAATGAATCATTTAAGGAGTAGAACTTACTTTCTTTATCCTAAGGAATCATGCTAGAAGAGGAGATAGTTCACATACCTTTCGCTAATATCCACAAGCTAAGACGAATACGCACGCAGAAGTGTCAACCTATAATGGTCACAACAAGACTATCAACTTCTAGTCTCTAACGTAGAATAATACTAAGTATATGGTCTCTAATTCTACGGAAAATCGGGCAAAGACTTCCTTTGTTTCTACTCACTTTGCCACCTTTTCAAGGCCGAATACAATAACCAACACGCCACATTTAAGGCTCAAATAACAACCAAACAAAGGGGATTACACGCCTTACAATACGTGTAAAATTCCGCCCACAATTTAATACCAAGTAATTCCATATTCTAGCCATTCTCTACCAACAACATAAGCAACAATTCAAAGTCTTTTCCAATCCTTTTCAAATTCCAAGTTCTAAGGTCTAACATGTTATATAGTCATAAACAACTTCAACAACTACAATTTCTTTCTTATACAACATGCGATTTACTTTAAACTAATAATCAACTTGAATTTCAATCTTAAGGCTAAACATGCTAGTTTTCTGATTAGGTTCCAATAGCCAATACACTAATCCAACTACATAATATATAACTCATGCTTGCTAATATCCATAGCTACAATCAATAAGTAAACTTAATTGCTAAAACGACAAAATTTATACCTTCCAAGCCCTTAAAATTTCCAAGATTCAAAGTCGCGCTTAGCAATTCTTAGCTCCTTTCCTTAGGTTCCAATCCGCCCAAGCACTCCTAGAGGCCTATGAAGAACCCATCTTCAAGTTCCAACTTCAAAGTTGAAGAACTCCACAAGTTTCCGCTTATGACTAATACGAAAAACGCTGCTTTTTCTAAATCTTTCTATTGAGATAACCTTACAACACTCTTAGGAACCTTGGTTTAAAGTCTTGTGGACAAAGGAACAAAATTACAAATTTTTTGTGTGGATTTGACCTTGAACCCGAGAGCACACTTGAAGAACAAAGTGGTGTGAAATTTTTCTAAGTGTTTAAGACTAGTCTTGCACTAGTGTAGTGAATATATAACACATTGGGTGGCTTAGATAATAACACTTGTTAAAAATGGAGGGAAGAGATCAAGCGAGTGTCCCTGGACTTAGTCAACAATATCAAGCTCTATTATTAGCAAGACTTGGTCATCCTAACATTGGCCAAATGACCATAATACCCTTACTAATTTTCGTCCAACACCACATGTGGGAGTGCCACGTGTCGCCTCTCATTCGCCCACAAAATTGCGGACCTCGTGGCCCCGCAAAACGTAAAATTCCTGTGGGCCCCACGTGACCAAATCCAGAAAAATAAATTCCATAATGTTAATAAGTTCCATATTCTTCAAATAATGCATTTTGAGAATCCAATTCTCAACAACGAACATTTTTCCTTTCCGCGTTCTAAGATTTTCCGTCGGAAAAATAATTCTTCCTTTCGCATCGATTTCCAAGTCTTGATTCCTTACGCACATTCTCTTATACATGACTGACTTACGGGTGTAACATTCTTCCTTAGAAACATTCGTCCCCGAATGTTCTTAGTCTGCCAAGCTTATACAAACTCCGGCATAAACTCTATATTATGCCCATCAATCAAAACATGCACAAGACCAACGATGCCACACATGGCCACCACAACATACGTGAACATAATAATGGACCTTCCGTCCGTGGTCCCTTATCACAAAACTCGAGGGTTACAGTCTTCCCAAACACGGGATCCTTAGAGGTTCCTTTCTTTCCTTACTTGTCATACTTTCTCGCATTTTTCAAACACATCTAGTACACGTACAAAATCTCAAATTTTGTTTCTCTTCTCCAATCCTTGGAGTTACTATCCAAACTTGGCCATATAGTTACTTACATTCCCGTTAAGACTCTTCTCGGTCCTTACGACCTAGTTCCGGTGGAACGCATCCACGAACTCGTACAACGATCAACTAGACTTAGGCCTAGCACCCTCGTGACCCTATCACATAGCAGGACCATTTCTAATTGACATCACCCCATTCCACACTACTGGTGACCCAAAATGAGTCCATAACCCGACTCATCATCACACTTAACTTCTCATTCTTAGTCTGAAATAAATCTTTCTCTTATCTCAAGGTACTTCTCACCCTAACCCCCTATTCACTAGAGGTTCGCCACATAGGCCAAAGTATTTCTACCGTACATTCTTCCCTATTGGTCTTACACTGTTACGGGGCAATTACTACTTGTGAACTCTACACAACTATAGTCTCAGTTCACTTACCATTCTTGTCAACATTCTTAACCTTTCACTTTACTAATCAAAGTATCCCTACCCCTGGGGTACTATCACTTTACAACTCTAGCAATAAAGGGAAAACGTATACGCTAGGGTAAAATCTGAATCTAACAATGCATGTATGATTCAAAAGAATCGAAGTATACCAGAACCCCACGCGATGTCGCCCCGATCCCGCCTAGTAGCCACGCCATCTATGCGGTTCAAGGACCGCCAAAACTATAAACTCCACCCGACCTCTACCACGACCGGTCGACATCCAACACCGCTCGGGGACGACTTACCGCGAGGAAAGGTAACCAACCATCGGCCTCATAGGCTGAGCCACCTTACCGGTGCTCTTTCTAACAGGACATTCCCACTTCTTGTGGCCCGGACGGTCACAATAATAACAAACACTTGTTCCATGACGGCATTTTCCCAAATGACGCTTACTACAATGGAAACACTGAGGAATATGTAGCCTCGACTGAGAAAATCCTCTGCTCCTCTGAGAACTTCGACCCCTGAAGCTTGGGCCGGCTCCTAAATACCTTGTGGGATCAAATCTCCCACCTGTGAGCTGCAGGGGTATGTACTGGGTAGGCTGGGACGAATATCTCACTCGCTGCTGAGGCAGCTCGTCCAAAAACTCGCCGGGATAACCAACCGGTCTAGCCCTCTTACGCTGATCTCCGCGTCGGCCCTCTACCCTCTGTACACCTGTCTGTACTGGCCGAATAACCTCCTGCTGATGAAACTGTAGCACCGCTATCTTGGTCAATAACATAATGGCTTCCTTCATGACCCTAACGTCTTCCCCTAACTGAGAAACTGGAGGCTCTGGTGCTGGGGCCTCAAAACCTGGCGCAGAAGAACTCGCCGATCGCGAACAACATCCAGTATACCACGCATAAGCCCTATCAACTCTCTAAGTCTGAATAGTAGCTCGCTACTCCTTTGCCCTTCTCGGGCATTGCTGTTCTCCTCGAGGCATAATCAGAATACACAAAATTACGTCAGAGAGGAATTATCTTACTAACACAGCTATATGGCACGATCTTAGAGTGAGAAGAATAGAAACCAACTCCTAAATGTCCTGTAGCCTCCTGTTTATGGGTGTGGCGCGCAACACACCGATAATCAAGACTCTACTAGACACGGTATGTAGACATTCCAAGGACTGACTGCTCTGATACCACTTTGTCACGCCCCGAACCCCGGGCCCGTGACTGGTGCCCTACCTGGGCACCCTTCTATCTAACAACACAAGTAAACTGCGGAATTTAAATAACACCTTTTTTTTTTTTAACCAACGTACGTACAAGGGCAAAGCCGACAAGGCTGCCATATAATATACATAACAAAAGACACTACACCGTACATGAGTCCAATCCCACATATGAATACAGACCTCTAAGAGTTATACTGAACTATGACGGGACAAGGCCCCGGCCGTACCATAATCGTACAAAGCATCTTGAAAGAACATATACCAAAAGATAAACTCCCAATGGAAGGAGCTATCCAAAACTACGGCGGTCCTACACTGCCGATCACCAAATCTGCGTACCTAAACTGCGGCATGAACGCAGCCCGAAAGGAGGTCGATGCGAAGAATGTACCAAGTATGTGAAGCGATGAAATCGTAATGAAATCATAACGATCTAAACAAAGCAGAGACATGTATGATAGCCAACTTACGACATAATATATAGCGATCATATCAAGTCGTGGACGCGTGCCTCAAGTCATTTCTAAAATATAACCATGGGTCTACGCCATAATATCAATCATGCCCGTGGAATCCTTCCTCACCGCGATCCATGATATGATATAACACCAATAGGCATACATGAACACCAAGTCCCACTGTGTCCTAAAAGCATGCGGGCCAAGTAAGAAGACGAGCAGGTGGTAAAGCAGGGGGTATAATGTCTTGGGGGTTTACCCCTCATTTATACTCTTACCATGGAGAAGGTGGTATAGCGTATTGGGGGTTTACCCCTCACTTATACTCTTACCCTATCTCGACAGACCATCAAACAA
This sequence comes from Przewalskia tangutica, assembly GCA_029844215.1. Lineage (NCBI taxonomy): Eukaryota > Viridiplantae > Streptophyta > Magnoliopsida > Solanales > Solanaceae > Przewalskia > Przewalskia tangutica. The sequence goes on from CM056720.1 coordinate 58,162,652, forward strand.
AACAAGCAGGGGGTATAATGTCTTGGGGGTTTATCCCTCATTTATACTCTTACCCTGGAGAAGGTGGTATAGCGTCTTGGGGGTTTACCCCTCACTTATACTCTTACCCTATCTCGACTGACCATCAAACAAAACAAGCAGGGGGTATAATGTCTTGGGGGTTTACCCCTCATTTATACTCTTACCCTGGAGAAGGTGGTATAACGTCTTGGGGGTTTACCCCTCACTTATACTCTTACCATATCTCGACCGACCGTCAAACAACACATAAGCACTACCAGGTCTTTTATGAAAATACGGGAATTTAACCCAAGTACTACAAATAACGGAAGCATACCCGTGGAATCCCCCATCACTGTCGGTACGTCCAAGTACTTACAACAAGACCGCCGGCCCTCCAACCGAGAGTCGCGGCAACGTAATAAAACATAATACTTGCACTCAAAGGCTATCACCAGCACATATAGGCAATTCTTAATTAAACAAGCCAAAGTACTTAACAAGGCACACTTAGAATAATTCTCAATCAATCAAGCCAAAGTACTTATCAAGGCACACTTAGAATAATTCTCAATTAATCAAGCCAAAGTACTTATCAAGGCACACTTAGAAAAATTCTCAATTAATCAAGCCAAAGTACTTATCAAGGCACACTTAGAATAATTCTCAATTAATCAAGCCAAAGTACTTATCAAGGCACACTTAGAATAATTCTCAATTAATCAAGCCAAAGTACTTATCAAGGCACACTTAGAATAATTCTCAATTAATCAAGCCAAAGTACTTATCAAGGCACACTTAGAATAATTCTCAATTAATCAAGCCAAAGTACTTATCAAGGCACACTTAGAATAATTCTCAATTAATCAAGCCAAAGTACTTATCAAGGCACACTTAGGATTATTCTCAATTAATCAAGCCAAAGTACTACGTACGTACATTCTTTTCAAAAGACTCCTTTTTATGTAAAATCTCAAGATACTAACACCCGTAGTATCAAGGTATGTCTATTTTTCAAAGTAAGTTACTACACACTTATAAAACTCATTTCAAAGCTTGAAATCAAGTAACTTCAAATTTTCACAATCAAGGCAACTTATGTCCATTAATCAAAATAGTTTCTAAACCTTCCATAAAGTTATACAACTTCCAGAAAACCAAAATAAAAACTTAAACATGAACATGAGACAAGATTTTTAGACAATTTCATTCCTTTTATAACCAAGAGACTTATACTTTTAAAACCAAGTATCACATACTTACAAATCAAGTTCTTAACTTTCAAAATACTTCAAGTCTCTTAATATTTAGAAAACAAGTTTCTTCTACTTTTAAACCTCAAGTAACTCACACATTTAAAACAAGTTACTTCTCTTAAATCATGTCATTTCTCCTCTCTTAAAACAATTAAGTAAATCACTCCTTTGACTCCCCTAGAGTCATTATAATGACCTTTAGGTTTTGGAACTAAGGCACTAGCCAAAAGGTTTGGAAACCACTTCATTTTCAAGACTCTATGTACTTTAAGTAAAATACTTTCACTTTTAAGAATCCAACTTCACTAAGGCAATGGATTATACAACTTACAATTTACATCAAAGTACAATCAAGGAAGTTCATAGAACAAATTCTATATTAGGCAATCCAAGTACAACCAAGGAATGAATCATTTAAGGAGTAGAACTTACTTTCTTTATCCTAAGGAATCATGCTAGAAGAGGAGATAGTTCACATACCTTTTCGGCTAATATCCACAAGCTGCCGAATACGCTGCACGTAGAAGTGTCAACCTATAATGGTCACAACAAGACTATCAACTTCTAGTCTCTAACGAGAATAATACTAAGTATACGGTCTCTAATTCTACGGAAAATCGGGCAAAGACTTCCTTTGTTTCTACTCACTTTGCCACCTTTTTCAAGGCGAATACAATAACCAACACGCCACATTTAAGGCTCAAATAACAACCAAACAAAGGGGATTACACGCTACAATACGTGTAAAATTCCGCTCCACAATTTAATACCAAGTAATTCCATATTCTAGCCATTCTCGGCCAACAACATAAGCAACAATTCAAAGTCTTTTCCAATCCTTTTCAAATTCCAAGTTCTAAGGTCTAACATGTTATATAGTCATAAACAACTTCAACAACTACAATTTCTTTCTTGTACAACATGCGACTTTAAACTAATAATCAACTTGAATTCAAATCTTAAGGCTAAACATGCTAGTTTTCGGATTAGGGTTCCAATAGCCAATACACTAATCCAACTACATAATATATAACTCATGCTTGCTAATATCCATAGCTACAATCAATAAGTAAACTTAATTGCTAAAACGACAAAATTTATACCTTTCCAAGCCCTTAAAATTTCCAAGATTCAAAGTCGCGCCTTAGCAATTCTTAGCTCCTTTCCTTAGGTTCCAATCCGCTCCAAGCACTCCTTAGAGGCCTATGAAGAACCCATCTTCAAGTTCCAACTTCAAAGTTGAAGAACTCCACAAGTTTCCGCTTTGCGACTAATACGAAAACGCCGTTTTTCCGAAATCTTTCTATTGAGATAACCTTAAAACACTCTTAGGAACCTTGGTTTAAAGTCTTGTGGACAAAGGAACAAAATTACAAAATTTTTGTGTGGATTTGACCTTGAACCCGAGAGCACACTTGAAGAACAAAGTGGTGTGAAATTTTTCTAAGTGTTTAAGACTAGTCTTGCACTAGTGTAGTGAATATATAACACATTGGGTGGCTTAGATAATAACACTTGTTAAAAATGGAGGGAAGAGATCAAGCCAAGTGTCCCTTGGACTTAGTCAACAATATCAAGCTCTATTATTAGCAAGACTTGGTCATCCTAACATTGACCAAATGACCATAATACCCTTACTAATTTTCGTCCAACACCACATGTGGGAGTGCCACGTGTCGCCCTCTCATTCGTCCACAAAATTCTGTGACCCTCGTGGGCCCCGCAAAACGTAAAATTCCTCGGGTGGGCCCCACGTGACCAAATCCGTAAAAATAAATTCCATAATGTTAATAAGTTCCATATTCTTCAAATAATGCATTTTGAGAATCCAATTCTCAACAACGAACATTTTTCCTTTCCGGCGTTCGGAAGATTTTCCGTCGGAAAAATAATTCTTCCTTTCGTACCGATTTCCAAGTCTTGATTTCTTACGTACATTCTCTTATACATGACCTGGACTTACGGGGTGTAACAGAGAGGGTCAGCTAGACTCAGGCCAGCCCAAGAGGGCCAGGACAACAGGGTTCCAAGGAAATTCGCGAGGCGACAATTTCAGCAGAAGTAGTCCACATTTCACCGACACGAGTGCTCCTTCCGGCCTTACGCCGAGGTTTGGTCGCCGGGAATATTCGGGAGCAGGTCAGGGCTCCAGGGCTACAGGTTCACAGATGTCCGAGGATAGTAGCCAGGGGAAGCCACCTTTGCCCCGGTGTGGTCACTGTAGTAGATTCCATTTTGGGGAGTGTCGTACTACTTCGACAGCTTGTTATGCTTGCGGCCAGCAGGGCCATTTCGTGAGAGACTGTCCGACCAGAGGTGGCACTGGTGGGATAGCGCAGTCTACTGGATCAGTTGCGGGTTCTTCGCCTTCCATAGCTAGGCAGGATGTTTATGCACCGGCAGGCCGTGACAGAGATCGTGGTGGAAGTTCTCAGTATTAGCGGTCCTTTGAACCTCCTATATTGTTATACCCCGTATTTCCAGAGTATGTACGTGAGGGCGTACGTATAAAAATTTAAGCCTTAAGATTTGGCAAGTTTCGAAATTTGTACACAAGTGCCGAAAGGAGTCGTTTTTCGACGAAACGTTTTACTAAACTTGCGAAGGGAAAAATACGGCTATGTCATTTTTAATTTTTGCGGATTTTTCCGAGAGACGAAACATTTTGGACCAACGGGAGGGTGACATGTGTCACCCTCACATTGGAAGGAAGCGGGGCGGCAAATGGACGAAATGGGTGACTTTAGTTGGTAGGATATTTTGTGCAAGTTGGTGTGGTAGATGGATAAGGTGCACATGGCTTAATCCTAGCCCTACACTTGCCTTACACTTGGATGGATCTTGGCCATTGGTTGGCCATTTCTTGACCTATAAATACCCCTCTAAGTTGAAGATTTTCTTCATCCAAACTTGAGCATTTCTCTAAGTCTCAAACTACTCCCTCCCTCTTGAGTTTCGTCCACCACACCCCTCCCCCTTTGAGAGGCCCCTTGGCCGAAACCTACCCCCCCCCCCCCCTTGCCTAGTTGTCTCGTATAAATACCCCCTTTTTGTGGTATAGAAATACTCTCCAAGTATTGTTATAATGCCCAAATACTTTAGCCCATATACCTTGTAGTACTTTCCAAAGTTACCTTTATACGTAAAGCCCGGAAAATACTATTATACTTTCCCTCAGTCACAAAAACGAAACCCTAAGGAAAACCTTCATAGTCGGTTGAAGTGTTAAGTAGAAGTTGCGTAGAACTTCTAAGGGTTGCTTGGAGCGGGTTGGAGCGCACGGAGTAGGAGCTTAACGTTGCTCAGGAGCGACATTAAACTTGGATAATTTTGGGCTCATCAAGGTAAATACTACTGTCCTTCTATTGTAATTGGGAATTACATACTGTAGTAGTATATAAATGAATATAAGATTCATAGAAGAGAATTGAACTGTAATAGAAGGATATTACAGAATAGACTTGAACTGAAATCACATCAGAAGAATATTAGAGTAGAAGATTAAAACTGTATTTACAGTAGACTGATAACCTTTATTGGTTGAATGTTCTGCAAGTAGCATGTGCTACTTAGAAGGTGGACAAGGCTAGTCGAGTTATAGCCGTGGAGCGTTTTGCTTATAGTCGATAATCGTCGCGAGGTATGTGATTCTTCCTATACTCTTGAGCATGAAGTATTTTAAAAGAATACATATAGTACGGTAGACATACGTGTGGCAATGTCTTTTGACTTAAGCCTGAATAATCTGTATATATAATATGGTAGATGTACGTGTGCTAACTGAATATAGTTGTACGGCAATATCTTTTGACTTAAGCCTGAATAATAAGAACCTTGGAATATTTTAAAGGAATATATATAGTACGGTAGACGTACGTGTGTTAACTGTATGCAGTGTTACGGCAATGTCTTTTGACTTAAGAAGAGTAATACTTGGTTTTGAAAACATAAGAGTTATACTAGCTTTATGGGAAGTTAGGTATAACGTCTTAAGAAAGATAAAGAGAATGGTTTACTGATTTTTAGAAGTTAAGAGACTTAATCTTAAAAGATAAGAGACTTGACTTAATTGTATTGATATGAAGTTTGTTAAAAGTGTGAAACCTTATTCGTGAGTAATGAGTACTTGGTTTTAAAAGGAATAATGTTTTACTGATTTCGGAAATCAGAATGAGTATCGACAAACCACTGCAGCGTTAATAAAGGAAAATGTATTAAATAATGAAGTATTATTAAAACCAGTAGAAACCTCCATCTGCATAGAAACTAAGATGAGACAAAATGATATTACATTTCCTAGATCATGGCTGCTTAATAAGATTGATTATGAATAAGAATAACCTACACTCATATAAGGCATATGTTACTCAAATGTTTTAAAAGAGATTAAGACATTGAACTATGAAACTTTTCTAAAATAAAGAGCCTTGGGTAATTGAAAATTAGGCAAACTGGAACCTTAGGGAAAAGAATGTGGTTGAAAAGGAAAGTGTTTTGGTTTACCTAAAAATGTGAGTCACTCTATTTTATACTACGGGTATCGGGTGACTTTTATAAAAGGAATGGATCTCTTTAAAAGGAATTTAACGTACGTAGTACTTTAGGGTTAACACCCGGATTTTGACTTAAAATGAAAGTACTTTGAGTTGTGTATAACTTGCCTATGCTTGTTGTTGTGTAACTTGCCTATGCTTGTTGTTGGGTAACTTGCCTATGCTTATTGAGATAGTCTTTGTTGTGCAAGAATTGTGTTTCTATTCTACCGCGTCTCTCAATGGAGGGCCGGTTGACTTATTGAGAACTTACTTGGACGTCTGACGTGTGTGGAAGATTCCAGTGCGCTTCCATTATTATTATTACGGGCATGTCTACACCGATGATGTGGACATGTGACCATTATGGTTATTTATGGCGAAGTATCGTGACTTACGGTTGTGATCGGGTGCGTAGCCTGTTTACTTGCCCCCGTCAGCTACGTGACGCAGGTTGATCTGGTATAGGTTATTGAACTTGCCACGTGTCAGCTTCGCGGTGAAGTATCGTGACTTACGGTTGTGATCGGGTGCCTGGCCGATTCACTTGCCCCCGTCAGCTACGTGACGCAGGTGGATCTGGTGGAGGCTAGTGTACTTGCCACGTGTCGCCCGCGAGTCGGTGTTGGGACGAGCCGTGACTTACGGTTGTGATCGGTGCCCGCCGATTCACTTGCCCCGTCGCCACGCGACGCAGTGGATCTGGTGAGGCTGGTGCACTTGCCACGCGTCGCCTTCATGATATGGTTGTACAAGATTATTGCACGGTCAGATCTGGTAGTTATACTTGCCGTCGGTTTTATTGACACAGTAGGACTCGGTGTTCACATATACTCCTTGGTGTTGTTATATCATGATCGCGGCGGTGAGGAAGGAATTCCACGCACGCAGTGATGATTTGGAGCGTGAGTCCACGACTTGATATGATGTTTATATGTGGTGTCAGTAGTTTGGTTATCATACATGTCTCCGCTTTATATAGTGCTATGATTTCATTCTGATATTTACGCTTTCACATACTGTACTGTTATCGACCTCCTTGGTGGCGTATAAAGAGGCCTGAGCCTCTACCACGGGAACAGACCCGAACCGTGGCTCTCCGTATGACACGTCCGCTGTGTATGGGATCGCAAGCAGCCCGGTACCATTTGTTGGGTCTCCGGAGTGAGACTCGCGGCAAAGTGACAAAAGTTGTATCAGAGCAGTTAGTCCTCGGAAAGTGTCTACAGACCGTGTCTAGTAGAGTCTTGATTATCGATGTGTTGTGCACCACATCTATAATCAGGAGGCTGCATGACATTTAGGATTGGTTTCCGTTCTTCTCATTCTGAGATCGTGCCTTAGAGTTGTGTGATAAGTTGGACCCCTCTGACGTACTTCGTTTTTACCAGTTATGCGCCTCCGCCAGTACCAAGTGGTCCCCCACCGTCGTCGGGATGTTTGGAATATTCAGGAGCAGGTCAGGGCTCCCAGGGTTCAGATTTTCAGGGGAGTAGGAGTGCTCGCCGGATGAGGCCACCCGTATCTCAGTGTGACCATTGTGGTAAAGCCCATAGAGGGGAATGTCGTACTGGTTTGGGAGATTGCTATACTTGCGGCCGACAGGGCCATTTGACGGGAGACTGTCCGACCAGGGGTAGCACTGGTGGGATAGCACAGACTACTAGATCAGTTGCGGGTTCTTCACCTTCCATAGCTAGGCAGGATGTTCATACACCGGCGGGCCACGGTAGAGGTCGCGGTGGAAGTTCCCAGTTTTAGCGGTCCTTTGAACCGCCTATTTTCAGGTATATCCTTAACCCTCTAGAGACTTGTTTGTATTGATGTTATGATTATGTGTTTAGTGTTATGTTCGGATAGCGTTGTGCTAAAATGTGATTTAGAACCTGGTTAGTGAAAAAGGATAAGCCTGGGGGTGAGAAAATGATGAACCTTAGAATATTACAGTTGAGACCTTAGATGTAAGGCCGTCTTGAGTACAAGATTTTGCAAGTGATCCTTGTCAGAGTGCATTTTATGCCTAGAATGTATTGTGTGATAAGTCCCTGGGTAGTGTGAAATGGAAGTGGTAGCTTTCATGACCTGTATAGGTAAGATTGTTCCGGATCGGGGAACAAGAGCTTGATGCGTTAAGTGGGTCGGGTTGGGGCCATGTTGCGGGCCAACCCGCGGCCTGTTTCGAGGTGGGGTCAGCTCTGGGTGGTCCCGCCAGGTGGTAGGGTCACGAGGGTGCTAGGCCCAAGTTTAGATGACCATCGTATGAGTTCGTGGATATGTTCGACGAGCGGATCGTGAAGGCCGGAATAGCCTTAAGGAGATTGAGGCTAGTAAGAGGACCAAGTTTGGAGGTGGTGACTCCAAAGTTTTGGAAACTAAAGCGATGACTAAAGTGTGGTACGTATACTAAAAGAGTTCAAGTGTTCGAGAAGGGTACGACGAGTAAGGAAGGAAGAGAACGTGTGTTATTTTGTGGCCAGGTGTGGCATTGGAAACTTGTTAAGAAGAACTTTATCGTTATCCGTCTTGAGAAGGAACATTCGGGACGAATGTTTCTAAGGAGGGGAGAATGTTATACCCCGTATTTCCAGAGTATGTACGTGAGGGCGTACGTATAAAAATTTAAGCCTTAAGATTTGGCAAGTTTCAAAATTTGTACACAAGTACCGAAAGGAGTCGTTTTTCGACGAAACGTTTTACTAAACTTGCGAAGGGAAAAATACGGCTATAAAAATAAAACTTTAACAAGAAACAAGATATATGAACATAAAAACATAAATAAATACAACTCTTGAAATCATACTAGTCTATATAAAAGTGAGACATGACAACATCAATCATGTTCGTGATCACGTGCATGCCCGAATTGCGCAGGGTGTAGACATTAATCAACCCGTCACTTATTTTAGAAAGGTTTAATAACTCATAGTCTTAATCTCTTTCTTTATTAACGCCAGCAATGGTCCTGTCGATACACCAAGGAATGGGCCGTTGCCGGGCTTAGCTACCCAGTCCAGCCAGGGGTGACAGTGTCACAAAACAAAATAAAATCTCAAAATTCTAATATAATCTATGAAGTCCAAAATCCAATTCCATTACAAATAGAAACTTTCTTTCTTTTCAAAATTTACGTGCGCTCTCGTGCAGACGCCCTCACATATATAACAATGTCATTTTTAATTTTTGTGGATTTTTCCGAGAGACGAAACATTTTGGACCAACGAGAGGGTGACATGTGTCACCCTCACATTGGAAGGAAGTGGGACAGCAAATGGACGAAATGGGTGACTTTAGTTGGTAGGATATTTTGTGCAAGTTGGTGTGGTAGATGGATAAGGTGCACATGGCTTAATCCTAGCCCTACACTTGCCTTACACTTGGATGGATCTTGGCCATTGGTTGGCCATTTCTTGACCTATAAATACCCCTCTAAGTTGAAGACTTTCTTCATCCAAACTTGAGCATTTATCTAAGTCTCAAACTACTCCCTCCCTCTTGAGTTTCGTCCACCACACCCCTCCCCCTTTGAGAGGCCCTTGGCGAAACCTACCCCACTTGCCTAGTTGTCTCGTATAAATACCCCCTTTTTGTGGTATAGAAATACTCTCCAAGTATTGTTATAATGCCCAAATACTTTAGCCCATATACCTTGTAGTACTTTCCAAAGTTACCTTTATACGTAAAGCCCGGAAAATACTATTATACTTTCCCTCAGTCACAAAAACGAAACCCTAAGGAAAACCTTCATAGTCGGTTGAAGTGTTAAGTAGAAGTTGCGTAGAACTTCTAAGGGTTGCTTGGAGCGGGTTGGAGCGCACGGAGTAGGAGCTTAACGTTGCTCAGGAGCGACATTAAACTTGGATAATTTTGGGCTCATCAAGGTAAATACTACTGTCCTTCTATTGTAATTGGGAATTACATACTGTAGTAGTATATAAATGAATATAAGATTCATAGAAGAGAATTGAACTGTAATAGAAGGATATTACAGAATAGACTTGAACTGAAATCACATCAGAAGAATATTAGAGTAGAAGATTAAAACTGTATTTACATAGGACTGTATTTACAGTAGACTGATAACCTTTATTGGTTGAATGTTCTGCAAGTAGCATGTGCTACTTAGAAGGTGGACAAGGCTAGTCGAGTTATAGCCGTGGAGCGTTTTGCTTATAGTCGATAATCGTCGCGAGGTATGTGATTCTTCCTATACTCTTGAGCATGAAGTATTTTAAAAGAATACATATAGTACGGTAGACATACGTGTGGCAATGTCTTTTGACTTAAGCCTGAATAATATGTATATATAATATGGTAGATGTACGTGTGCTAACTGAATATAGTTGTACGGCAATGTCTTTTGACTTAAGCCTGAATAATAAGAACCTTGGAATATTTTAAAGGAATATATATAGTACGGTAGACATACGTGTGTTAACTGTATGCAGTGTTACGACAATGTCTTTTGACTTAAGCCTGAATAATAAAGAATCTTGAAGTATTTCAAAAGATTAAGAAACCTTTTTGAAAGAAGAGTAATACTTGGTTTTGAAAACATAAGAGTTATACTAGCTTTATGGGAAGTTAGGTATAACGTCTTAAGAAAGATAAAGAGAATGGTTTACTGATTTTTAGAAGTTAAGAGACTTAATCTTAAAAGATAAGAGACTTGACTTAATTGTATTGATATGAAGTTTGTTAAAAGTGTGAAACCTTATTCGTGAGTAATGAGTACTTGGTTTTAAAAGGAATAATGTTTTACTGATTTCAGAAATCAGAATGAGTATCGACAAACCACTGCAGCGTTAATAAAGGAAAATGTATTGAATAATGAAGTATTATTAAAACCAGTAGAAACCTCCATCTGCATAGAAACTAAGATGAGACAAAATGATATTACATTTCCTAGATCATGGCTGCTTAATAAGATTGATTATGAATAAGAATAACCTACACTCATATAAGGCATATGTTACTCAAATGTTTTAAAAGAGATTAAGACATTGAACTATGAAACTTTCCTAAAATAAAGAGCCTTGGGTAATTGAAAATTAGGCAAACTGGAACCTTAGGGAAAAGAATGTGGTTGAAAAGGAAAGTGTTTTGGTTTACCTAAAAATGTGAGTCACTCTATTTTATACTATGGGTATCGGGTGACTTTTATAAAAGGAATGGATCTCTTTAAAAGGAATTTAACGTACGTAGTACTTTAGGGTTAACACCCGGATTTTGACTTAAAATGAAAGTACTTTGAGTTGTGTATAACTTGCCTATGCTTGTTGTTGTGTAACTTGCCTATGCTTGTTGTTGGGTAACTTGCCTATGCTTATTGAGATAGTCTTTGTTGTGCAAGAATTGTGTTTCTATTCTACCGCGTCTCTCAATGGAGGGTCGGTTGACTTATTGAGAACTTACTTGGACATACCGGCAGTGACGGAAGATTCCACGGGTACGCTTCCATTATTATTATTACATGGGCATGTCTACACCGATGATGTGGACATGTGACCATTATGGTTATTTATGGCGAAGTATCGTGACTTACGGTTGTGATCGGGTGCGTAGCTGCTTACTTGCCCCCCGCCTACGTGACGAGTGGATCCGGTATAGGTTATTGCACTTGCCACGTGTCGCCTTCGCGGCGGTATCGTGACTTACGGTTGTGATCGGTGCTGGCGATTCACTTGCCCCGTCGGCTACGTGACGCAGTGGATCTGGTGGAGGCTAGTGTACTTGCCACGGTCGCCCGCGAGTCGGTGTTGGGATGGAGCCGTGACTTACGGTTGTGATCGGTGCTGGCGATTCACGCCCCGTCGCCTACGTGGCGGTGGATCTGGTGAGGCTAGTGCATTTGCCACGTGTCGACTTCATGATATGGTTGTACAATATTATTGGTACGGTCGGATCCGGTAGTTATACTTGCCGTCACGGTTTTATTGACACGAGTAGGACTCGGTGTTCACATATACTCCTTGGTGTTGTTATATCATAGGCTATGGCGGTGAGGAAGGAATTCCGCAGACGCAGTGGCGATTTGGAGCGTGAGTCCCCGACTTGATATATTTGTTTATATGTGGTATCTTGTAGTTTGGTTATCATACATGTCTCGCTTTATATATCGCTATGATTTCATTTGATTTTACTGATTTCACATACTTGGTACCTATTATCGACCTCTCCTTCGGGCTGCGTTCACGCCGCAGTAGAGTTACATCGGTGTCGATCCCCGCTTATAGGATCACCTTTCAGATATTGGGAAGCCCCGTTTCTTGGAGGCTTATCTTTGGTATGTTACCACAGTGCAGAGGTTCTTGTACATTCGTGGTATGGCGGAGTCTGTCCCGTCATAGTTGTTGTAAAAATCTTAGAGGTTTGTAGCACTGTTGTGGGCAGGGTTGTAAGGATTGTAACTGTTCAAATGTCTATACATATATATATGTTGAAAGGCAACCGTTTTGGTTGGCCTATTTTCTTTATCTTGATCCATGTCTATTTAAATGTTTAAGTTTTTATTTCCGCTGGTTTTTCTCTGATGTTGTATCACTAGGGTGCCCGGGGTAAGACACCAGTCACGGCCCCGGAACGGGTCGTGACATATATGATTTCAGGTATGTCTTTGGCCCTTTAGAAACTTGTATGCATGATAAAGTTGTGGTATGTTTAAGTGTCATGAACAGGTTATATTGAGACTATGTATATGCTAGAAGGAGTTGGAAGTACGAAAAGATAATCTCTTTTGGGCTTATGATGGGCGGATATGCGCATGGCAGTATTAGGGCCATGTGTGGCATTATTGGTATGTCGGGGTGGTAAAAGGAAACTATGTCGCTAATTATAAGCTTGACTCCGAAAGAACATTCGGGGACGAATGTTTCTAAGGGGGAAGAATGTTACACCCCGTATTTACAGGAAGACAAGTCTTGCAACTCCTTCTAGCATATACATAGTCTCAATATTGACATAGTCTTGCAACTTGAAGAGCTTGACAATGTTGACATAGTCAAAGGGGCCACTTGGCTAGATTTTTAAATGAAAATTCATCCAAACCTCACAAGTGTTCTAATCTTAACCCTCCATGTTGTTATATAGTCATCCTAAGTAGCAAGACAAGGCATTTACACTTAGAAAAATTTGAAGAACTCTTGTTCTTGCTAAGCTAGCTCTCGGGTTTGAGAGGGTGCAAGGAGAAATTTTTTTGTTTGTTGTCCAATAAGCTCCACACTTTAAACCAAGGTTCATGAGGGTATTTTAAGTGTATCTCAATAGAAAAATCCCGGAAAAAGATAGTTTTCGTATTAGTCGCAAGATGAAAACCTAGTTGCCTTTCTAGGTTTTGGTTGGAAGATTGAAGGAAATTTGTTGGTGTTGTTCTAAGGGTCTCAAGTAGCGGATTGGAGTGTCAAGGAGGGGCTCTAAGTTTCTAGGGAGCGACTTTGGATTTGAAGCTGGACTAAGAATCGTTGAGGTAATAATCTTGTCTCTTAAGTGTTACAAGATTATATATTGTTGTTAGCCTTACATGTTTGCTAGCATGAAGTATATGTGTTGAAGTTTTATAAGTGTTATGGATTGTTGTAGCCTAAAATCCGAAATGACATATTAGCCATTTGAAGTTGGATTACAATTTGGTCGTATTTAGAATCGTCGCATGTTACTTACTTGAAGATTATAGTAGTTATAATCAATTGCGACTTGATATCATGTTATGCTAACAATTTGGATTGAAAAGGAAATTGGATAAGAATTGGTGTTATTGTACTCAATGTGGCCGAATTGGACTAGTAGTTTGTATTAGTTTGATATCTTTTGTGGGGCGGAATTTTACACGTCTAGTAGGCGTGTAATCCCCTATTGTTAATTGCATTGGTTGGGCCTTAAATGTGGCGTGTTTGGTTATTGAATTTGGCCTTGAAAAAGGTGGCAAAGTATGTAGAAACAAAGGAAGTGCTGTCCGATTTTCCGTAGAATTTAGTGACTTAGCACTTAGAATATTCTACGTTTGAAGTAAGAGGTTAATGGACGTATTGTGGCCATTATAGGTTGAAGTACTAAGTATAGCGTATTCTACTTGAAGGATGGAATAGCTATCAAGGTTGAAGTACTTTGGAGCATTTTGCTACTTGTCGATAATCGTCGCGAGGTATGTGAACCTCTTCCTTCCTTTGGAATGATTCTATGTATGGAATATACATGTGGTATTATTTCATGTTTCCTTCTACTGTTAGAAGTTAAGAGGTATGTGTGTGATTTACTCTATGTAAAGTTTATGTCAAAGTTATCTTAAGTCCTTACCGAGTCTTTTGGGGGATGTTGGTAAGAGTCGTTAGGAGGTACTTTGGAGCCAAGTTGACTTGGCTAATTTATGGCACGAATGAGAATAAGTATCGAGCAAGCCATTGCAGCGTTAATAAAGGAAAATGTAATGACAATCAATTATGTTAAAATGAGTAGAATTCTCCATCTGCATAGAAGCTAAGATAAGACAAAATTGTATTACATTTTCTAGATCATGGCTACTTGAATAAGATCGTTATAAATAAGTATAACTTATTCACAACGCACCAAAGTATATGTTACTTAACTTATAAGAATTTACGTATGAAGTTTTAAGGCTATGGAACTCAAATTCTTAAAAGTTAAGAGACTTTATTTTTCAAGTTAGGATACTTGATTCTTAAAGGAAGAAATGAATTGATTTACAAGTATAGAATACTCGATTTGGAAAGACTTGATTTCTAAAGTTAAGAAACTTGTTTTCTTAAAAGTTAAGAGACTTGAAGTATTTTGAAAGTATAAGTCTCTTGGTTATAAAAGGAATGAATTTGTCCAAAACATAAAGAGTTATAACGGCTTTATGGGAAGTTGGTTATAACAACTTTATGGAAGATTAAAAGAATGGTTTTCTTCAGTAATGTAAGCAAATAAATGATTTGAAATAAAGAAGGGCAAACTGTTTTAAAGGTACCAATTGCTTAAAGTTTTTAAGAAAGAAGTCACTTGATTTAGAAGCCGGTAAATGTATTTCTAAAAAGGTATTGTGACTTGTCTTGAAAGTAGATATGACTTGATACTCCGGTTGTTAGTATCTTGGAAGTTTTATTTGAAAAAGAGTCTTTCTAAAGGAGTAGAGGTGCGTAGTACTTGGGGTTAAATTCCCGGATTTTTATGTGTGAAACGAAAGTGCCATGAGTTTATAAATATGGAAGTCTAAAGGTTTAATGAACTTGCCTATGTTTGCTTGTGATAGCTTTGAGTGCAAGTATTATATGTTTACGTTGTCGTGACTCTCAGTTGGAGGGCGGTATGTTGTAAGTTTACTTGGGCGTCGCGCGGTGATGTGGGATTCCACGGGTATGCTTCCATTATGATTGATACTTGGACATGCTTATACGATGTGGGATTCCGGGGCATGTGATCAAGAGGCGGGTTAGATTCTCGGATTTGTTTTATTACCCATGGCCATGCTTATACGATGAGAGATTCCGGGGCATGCGACCATGCTATGTACGATTATTACTCCATGGGCTAGCTCCCCATGAAGACATGTACCCACGATGAGAATTCGGGCATGTTATATTATTACTCCAGGCTAGCTCCCGTGAAGACTGCACTCACGATGAGGACGCCGAGGCACGCGTTATGGCCATGCTTATACGATGAGGATTCCGGCACGCGGCACGTTATATATATATATATATATATATATATATATGTTGTATGGCATGCGGTGAATGGTAGGATTCCAGGCGCGTCACATGGTTATATGTTACACCTACTACATCGGCGATGATGTGGGATTCCACGGGCAGGAGATATATATATGTATTGTGTATGTGTACGCCGTCAGTGAGGTAGGATGCCACGGGCGCGTCACATGGTTATATGTTACACTTGACTGTCGGCAGTGATGGGGGATTCCACGGGCACGCTTGATATTTGTGTGATTTGATCGCGTCCCAGATTGGGCCGGGTAGTATATGCGTCCCTCCATAAAGGGCCAGATTATGTTGTGAAAGATAAGTAAGTTATATGGTAATGAACTTGACGATTTTTCCCAAGTATGTACGTAAGAAAGTGGCTATAACTTTTATTGAAAATGGGAAAAGATAATAAGGTACGATTAAGTTCATAAGTGGTAATGACACGGCAGGATCTGGTATGTACTTTTTATAGTTGCCCCTGTCATTCTTTTGTCTGATTATGATCATTTCTTGTACTTTATTTACATTCCATATTAAATTTTTGTTATGCGACCCCCGAGGTGCGTTCATGCCCGCATGTATTAGGTGCACAGGTTGGTGATCCTTGCTCTTAGGATCTCGGTTCAGTTTTGGGAAAAAGCTCCATTTGCTCCGGAGGCTTATCTCTTGGTACGGTTTTCCCCTGAGGTTGTAGATTCATGTATATTCAGGGGTATGGCGGGGCCCTGTCCCACCACAGTTGCTATATTAAAACTCTTAGAGGTCTGTAGTCACATATTGTGGGTCAGTTTGTAAAGGAAAGGAGGCAACTGCTTCGTGTTTATATTTACTTATCCAGAAAGGTAGCCTTATCGGCTAACCTGTTGATTTTATCTTTGTTGATTTATTTTATAAGTTTCATGTATGTTCCGCTGATTATCTCTGATGTATACCTGTAAGGGTTCCCAGGTAGGGCACCAGTCGCGGGCCCGGGGTCGGGTCGTGACATTCCGGATAATTTCAGGGAAATGTGCAAGGTAAGAATAAAATAAGTACGAGTGTTGCCGGCGGAAAGCGGAGGGCATCTTTGGTAGGTTGGAAAATCTACACGAACTTTAAGACGGTGCGTGATGATTAGATATTTACTGGACCTCAAGAGGACCCTGTGATTAGGGCTGCTACTCCAAGGAAAGTTTATTTAGTGGAGATAAGTTCTCTCCCCCACGTAAGGACAATTTTACGTATTATGGGGTTATGTGTACCCATGTTGTTAGACGAAGGATAGGAGACTGGTAAGGTCTTTAGAATCGTCATGCCATAGGTTACAGTTTTAGGTAACCGTGGGAAAAGTGTTGTGTTTGGGTAATTAAGAACGACGTACGAATTGGTCGGGGAAGTATCGTAAAGATATAACTGCAGGTTGTACGCTTGTATGAAACTGTACAATTATGAATCAAGATAGAAATACTTTTGCTAATAATAAGCATAAGGTAAGGTTATGACCAGAATGATAAAAGAGAATACAATTGTGGTTATGTAAGTTGCACGAAATTTGATTACCCCAGACCAGTGTAAAGACCATTAGTAAATGATGGGTAGTAAGAACACCTCGAGGAAATGTGGTATCATATGTACCGACGAGAAAGATAGTAAGGAGATACGGGGAGGTAAGGGACCCCAAGACAACTTGAAATGAATTATAAAGGAAAGACGAGTAGACACTCGAACGATTAGAAATCTTGACAAGTCATTGGAGTAGGTAATACCGTGAATTGAGGTTGAACACCTGACTATAAGCTCTACGAGCTGGGAGATAATAATCGGGTTACTACTTGACGAGATCAGGGAAATCTCCCCCCCCCTAATTTGTGATTGACAGGAAGTCTTAGCCAGGAGGCAAGCAAAAGAATCAAATCTAAGTTAATGACCAAGTTTGGTTGCAACAGAGAAAGGGGAAACAGGAACCATGATTGTGATTAAGGATACCCGAATATTTCGCAGATATGAGAAAGACTTCCAGTTATTGGAAGATAAGTTGACCACGACTACAGTTCTAACATCTCCTGAGAGACTAGAGGGTTAGGTTATTATTGTAACACGTAGGGTGTTGGGCTAGGTTGTGTGCTGACGCAACACGATAAGGTTGGAGCCTATGTTTCCCGACAGTTAGGGAAGCATGAAAGGAATTACGCTACTCACGATTTAGAGTTGGCGGCAGTTAAACACGCCTTGAAGATTTGGAGGCATGACGTATATATAGACTTCATGTGGATATTTGTGCAGACCACAAGAGCCTCCGGTATATCTTCAGACAGAGGCAGTTGAATTTGCGACAGAGACGGTGGTTAGAGTTACCCAAAGATTGTGATATTGATATCCTATACCATCTGGGGAAAGCCAAGACAGTTACGGATGCTCTTAGTCGTGGATCTATGGGTAGTCTGTCAGATGGGCAGCCAGATAAACAGGACGTGGTCCGTGAGATTCATCAGCTACCGAGCCGGGGGGTTCGATTATTGGTTTCCAAGGGTGAATGAAGTTTGGATCCGGGAGGTTGCCGGGTCTTCCGTCGTTGTGGATGTAAAGAGGCGACAGTATGAGGATCCAGTTATGATACGGTATTGAGATACGGCTCTCCGAGAAGAGAAGAGCCTGTTTGAGTAGCACCAGATGGGGTGCTGTGATATGAGGATAGATTTTGTGTACCCGGTGCTGCAGGGCCAGTCAGCAAGTTTTAGGGGAGGCACGCATTGCTTATTGCGCTAATTGTTCGGGGCCGACTAAGTTGTGTCGTGACCTCAGATGTATGTATGGGTAAGATGATCGGAAAAGGGACATAGCGGAGTTTACTGCTTAGTGTCCGAGTTAGTAGCAGGTCATGGTTGAACACCAGAAGCCCAGTGGGCTATTGCAGGCAATTTAGATCCCGACTTAGTTATGGAAGGTAATTAATATGGATTTTGTTACAGGGTGGCATCGTACTCGGAGGAAGTGCGACTCCCTGGGGAGTCATGGTAAATAGGCTGGCGAAACCAGCCGTGTTCTTCCGGTTAGGACCACGTACTCGGCTAAGGATTATGCTAACTTGTATAGCAGGGAGACTGTGAGACTGCACGGGGTTCCTACGTTTATGATGTCAACCAGATGAGCTGGGTTGCGGATAACTTCTGGAGGGTTTTCAGAAGGGATTAGGGACTCAGGTGAGTCTCAGTGTTGCATTACACCCTCAGACCAATGGACAGGCAGAGCGTACTATCCAGGCACTTGGGGATAGGTGGCGGGCCTGTTTTCTTGATTTCAGAGATAGCTGGGAGGGTTATTTTCCTCTTGTTGAGTTGCGTACGATAACAGATACCCTTCCAGTATTCAGATGGCCCTGTATGAGGCCTTGTATGTAAGAATGTGTAGATCGCCGGCTGGTTGGTTCGACGTAGGCGAGGTTCAGCTATTTGGTCGGACTTGATTCGTGGTGAGGATAAGGCAAAGCTTATCCGGGAAAGATTATTAGTATGCTCAGAGTCAGCAGAAGCTTTATGCAGATAACCGACGTTGACACATGGGGTTCAGCTTGACATTTTGGTATGAGTATTGTTATGTGGCCACGTGTGGCATTATCGGTATGTAGGGGTTGTAAGGAGACTATGTCGCTATCTTTAAGTTGACTCCCAAAAGAACATTCGGGGACGAATGTTTCTAAGGGGGGAAGAATGTTACACCCCAGAATTCCAGGGTATGGTTATAAGAAAGTACGTAAGAACTCGAAAATGTTAAGATTTGAGACGAGTAAAAATTTATCGGAATTTTTGAATTTGTCGGAAAACGAAATATTGCGACGAACGGGAGGGCGACACATGTCACCCCCCTTAGTGGTCTTGGTCGAATTTGTGCATGGGTAGAATGGTCATTTGACCATAATTATGATGAAAGTCTTGCTAGGCTAAGAGCTTGACAACATTGACCAAGTCAATGAGCCCACATAACATGATATTTAAATAAAATGCATCCAAGCCACCCATTTGTTTTAATCTAGACCTTCCATTTGGTTATATAAGCTTCCTTAGTAGCAATACAAGGCTTAACACTTAGAAAAAATTTCAAGAATTTGAAGAACCCTATGTGAGGCTCTCGGGTTTGGGGTTCAAAGAGAAAGAATTTTTTTGTTGTCCA
This sequence comes from Przewalskia tangutica, assembly GCA_029844215.1. Classification (NCBI taxonomy): domain Eukaryota; kingdom Viridiplantae; phylum Streptophyta; class Magnoliopsida; order Solanales; family Solanaceae; genus Przewalskia; species Przewalskia tangutica. The sequence continues at coordinate 58,182,284 of CM056720.1, forward strand.
ATAAGCTCCATACTTTAAACCAAGGTACCTAAGGGTATTGTAAGTGTATCTCAATAGAAAGATCCCGGAAAAGTGGTGTTTTCGTATTAGTCGCAAGGCGAAAACCTAAGGAATTGTTCAACTTTGAAGTTGGAACTTGAAGAGGAGATCTTCATAAGCTTCTAAGGGTTGCTTGGAGTGGATTGGAACGTCGAAAAGAGGAGCTAAAGTTGCTAAGGATCGACTTGTAATCTTGGATCATATTTGGGCTAAATGAGGTATAATCTTCGTCTTACTTTTGTAATTGAAGATTCCATGTTATTATAAGTTAGAAATGATCATGTGATATGTGTTATGAAGATTGATAAGTGTTATGGAAATTTGGAAGCTCAAATCCGAAAATGACATGTTAAGCCATTTGAAATTGAAATACAATTTGGTCGATAATTAGAATCGTCGCATGTTTACCTACTTGAGGATTGTAGTAGTTATAATCAATTGTGGCTAGATAACATGTTATATTAAACCACTTGGATTGAAAAGGGATTGGAAACGAATTTGTATTGTTGTCCCTATTTTGCCGAATGGACATTATATGTTGGACTAGTTTGATATTTATTGTGGGGCGGAATTTTACACGTCTTGATTAAGCGTGTAATCCCCTATTGTTAACTACTTTGTTGATCCTTAAATGTGGCGTGTTTGGTTATTGAATTCGGCCATGAAAAAGGTGGCAAAGTATGTAGAAACAAAGGAAGTGTTGTCCGATATTCTGTAGAATTTAGTGACTTTGCACTTGGAATATTCTACGTTTGAAGTAAGAAGTTAATAGACGTACTATGGTCATTATAGGTTGACATACTACGTGCGGCGTATTGGACTTAGCAAGTGGATTAAACCGAAGAGGTATGTGGAACTTTCTTATCTCTTGAGCATGATTAAGTTGTAAATGTATAGTACGGTAGACGTACAAGATTTTGACAATCTAGTCCATTTGATATCCTTGGCTTATTTTAAGAATTTCCAAGTTGATTGAGTTAGGGAATTAACTCACTTGTTTAAATATTAAGGATATCTTGGTTTTCAAAAGTTAAGAGACTTTAAGTATGTTGAAAGTATTTTTGATACTTGTTTTGTTGGAAAGTTTAAGTCTCTTGGTTATAAGAAAGAATGTAAGTTCTAAAGTATAAAGCTAGTATAACGGCTTTATGGGAAGTTGGTTATAATAGCTTTATGGAAAGTAAGAAAAAAAGAGTGATTTACTCTAAGTAATTTAAGTACGTTAAATGACTTGAAATTATGAAAGGCAAATTGATTTAAAGGCATTAATTGCTTAAGGTTTTTAAAAGAAAGAAGTCACTTGATTTAGAAGCCTAAATGTATTTCTAAAAAGTATTGTGACTTGTCTTGAAAAATAGATGTGACTTGATACTACGGTTATTAGTATCTTGGAAGTTTTGTATGAAAAAGAGTCATTTTAAAAGAGTAGAAGTACGTAGTACTTTGGGTTAAATTTCCGGATTTTTATAATGACATGTTAGTGCCTTAAGTAAACTAAAATGAGAGTGTACATGTATAAGACTAATAAGAATTTAGGGGATTTCTTAACTTGCTTATATATGGTATGATAAGCCAGTAGTGCTTATGTTATGTATGATAAGCCGGTAGTGCTTATGTTATGTGTGATAGCCGGTTTGTGCTAGTAGTATGTTATTCATTACGGGGTCATTCCCCGGGTTTGTGACATTTGCATATTCCGTGGATTTGCTACCCACGATGCGAGAAATACCTCATGTGAGTCTGTAAGGGCTTATGCGGGTGAAATAGTCTCATGCGGGCGGATACAACCTATGCGAGGAATACCTCATGCGAGTCTGTAAGGGCTTATGCGGGTGAAATAATCCCATGCGGGCGGATCTGACTATCACGAGAATACCTCATGCGGTCCACATGACCTATCGGGTGAAATAGTCCCGAGTAGGATTGCTTAATGATCTGCGGGCGGGTGGTCCGCTGATCGTGAGCTTCCTATTTTTTATGTTGTAAGTATACTCTTGATTACTCTCATTGTTAGTAAGGCCTGATGTCTTTATTAATTGAGTTATCATACATGTCTCCAGTTTTATTATAGACTTATGATTTCATTATAGTACTTTCAGTTTCACATATTTGGTACATGTTGTACTGACCTCCTTCGGGGGGCTGCGTTCATGGCGCAGGTAGAGTATACAGGTAGCTGATCCTCACTTTTAGGATCACTGATTCAGCTGTTGAGAAGCTTCATTACTCCGGAGGCTTATCCCTGGTATAGTCGGTTGTTGTACATTCAGGGGTATGGCGGGGCCCTGTCCCGTCACAGTTGTTATTCTTAGAGGTCTGTAGTCACATTTGTGGATTGGGTTGTAAAGAAAAAAATGTTATACCCCGTAGTTCCAGGGTATGTATGTGAGGACGTACGTACGAGAATACGACCTTAAAATTGGAAAGGAAGAAAGATGTGATTTTTCGACGGAAAAAGTTCCGGATTTTGTGAAGGAAAAAGGTTCGTTAATGGGAATTGGATTCCCGGATTCGGTATTCGGACTTTTTGGAATATTTGAGAATCATGGAATTTTATTTTCCGGAATTGGTCACGTGGGGCCCACGGGAGGAATTTACGGTATTGTGAGGCCCACTTTATTTTCGGATTTTTGGCATTACGGATATTTTCGGAAGATGAAATATTTTGGACCATTAGGAGGGCGACATGTGTCACCCTTAGGTGGCAAATGTTGGACGAATTGTTGGACAAAGAAGGTTGCACGTTTTTGGCATTTTAAAGGCCAAAAACATTTGGTCAAAGTCTTGAAGATATTTTGTGTAGTAGATAGATAAGTGGGACCCACACACACATGGCCAAATCTAGACCACACACATGCTTCAATCCTAGCCCTTGAATGTCCTATAAATACCCCCTTAGTGCAAGACATAATTTCATCCACACTTAGAGATTTCAAGTCTTGAAATACTCCCTCCCCTTTGTTATGGTTCTCGGTTTTAAGCCCTCTCCCTTAACCAAACTTTGTCCAAAAATTCTTAAACTCTTAAGTAGTGTATTAGGAATATTATTAACCAAAAGTTAGAAAAGATTTCACACCCCTAGCCCCTAAATTACCCCTTGGCCGAGAGTTGCCACACTTAGAGCCTAAGTGTTCTTCACCTTTTAGAGTTGAAGTGTTAAGAGAAGTTGTTTAGAAACTTCTAAGGGTTGCTTGGAGCGGGTTGGAGCGTAAGGAGTTGGAGCTAAACGTTGCTCAGGATCGACATAAATCTTGGATAATTTTGGGCTTATCGAGGTAATGATCTTTATCCCCCTATTGTAATTGGATATTACATGTTGTAGTAATGTATAGTTGAGTATACTATATGTAGAATGAATATTGAAAAGGATTGAACTGTATTTACATTGGACTGTATTTACAGTAGACTTGTGTAGTATATCTGTGAAGTAGAATTGAACACGTCCGGTTAGACGTGTAATCCCCTGGGAGTTGTTGGCCTGGTAGCGGGCCTGAGTAGAGGAGGAGATTTATGTGGTTACGGGGGGGAGGTGCTGCCGAATTTTCTGTAGAATAAGGAATCTTGTATTTAGAATATTCTACGAAGAGATCTAGAAGTTGATAGACGTTTTATGGCCATTATAGGTTGAAGTACTACGAGTAGCGTATTCTACTTGAAGGGTGGAAAAGGCTAGCAAGGTTGTAGTACTTGGAGCGTTTTGCTAATTGTCGAAAATCGTCGCGAGGTATGTGAACCTCTTCCTATCTTTTCTAGCATGATTGTTGTGAACTATGTAGTACGGTGACGTCACGTGCTAAATGAATTTGGTTGGTTTAAAACATAAAGTGTTATAACGGCTTTATGGGAAGTTTGCTATAACAACTTTATGTAGGTAAATAAATGGTTTGTGGTTTTTAAAAGATAAGAGACTTGACTTATAAATGACTTGATGTGAAATATTAAGGACTTGGTTTGTGTTAAACAGTTGTGAAACCGCTTTTATGAGAAATGGGTACTTGGGTTTTAAAAGGAATAATATTATATTGATTTCGGAAATGAGAATAAGTATCGAACAAACCACTGCAGCGTTAATAAAGGAAAATGTATTGACTAATTAATTACTATTAAAACCAGTAGAAACCTCCATCTGCATAGAAGCTAAGATAAGACAAAATTGTATTACATTTCCTAGATCATGGCTGCTTTAATAAGAATCATTATAAACAAGCATTAATTTTCTTAAATTTCCAAAGTAAGGAACTTGATTTCTAAAAGAAAAGAGACTTGAGGAATTGAAGAGTTTTTGGTTTAAAAGAAAGACATGGTTTTGTCTTAAATTGGTTTAAAACATAAAGTGTTATAACAGCTTTATGGGAAGTTAGTTATAACGACTTTATGAAAACAAAAGAATGGTTTTATCATTAGTTTTAAAATGGTAACTTGACTTTAAAAGGAGAAGTGTTTTGGTCTAAAAAGAAGGCATAGTATTGTCTTAATTTGGTTTAAAAAGGAAAGTATGGAAGTTGTTTTGGTTTACTTAAAATGTTAGTCACTCTATTTTGATAATACGGGCATCGGGTGACCTTTGTAAAAGAAATGGATCTTTTAAAAAGAATTTAACGTACGTAGTACTTTGGGGTTAAAACCTGGACTTTGGCATAAAATGAAAGTACCTTGAGTTGTGTGTAACTTGCCTATGTTTGCGTGTGATAGCCTTGTCGTGCTAGTATTGTATTTCTATACCACCGCGTCTCTCGATGGAGGGCCGACTGATTTGTTATGATCTTACTTGGACGTCTGGCGGTGTGAGCATTCCGCAGTGCGACACGTGATTATTATTCCATGGACTAGCTCTCCATGAGGTTTTACTGATTCGGCTTGGTATCTGGTAGTTGGCTCTCGTACTTGCCCCGAGGTCGTGGCTGATTCGGCTTGGTATCTGGTAGTTAGCCTTCGTACTTGCCCCGTTCAGTTTTGTGACGAAGTCTCGTGATTCCGGCTTGGTATCTGGTAGTTAGTCTTCGTACTTGCCCGGCCAGCTACGTGGCGCACGTGGTATCTGGTAGTTGGCTTTCGTGCCTGGGTCACCGTGGTATGGTTATATAAATTTGTTGATACGGCTTTGGTATCGGTAGTTGGCTTCGTACTTGCCCGGTCGATTGATGCTGCGGCTTTGGTATCTGGTAGTTAGCCTTCGTACTTGCACCGTACGGTTTGTATGACACAGGTGGGACCTGGTGTTCATGTGTACTCCTTGGTGTGGTTATCGTAGACTGCCGGCAGTGAGGAAGGTGTTCCACGGGCATGATTGATGTTGCGGGCATGAGACCCATAGTTATATTTGAGTGATGACTTTGAGGGCGTGATGTTATACCCCGTATTTCCAGAGTATGTACGTGAGGGCGTACGTATATAAATTTAAGCCTTAAGGTTTGGCTAGGTTCGAAAATTTGGGCACAAGTGCCGAAAAGAATCATTTTTCGACGAAACGTTTTACTAAACTTGCGAAGGGAAATTAGGCTATGTCATTGAGAATTTTTGCGGATTTTTCCGAGAGACGAAACATTTTGGACCAACGGGAGGGTGACATGTGTCACCCTCACATTGGAAGCAATAGTGGGCGGAAATGGACGAAATGGGAGCACTTTAGTTGGTAGGATATTTTGTGCAAGTTGATGTGGTAGATGGATAAGGTGCACTTGGCTTAAATCTAGCCCTACACTTGCCTTACACTTGGATGGATCTTGGCCATTGGTTGGTCATTTCTTGACCTATAAATACCCCCCTTGTTGAAGAGTTATTTCATCCAAACTTGAATATTCTTTCTAAGTCTCTAAATACTCCCTCCCTCTTGTTAGCTTTCGTCCAAAGCCCCCTCCCCGTTGAGTAAGGCCTTGGCCGAGAGCACCCTCCCTTTGTAGTGTTCTAGTAGGGTACCCACTAGCCTAGTTGTTTTCGTATAATACCCCCCTTTGTGGTATAGAAATACTCTCCAAGTATTGTTATAATGCCCAAATACTTTAGCCCTTATACCTTGTAGTATTCCAAGGTTATACCTATACTAAAAGCCCAGAAATACTATTATACTTTCTTTTATCCACTAAACGAAACCCTAAGGAAATCTTCATTGATGGTTGAAGTAATTGAGTAGAAGTTCGTTAGAACTTCTAAGGGTTGTTTGGAGCGGGTTGGAGCGCACGGAGTAGGAGCTAAACCTTGCTCAGGATCGACATTTAAACTTGGATAATTTTGGGCTTATCGAGGTAAATACTACTGTCCTTCTATTGTAATTGGAAATTACATGTGTAGGAATATATAGTTGAAGTATACTATATATAGAACTGAACATAATTATGCGGCAATGTCTTTTGACTTAAGCCTGAATTTAAAGAAGAGAACTGAACTGTAATCACATAGGACTGTATTACAGTAGACTTGTGTAGCTTTACTGTGAAGTAGAATTGTACACGTCCGGATTAGACGTACAACCCCCCCCCTCTAGGGAGTTGTTGGCCTGTTAGCAGGCCTCGATAGAGGAGGAGATTTCTGTGATTTGCGGGAAGAAATCTTTGCGAATTTTCTGTAGAATATTCTACGTTGAGATCTAGATGTTAATAGGCGCCTTGTGGCCTCTATAGGTTGAAGTACTACGTGTGGTGTGATCTGCTTGGCTTAAGGTGTAGCCGACGGTTTGAGGTACTTGGAGCGTTTTGCTATTAGTCGATAATCGTCGCGAGGTATGTGAACCTCTTCCTATCTTTTCTAGCATGATATGTGTATAACTATGTAAATGCGGTAGGCGATACGTGTGTTAAAAGTATTTGATTGGTTTAAAACATAAAGTGTTATAACGGCTTTATGGGAAGTTAGTTATAACGGATTTTATGTAAGTAAGAAATGCTTTGTGGCTTTTAAAAGATAACTGACTTGATGTGTGATGATAAGAATCTTGAAGTATTTCAAAAGAATTAAGAAACCTTTTTGAAAGAAGAGTAATACTTGGTTTTGAAAACATAAGAGTTATACTAGCTTTATGGGAAGTTAGGTATAATGTCACGACCCGAACCCGGGCCCGTGACTGGTGCCTTACCCCTGGCACCCTAGTGATACAACATCAGAGAAAATCAGCGGAAATAAAAACATGAACATGAATTAAGAGACAAGATAAATAAACAGGCCAACCAAAACAGTTGCCTTCATCATATAGACATAAATACCCGAACAGTTATCCTTACCCTTCCCACAACAGTGCTACAGACCTCTAAGATTTTTACAACAGCTATGACGGGACAGGGCCCCGCCATACCCCTGAATGTATAAGAATCTACAGACTCAGGGTAACATACCAAAAGATAAGCCTCAGAAGAAATGGGCTTCAAGCCGAATGAATTGTGATCCTATGGCGAGGATCCACAACGATGTACTTCCACTGCGGCATGAGCGGCCTCGAAGGAGGTCGATAACAGTACCAAGTATGTGAAACTGTAAAAGACTATAAATGAAATCATAATAGTCTATATAAAGCAGGAGACATGTATGATAACCAGATGAAATACGTGTCCCGGCCCATCTCGTGGGACTCGGTGTATAATCAGATGAAATACGTGTCTCGCCCATCTCGTGGGACTCGGTGTAAAATCGGATGAAATCGTGTCCTCGCCCATCTCGTAGGACTCGGTGTATAATCGGATGGAATACGTGTCCCGCCTCTTCTCGTGGGACTCGGTGTATGATCAAATGAAATCGTGTCCTGCCCGTCTCGTGGGACTCGGTGTAGAATCGTTCATAACAAATCAACCGCCCTTCATCGAGGCGAAGTGCGTAAATACAACAAAGGCTATCACAACAAGCATAGGCAAGTTTCACAACAACAAGCATAGGCAAGCTTCACGACAACAAGCATAGGCAAGCTTCACGACAACAAGCATAGGCAAGCTTCACGATAACAAGCATAGGCAAGTTATACACAACTCAAAGTACTTTCATTTTATGCCAAAGTCCGGGTTTTAACCCTAAAGTACTACGTACGTTAAATTCCTTTTAAAGATCCATTTCTTTTACAAAGGTCACCCGATACCCGTAGTATAAAAATAGAGTGACTAACATTGTTAAGTAAACCAAAAAGCTTTCCTTTGTAAAATCAAGTAACAACCTTATTTTCCAAACGTTCAAGTTTGCCTAATTTCAAATGCTCAAGTTTCTCATTTTAGAAAAGGTTTCGTAGTTCATAGTTTTAAATCCTTTAAAACATAATTCTCCTTTAAACGTTTTGAGAAACATATGTCTTATATGTGAGTAGGTTATTCTTGTTTATAATCAATCTTATTAAGCGACCATGATCTAGGAAATGTAATATCATTTTGTCTCATCTTAGCTTATGCGGATGGAGGTTTCTCTTGGTTTTAATACCATACTTCATTATTCAATACATTTTCCTTTATTAACTGCGATGGTTTGTCGATACTCATTCTGATTTCCAAAATCAGTAAAACATTATTCCTTTTAAAACCAAGTACTCATTACTCACGAATGAGGTTTCACACTTTTAACAAAATTCATATCAATACCATTAAGTCAAGTCTCTTATCTTCAAAAAATCAGTAAACCATTCTTTTTATCACTCTTAAGACGTTATACCTAACTTCCCATAAAGCTAGTACAACTCTTATGTTTTCAAAGCCAAGTATTACTCTTCTTTCAAAAAGGTCTTTTTGAAACACTTCAAGTTCTTTATTACTACACATCAAATCTGTTATAAGTCAAATCAGTTACCCTTTGAAACCACAAAGCATTTTCTTACCTACATAAAGCTGTTATAACCAACTTCCCATAAAGCCGTTATAACACTTTATGTTTCAAATCAATCAAATACATTAAACACATGTACCTCTACCGTACTACATAGTTATACACATATCATGCTAGAACAGATAGGAAGAGGTTCACATACCTCGCGACGATTACCGACTAATAGCAAAGCGCTCCAAGTACCTCAAACCTTCGGCTACACCTTAAGCCAAGTAGACCACGCCACACGTAGTATTTCAACCTATAGAGGCCACAAGGCGCCTATTAACATCTTAGATCTCAATGTAGAATATTCTACAGAAAATTCGAAGACCTCCCCATGGCAGCGTAAATCTCCTCCTCTAACGAGGCCGGCTACCAAGCCAACCAGGGGGGGGGGGTACGTCTAACCGGACGTGTACTATTCTACTCACAGTAATACTTCACAAGTCTACTGTAATACAGTCCTATGTAATTACAGTTCTGTTCACTTCTTAAAATTCAGGCTTAAGTCGCAAGACATTGCCGTAAGTATTATTCAGGCTTAAGTCAAAAGACATTGCCGCACAACTATGTTCAGTTCTATATATAGTATACTTAACTATATACTCCTACAACATGTAATTTCCAATTACAACAGAAGGTCAAGAAGGTTTACCTCGATAAGCCCAAAATTATCCGAGTTTATATGTCGATCCTGAGCAAGGTTTAGCTCCTACTCCGTGCGCTCCAACCCGCTCCAAACAACCCTTAGAAGTTCTAACCAACTTCTACTTATAACTTCAACTACGGGTGAAGATTTACTAAGGGTTTCGTTTTTGTGACTGATGGAAGTATAATAGTATTTTCTGGGCTTTGTATAAGTGTAACCTTGGGAATACTACAAGGTATTTGGGCCAAGGTATTTGGGCATTATAACAATACTTGGAGAGTATTTATATACCACAAAAAGGGGGTATTTATACGAGACAACTAGGCTAGGGGGTGTACCCCTGGGTAGAACTTCTGATGGGGTATTTCTCGGCCAAAGGCCTCAACAAAGGGGAGGGACTCTTGGACGAAATACAACACTAAGGGGAGGAAGAGAACTTTCAAGACTTAGGAAAATTTTAGGATGAAGAAGTCTTCGAAGGGAGGAAGAGAACTTTCAAGACTTAGGAAAATTTTAGGATGAAGAAGTCTTCCAAAGGGGGGGGGGGGTATTTATAGGTCAAGAAATGGCCAACCAATGGCCAAGATTCATCCAAGTGTTAGGCAAGTGTAGGGCTAGGATTAAGCCATGTGCACCTTATCCATCTACCACACCAACTTGCACAAATATCCTACCAACTCCACTTGACCCCTTTGCCGTCCACCACTTCCAATTAGAGGGTGACAAGTGTCGCCCTCTCGTTGGTCCAAAATGTTTCGTCTCTCGGAAAAATCCGCAAAAATAATAAATGACATAGCCGGAATTTTCCCTTCGCAAGTTTAGTAAAACGTTTCGTCGAAAAACGACTCTTTTCGGCACTTGTGCCCAAATTTTCGAATCTTGCCAACTTTAAGGCTCAAATTATAATACGTACGCCCTTACGTACATACTCTGGAAATACGGGGTATAACATTCTCCCCTCCTTAGAAACATTCGTCCCGAATGTTCCTTCTCAAGACGGATAACGATAAAGTTCTTCTAACAAGTTGCCAACGCCACAACTGGCCACAAAAATAACACATGCGTGCAAATACTTACATCCAAGTCCACGAGGAAACACCTCTAACATCACAACTTTTGTCAAGCACTTTTGTCACTTTGCCGCAAGGTTCTAGTGTCACTCCGGCGACCCAACAAATGGTACCGGACTGCATGCGATCCCTGAGGTCTAAAACATACATCCTTCGCACCTTCTCCCTTTACAAGAAATGATCGTATCTATGCTCGCAATACATGCTCGCCTCTACCCTTACTCGTCGTACTCTTCTTGAACACTTGAACTCTCCTAGTATACGTACCACACTTCAGTCATCGCTTCAGTTCTCCAAACCTTGGAGTCGCCACCTCCAACTTGGTTATCTTACTAGCCTCAATCTTCCTTAAGGCCATTCCCGGCCTTCACGGTCTGCTTCTGGTTGAACACATCCACGAACTCATACGATGGTCAACTTGTTATACCCCGTATTTCCAGAGTATGTACGTAAGGACGTACGTAGAAAATTTGAACTTGAGAAAGTGGCTTGGCCGAAATTTATTTGTGCACAACACCCGGTTAGAGTCGTTTTTCGACGAAACGTTTTCCACGACTTTCGTAGGGTATTTCGGCTATGTCATTTTTAATTTTTGCGGATTTTTCCGAGAGACGAAATATTTTAGACCAACAAGAGGGCGCCACTTGGCACCCTCTCATTGGAGCACGTTGTGGGCGGTTCAAAGTGGACGAATTGGCCTTGTTTGGTCAAGGGTTGGTAGGATATTTTTGTGGTAGATGGATAAGGTGCACTTGGCAAGATCTTGGCCCTACACTTGCTATGCACTTGGCATGATCTTGGCCATTGGTTGGCCTTTGCTAGACCTATAAATACCCCCCTTTGGATGACTTCTTCATCCATTCCAAATAATTCTAAGTGTTAAATCCCTCCCTCTCCCCTCTTGTTGACTCTCGTCCAAGAGCCCCTCTCCCCCTTTGAAAGGCCCCCTTGGCCGAGAGCTCTCCCCCCCCCCCCCTCCTTGGGGTGCTAGCCGTGGGGTACCCCCCCTAGCCTAGTTGTTTTCGTATAATACCCCCCCTCTTGGTAGAAATACTCTCAAAAGTATTGTTATAATGCCCAAATTACCTTAGCCGTATACCTTGTAGTATTCTAAGGTTATACTTATACGAAAAGCCCAGAAATACTATTATACTTCCCTTCCGTCACAAAACCGAAACCCTAAGGAAAATCTCCATGGTTGGTTGGAGTAATAAGTAGAAGTTGGTTAGAACTTCTAAGGGTTGTTTGGAGCGGGTTGGAGCGCACGGAGTAGGAGCTAAACCTTGCTCAGGATCGACATTTAAACTCGGATAATTATGGGCTTATCGAGGTAAATATCTTGTCCCTCTATTGTAATTGGAAATTACATGTTGTATGATTATATAGTTGAAGTATACTATATATAGAACTGAACGTAGTTATCGGCAATGTCTTTTGACTTAAGCCTGAATAATAAGAAACCTTTTCGAAGAAAATCTTGTATTTACATGGGGTGTATCTGATGAGACTTGTGTAGCTTTTCTGTGAGGTAGAATTGTGCACGTCCGGTTTAGACTTTTAACCCCCCGTGGTTGGTTTGGTGGCGGCCCCGATCGAGTAGGAGATTTATCTTTGTTGCGGGAGAGTCTTTGCCGAATTTTCTGTAGAATGTTCTACGTAGGGATCTAAATATTAATAAGCGCCTTGTGGCCTTATAGGTTGAGTACTACGTGTGGCGCGATCTACTTGACTTAAGGAGTAGCCGACGGTTGGAAGTACTTGGAGCGTTTTGCTATTAGTCGATACTCGTCGCGAGGTATGTGAACCTCTTCCTATCTCTTCTAGCATGATATGTGTGAACTATGTAGTGCGGTGACGTCATGTGCTAAATGTATTTGATTGGTTTAAAACATAAAGTGTTATAACGGCTTTATGGGAAGTTGGTTATATGACTTTATGTTGGTAAGAAAATATTTGTGGTTTTAAAAGGTAACGATTTGAACTATAAGCGGCTTGTTATGTGTTAATAAAGAACTTGAAGTTTTTCAAAAGATTTTTGAATCATTTGAAAGAAGAAGTAATACTTGGTTTTGAAAAACTTAAGAGTTATACTAGCTTTATGGGAAGTTAGGTATAACGGCTTAAGAATGTTTCTTGATTTGAAATCGAGAATGTGTATCGACAAACCAACTGCGGCGTTAATAAAAGGAAATATTTTGTGATTAAGTATTATTAAAACCAGAGAAACTTCCATCTGAATAGAAGAAAAGATGAGAAAAAATGATATTTCCTAGATCATGGCTGCTGTAATAAGATTGTTATAAACAAGAATATCCTACTCACATATAAGGCTTATGTTTCTCAGATAGTTTAAAGGAGAATTATATTCTTAAATGAATAAGACTATGAACTACGAAACCTTTCTAAAGTAAGAAACGTGAACATTTGAAATTAGGCAAACTTGGACGTTTGAGAAATAATGTTGTTACTTGATTTTACAAAGAGAAGTGTTTTGCTTTACTTCAAAAGATAATCACTCTAGTTTTCATATACTACGGGTATTGTGTGACTTTTGTAAACGTAACGTATCTTTTAAAAGATAATGTATGAAGTACTTTGAGAATAGATACCCGATCTTGTTAATCATACAATAGAATGTACCTTGTGTGTATAAGCTGGATTGTGTTGGTTTGTGATAGCCTTGTAATACCTTCGTGTTGATTTGATAAGTAATCATATTAGGATGCTACGTGTGTTAGTATTCTGTGATGTTTGTGTAAAGGGATTTTCCCTTGATTGTGCTTATGATGTTTAAACGATAAATTGTTATGTTGGTATTATACCACTCGCGTGTTTCGGGGTTAAGCTGCCCTCCGTCGCGGGGTAGACTCGAGTGATGCAGGACCATGATTCGAGAATACCTCATGCGGGTCTGAGGGCCTATGCGGAGCTACGAGAGTTCCGAGTTAGTGTGCGGCCTTTATGGTCACGCGGTGCATGTGGCCATGCGGTGCGAGTCGGGGCGACGCCGGAGTAGCTACCCTCGATGCGGGGTTATACCTCATGCGGGCCTATGAGATTGGCCTATGCCGAAGTGCGGGAGTTCGGGGCTAGACGCGCACATTTGATATTGCGGGCGAGTGACCGGCTTTGATCATGTGACGGTGCAGACAGATATCATGATTGATTTGACACTTGTTAATCGTAGGTGTTAGTAGTCGGCTATGCCTTCGCATTTACCTGCATCGTTTTATTTGGGCAGTGGGACTGTTGTTCATGTGTGTTCCTTGGTGCTTTTCTATCATCGATCGAAGCGGTGAGGAAGGTATTCCACGGGCATGATTGATGTTGTGGGCGTGAGACCCATATTTATGTATTTGAGTGATGACTTGGCGTGAGTCACGACTTGATATGATCGCTTATTTATTGTGAATCGTAGTTTGGTTATCATACATGTCTCCGCTTTATATAGACTACTATGATTTCATTCTGATATTTTCGATTCGCATACTAAATTTTGTTATCTTGACCTCCTTCGAAGTGCGTTCATGCCGCAGTAAAGGTACACGATCGTTGATCCTCGCTCTTAGGGTTCTGATTCGGCGTTTGGGAAAGCTCAGTTCTCTGGAGGCTTATCTTGGTATAGTCCCTGTCGTTGTAGGTATTTACATTCGGGGTATGGCGGGCCTGTCCCGTTGTTGTCGTATCTTTTTCTTAAGTGCAGTAAATCTTGTTGTGGCGGGGTTTGTAAAAGGATTAAACTATTCATTTGTAAGAGTTGTTATTTATATATGCCGAAAGGCAAGTTTTCCCTCAAATTCTTGTTTTGTACTTCATTTGTTTCATGTATGTGTATTATGTTCACTGATTACTCGATGTTGTATCACTAGGGTGCGGGGTAAGGCACGATCCACGCCCAGTTCGGGTAGTGACAAAAGTGGTATCGAGCGATTAATCCTCGGAAAGTGTCTCTGAACCGTATCGATGAAGTCTTGATTATCGGTGTGTTGTGCACCACACCAATAATCGAGAGGCTATAGGTATTTAGGATTGGTTTCTATTCTTCTTACTCGAGATCGTGCCTTAGAGTTGTGTTGTTAGTTGGACCCTCTGACGAAATTATTTCCCTTATCGTTATGCCTCCGCGTAGGGCAACCCGGGCCCAGGGGGGAAGGCAGCCGAGGGAGCTGCGAGTAGAGTTCAGAGGGTGGCGAGGGCACAGGCCAAATCATTACCTAGGATAGTGCTTCATTCGGGGAGTTATGCAACGTCACTAGCCCCAGCAGAGTTTTAGCACGGCGGCGGCAGTTCCTACTGCGGCCACGATGTTTGGACCGATTCGCGGCCAGGAGCGATGAGTATAGAGTATACCGATGTACGCGAGTCTTGATGACTATCTAAGAGGTTGTGCAAGTAATTCTTGATTGAAGCTTGAGCATGGCACGTATGCGGGCTTTGCGCAGCAGGCCGAGACGTGTAGAGATCGACGGGTTAACGAAGGACAGTAGAAGAGGGCCAGAGCAGCAAGGTCCTTTGGTAACTTTCGAGGCGAGTCGCCTCGCGGCAGATTTGCACATCCACGGCAGAAGGTCCCCACGGGGTTCGGGGCGTTCGGGTATGCGGGAGTTGGTCGAGCTCGAGCTTAGGTTCACGATCACGAAGGTTCGGCCATCCGATTCAGTTTTTCTCAGTGTTCACAGTGTGGCAGGCGTCATCTCAGGGAATTTCGTCTTTTAGTTGGTACTTGTTGTACCTATGACCGTCAGGGTCTGATGTCGAAAGAGTGTCCTTGCGGGAGGACTTAGCCTTCAGGATCGGTGGGTAGTTTGTCATCTTCCTTAGCTATGCGCCTGCAGGCGAGTTTGATTAAACGACTAAGGGGAGTGAAGCAGTAGATATAGATATATCTTTAACCCCCTAGAGTTTTGTTTATGTGATAAGGTGAGTATACCTTAAGTGCTATGTTCTGATAGCAGTGTGTTAGTTGTGATTAGAAATCATGGTGGGTTAACCGAGTAAGATTTTGGGGGATAGAGAAGGTGTGAGCCTTAGAGTTTTATACGTAGAGACCTTAGAGGTAAGGCCATCTCGAGTAAAAGATGTATTGTTTATGTTTGACCCTTATAGGAGTGCATAGTGCACGTGAGTTATGTTTGTGGGATTAGTCCCTGAGTAGTGTGGAAGGAAAGAGGGTAGTTGAGCTAAGAAGACCGCTAGGTTTTCGTAACGTGATTAGTGAGATTGTTCTGGTTCGGGGAGCTAGTATGGTGCGGCGTTGCGGGTCGGGTTGAGGCCCGCGTTGCGGGTCAACCCGCGGCTGTTTGGTGGTGGGGTCGGTTGTGGTGGTCCCGCCTTGTGATAAGTCACGAGGGTGTTAGGCGAGTTTAGTTAACCAACGTCTGGTCGTGGACGATTCGACGATGAGTCGGGCGAGGAGGTCACCGTCTTGTCTCCTAGCAAAGGCCGTTTACTCGCGAGGGTTATGCGAGATGATATATCAGAAAGGTTGTAAGGCTGCACGAGGTGCCTACCTTCACCTTATGGCAGACAGTGGAGCCCAGGTTGCGGCTGTTTCTTTTCTGGAGGTTTTACCAGGCAAGGTTAGAAACTCAAGTAAGTCTCAGAATCACATTCGCCCTCGGGCCAGTGTTTGGATTTCAGGGATAGTTGCGAGAATTGTTGTCTCCTGTTGAAGGAGTGTTTAAGCTACCATTTCAGTGTTCGGATGTCGCCTTATGAAGCCTTGTAGGGGGCGGATGTGTGAGTCGCCGGTCGATTGGTTCGATGTTGGCAGGATTCAGATAGTTGGTTCAGGCTTGTTCCAGCAGACTGTGGATAGAGTAAAGCTTGTCTAGAAGAGGTTCTGGCAGCTCAGAGAAATCGTGCGAATAATCGGCGACGACGCTTAGAGTTCAGGTTGACGGTCGGTCTTCTTGAAAATACCACCCCGGGTTGGGTGTGACGAGTTTTGGAATCTGAGAGAGAACTTAGCCCGAGTTACTTTGGGCCTTTGAGTTCATGTGAAGAATAGGCCAGGTTGCCTATATGTTAGCATTTGCCGTCCGACTTAGGAGGCAGTGCGTCCAGTCGTTCGTGTTATGTTCGAGAAGGAAATCGGAGATCCATCCAGAGTATTCCCAGCTAATGATGACCAAGTTGAAGATGATAACCCCGAGTTTTGGAGACTGAAGCGGTATCAGAAATGTGGTAAGAGTTCGAGTGTACGACAGCCTCAGGGATCGCATGTAGTCCGGTACCATTTGTTGGGTCGCCGGAGTGACACTAGAACCTCGCGGCAAAGTGACAAAAGTGGTATCGGGAAGAAGCGAGCATGTATGGCGAGCATAGATGTGACCATTTCTTTTGTTTGGAAAAAAAAAGTGTGGAGGAAGTATATTTTAGACCCCGGAGAGAGGTGTTTGTGGTGATGTTAGAGGTGATTCCTCGTGGACTTGGATGTAAGTATTTTTGTGATTGTTTCGTGGCCATTGTGGCGTGATTGTTTCGTAAGTATGGTAGTGAAGACTATCTTGGCGCACGTTTGTTTTGAGACTTAGAAGGAACATTCGACGAATGTTTCTAAGGAGGAGAATGTTATACCGTATTTCAGTATGTACATGGGGCGTGCGTAGAAAATTTGAACTTGAGAAAGTGGCTTGGCCGAAATTTATTTGTGCACAACACCCGGTTAGAGTCGTTTTTGGACGAAAACTTTTAACAGCTTTCGTTGGGGAATTTACGGCGATGTCATTTTTTATTTTTTGGGATTTTTTCGAGAGACGAAAAAATTTATACCAACAAGATGGGGCCACGGCACCTCTCATTGAGCACGTTGTGGGCGGTTCAAAGTGGACGAATTGGCCTTGTTTGGTCAAGGGTTGGTAGGATATTTTGTGGTAGATGGATAAGGTGCACTTGGCAAGATCTTGGCCCTACACTTGCTATGCACTTGGCATGATCTTGGCCATTGGTTGGCCTTTGCTAGACCTATAAATACCCCCCTTTGGATGACTTCTTCATCCATTCCAAATAATTCTAAGTGTTAAATCCCTCCCTCTCCCCTCTTGTTGACTCTCGTCCAAGAGCCCCTCTCCCCCTTTGAAAGGCCCCCTTGGCCGAGAGCTCTCCCATCGGCGGGTGCTAGCCGTGGGGTACCCACTAGCCTAGTTGTTTTAAAATACCCCTCTTGGTAGAAATACTCTCAAAGTATTGTTATAATGCCCAAATTACCTTAGCGTATACCTTGTAGTATTCTAAGGTTATACTTATCTGAAAAGCCCGAAATACTATTATACTTCCTTTAGTCACAAAACCGAAACCCTAAGGAAAATCTCCATGGTTGGTTGGAGTAATAAGTAGAAGTTGGTTAGAACTTCTAAGGGTTGTTTGGAGCGGGTTGGAGCGCACGGAGTAGGAGCTAAACCTTGCTCAGGATCGACATTTAAACTCGGATAATTATGGGCTTATCGAGGTAAATATCTTGTCCCTCTATTGTAATTGGAAATTACATGTTGTATGATTATATAGTTGAAGTATACTATATATAGAACTGAACGTAGTTATCGTGCAATGTCTTTTGACTTAAGCTGAATAATAAGAAACCTTTTGAAAGAAGAGTCTGAATCGTATTTACATAGGGTGTATTCTGCAGACTTGTGTAGCTTTTACGTGAGGTAGAATTGTGCACGTCGGTTTAGACTTATAACCCCGGTTGGCTTGGTAGCGGCCCAGATAGAGGAGGAGATTTACGTTTGTTGCGGGGAGGTCGCGAATTTTATGTAGAATGTTCTACGTAGGGATCTAAATATTAATAAGCGCCTTGTGGCCTTATAGGTTGAGTACTACGTGTGGCGCGATCTACTTGACTTAAGGAGTAGCCGACGGTTGGAAGTACTTGGAGCGTTTTGCTATTAGTCGATACTCGTCGCGAGGTATGTGAACCTCTTCCTATCTCTTACAGCATGATATGTGTGAACTATGTAGTACGGTGAGCGTACGTGTGCTAAATGTATTTGATTGGTTTAAAACATAAAGTGTTATAACGGCTTTATGGGAAGTTGGTTATAACAACTTTATGTTGGTAAGAAAATACTTGTGGTTTTAAAAGGTAATCGATTTGAACTATAATCGGCTTGTTATGTGTTAATAAAGAACTTGAAGTTTTTCAAAAGATTTTTGAATCATTTCGAAAGAAGAAGTAATACTTGGTTTTTGAAAAACTTAAGAGTTATACTAGCTTTATGGGAAGTTAGGTATAACGGCTTAAGAATGTTTTACTGATTTCAGAAATCAGAATGTGTATCGACAAACCACTGCAGCGTTAATAAAAGGAAATATTTTGACAGATTAAGTATTATTAAAACCAGTAGAAACTTCCATCTGCATAGAAGCTAAGATGAGACAAAATGATATTTCCTAGATCATGGCTGCTGTAATAAGATTGTAATAAACAAGAATATCCTACTCACATATAAGGCTTATGTTTCTCAGATAGTTTAAAGGAGAATTATATTCAAATGAATAAGACTATGAACTACGAAACCTTTCTAAAGTAAGAAACGTGAACATTTGAAATTAGGCAAACTTGGACGTTTGAGAAATAATGTTGTTACTTGATTTTACAAAGAGAAGTGTTTTGCTTTACTTCAAAAGATAATCACTCTAGTTTTCATATACTACGGGTATTGTGTGACTTTTGTAAACGTAACGTATCTTTTAAAAGATAATGTATGAAGTACTTTGAGAATAGATACCCGATCTTGTTAATCATACAATAGAATGTACCTTGTGTGTATAACTGGATTGTGTTGGTTTGTGATAGCCTTGTAATACCTTCGTGTTGATTTGATAAGTAATCATATTAGGATGCTACGTGTGTTAGTATTCGTGATGTTTGTGTAAAGGGATTTTCCTTGATTGTGCTTATGATTTTTAAGCGATAAAGCGTTATGTTGGTATTATACCACTCACGTGTTTCGGGGTTAAGCCGCCTCCGACGCGGGGTAGACTCAGCGATGCAGGACCATGATTCGAGAATACCTCATGCGGGTCTGGGGGCCTATGCGAGCTCACGAGTTCGAGTTAATGTGCGGCCTTTATGGTCACGCGGTGCATGTGGCCATGCGGACTGCGAGTCCAGGACGATGCCGGGGAGTAGCTACCCTCGATGCGGGGTTATACCTCATGCGGGCCTATGAGATTGGCCTATGCCGAGCTGCGGGGAGTTCCAGGGCTAGACGTGCACATTTGATATTGCGGGCGAGTGACCAGCTTTGATCATGTGACGGTCTAGACAGATATCATGATTCAGTTTACGACCTTGTTAATCGTAGGTGTTAGTAGTCGGCTATGCCTTCGCATTTACCTGTCTTTATTTTATTTGGGCACAGTGGGACACATTGTTCATGTGTGTTCCTTGGTGTTTTTCTATCATCGATCACGGTGAGGAAGGTATTCCACGGGCATGATTGATGTTGTGGCGTGAGACCCATATTTATGTATTTGAGTGATGACTTCGAGGCGTGAGTCACGACTTGATATGACCTTATTTATTGTGAATCGTAGTTTGGTTATCATACATGTCTCGCTTTTATAGACTACTATGATTTCATTCTGATATTTTCGATTTCGCATACTAAATTACTGTTATCGACCTCCTTGGGCTGCGTTCATGTCGCAGTAAAGGTACACCAGTCGTTGATCCTCGCTCTTAGGGTCACAGTTCAGCGTTTGGGAAAGCTCCGTTCTCCGGAGGCTTATCTTGGTATAGTCCCCTGTCGTTGTAGGTATTTACATTCAGGGGTATGGCGGGGCCCTGTCCCGCCATTGTTGTCGTATCTTTTTCTTAGAGGTTTGTAGTACTGTTGTGGGCAGGGTTTGTAAAAAGGATTAAACTGTTCATTTGTAAGAGTTGTTATTTATATATCAGAAAGGCAAGTTTTCCTCAAATTCTTGTTTTGTACTTCATTTGTTTCATGTATGTGTATTATGTTCATTGATTACTCGATGTTGTATCACCAGGGTGCGGGGTAAGGCACGATCACGGGCCAGTTCGGTCGTGACACAACTAAACTTGGGCCTAGCACCCTCGTGACCTACCACCGGCGGGACCACCCAGTGACCCAGCCTCGAAGCAGTGCGGGTTGGCATGACATGGCCCCAACCCGACCCACTTAACGCATCACGCTCTTGTTTCCCGATCCAGAACAATCTTACCTATACAAGTCATGAAGGCTACCACTTCCATTATACACTACCCAAGGAATTATCCCAGAACACATTTATACGGAAACCAAGTATTTCAACAAAAACTAACCGTAAAAATCTTTTATTCAAGATGACCTTACCTCTAAGGTCTCAACACAAAATATTCTAAGGTTCACACTTTCCATGCCCCCATACATATCCTTTCAACTAACCATGCTTTCTAACTCATAACCAATATAACGCTATCCGAACATAGCACACAATAAGAAGGTCATTATATCATGCATACAAATCTCTAGAGGGTTAAGGATATACCTGAATCTACCGCTCCACTCTAATCATAAGCACGCCTGCAGTATGCCATTGTAGGCGATGAACACGCCACGACGGTGAGTGAGTCATTCTGTTTGCATCCTTCCTACTAGGGCGGTTTCTCGTCATATGGCCACGACGGCGCAGGAAAAACAAGCACGATAAAAAGCGACATTCCCGGGATGGCGTCGCGCATCGTGCCTGTTGAGAAAACTCAACCCGATGGCTAGAACCCGTATATCTGTGAACGAAGCCACGAGCTCGACCAGGCTCGAATACCTGAACGTCCCGGCGTGTGGGGACCACTGCATGGTGGAGGTACATAACTAGACTGCTGCTGAGGCGGTCCGCCTCGAAAGTTACCAAAGGACCCTGCTGTTCTGGCCCTCTTCTGTTGATCTCGGTCATTCTGTCGACCTCTCCGTGCCTCACATCCTAGTGCACGAGCTTGCATGCGGTCAATGTCCATGCCCGACTGAAGAGCTACACCGCAAGCCTCGCTAAGTCGTCCGGCCGGTGACGTAGCGGTGTACTCTGTCCTCCATATCAGCTACTACAGCGGGAACATACCGAGCTAATGAGTCGAACTCCACATTGTACTCTCTAACCGTCCGCCCGTCCTGCCTCAATGTCAAAAATCTGTCGGCCCGAGCCCTCCTCATCTGTGAGGCAAGAAATGTGCAAGAAATGCCTCGAGAACTCGTCCCAAACTGCTGGAAGTGCATGCTCTTCCGGGACGGCTCACGAATCAAACTACCAAGCTGCAGTATCACGCGGTGATGCGAACAATACCACCGACTACGCCTCGAAACTCGATCACTCTCATGATCCGGCTGTCGCTTGATAAACTCTGAGGTCATCCTCGGCTCTCGATCCATAGAACAACGGGCTACACTCGAGAAAGTCCGTAGCCTCAAACTGCGCTCGGGGGTGAACTACGGTGCTCTGGGTGGGCTGCTGCATCGGCCTATCCTCATATCAGCCACAACCACGGCGATCGCCATCTCCTTGTACCCCATCTCATGCTCCGGTGTGGGACCGGAGGCTCAGTGCGTAGTCTCAGCGACCACGCTGCGACTCTAAACTCTGCTGGTGCTGGCGGCGTCGCGAAACTAGCCGTCGGAAGCCTGTCTCGTGCATCGGGCTGCGCCCTCGTGCTCCTCAGTATCTCACTATGACTCCCTCATCGCCTTGCCCATCTGGGCACAGGTTGCCTACGCGGAGGCATAGCGGTAAAGGAAAGGAATACGTCGGAGGTCCAACTTATCACCTGCAGCTCAGGGCACGATCTCGGAATGAGAAGAATGGAAACCAATCCTAAATGTCCTATAGCCTCACGATTATAGATGTGGTGCACAACACACCGATAATCAAGACTCTACTAGACACGGTGCGTAGACACTTTCCGAGGATTAATCGCTCGATACCACTTTTGTCACGACCGAACCGGGCGTGGTGCCTACCGGGCACCTGGTGATACAACATCGAGAGAAAATCAGCGGAAATAAAAACATGAACATGAATTAAGAGACAAGATAAATAAACAGCCAACAAAACAGTTGCCTTCATCATATATACATAAATACCGACAGTTATCCTTTTTACAAACCACGCTTGCGATTACTGCAGACCTCTAAGATTTTTACAACATGACTATGTGGGACAGGGCCCCATACCACGAATGTATAAGAATCTGCTGACTCGGGTAACATACCAAAAGATAAGCCTCAGAAGAAATGGGGCTTCGACACGCTGGCGTGATCCTATGAGCGAGGATCCACAACCGATGTACTTCCACTGCGGCATGAGCGGCCGGCGAGGTCGATAACAGTACCAAGTATGTGAAGCAGAAAAGGCGTAAATGAAATCATAATAGTCTATATAAAGCAGGAGACATGTATGATAACCAGATGAAATACGTGTCCCGGCCCATCCAGTGGGACTCGGTGTATAATCAGATGAAATACGTGTCCTGCCCCATATCGTGGGACTCGGTGTAAAATCGGATGAAATACGTGTCTCGCCCGTCTCGTGGGACTCGGTGTATAATCGGATGGAATACGTGTCCCCGCCCATCTCGTGGGACTCGGTGTATGATCAAATGAAATCGTGTCCCCGCCCGTCGTGGGACTTGGTGTAGAATCGTTCATAACAAATCAACCGCCCTTCATCGAGACGCGGAGTGCAAATACAACAAAGGCTATCACAACAAGCATAGGCAAGTTTCACAACAAGCATAGGCAAGCTTCACAAGCATAGGCAAGCTTCACGACAACAAGCATAGGCAAGCTTCACGACAACAAGCATAGGCAAGCTTCACGATAACAAGCATAGGAAAGTTATACACAACTCAAAGTACTTTCATTTTATGCCAAAGTCCGGGTTTTAACCCTAAAGTACTACGTACGTTAAATTCCTTTTAAAGATCCATTTCTTTTACAAAGGTCACCCGATACCCGTAGTATAAAAATAGAGTGACTAACATTGTTAAGTAAACCAAAAAGCTTTCCTTTGTAAAATCAAGTAACAACCTTATTTTCCAAACGTTCAAGTTTGCCTAATTTCAAATGCTCAAGTTTCTCATTTTAGAAAAGGTTTCGTAGTTCATAGTTTTAAATCCTTTAAAACATAATTCTCCTTTAAACGTTTTGAGAAACATATGTCTTATATGTGAGTAGGTTATTCTTGTTTATAATCAATCTTATTAAGCAGCCATGATCTAGGAAATGTAATATCATTTTGTCTCATCTTAGCTTCTATGCAGATGGAGGTTTCTACTGGTTTTAATACCATACTTCATTATTCAATACATTTTCCTTTATTAACGCTACAGTGGTTTGTCGATATTCATTCTGATTTCCAAAATCAGTAAAACATTATTCCTTTTAAAACCAAGTACTCATTACTCACGAATGAGGTTTCACACTTTTAACAAAATTCATATCAATACCATTAAGTCAAGTCTCTTATCTTCAAAAATCAAGAAACCATTCTTTTTATCACTCTTAAGACGTTATACCTAACTTCCCATAAAGCTAGTACAACTCTTATGTTTTCAAAGCAAAGTATTACTCTTCTTTCAAAAAGGTCTTTTTGAGACACTTCAAGTTCTTTATTACTAAACATCAAATCCGTTATAAGTCAAATCGATTTACTTTGAAACCACAAAGCATTTTCTTACCTACATAAAGTCAGTTATAACCAACTTCCCATAAAGCCGTTATAACACTTTATGTTTCAAATCAATCAAATACATTAAACACGTATGCGTCTACCGCACTACATAGTTATACACATATCATGCTAGAACAGATAGGAAGAGGTTCACATACCTCGCGACGATCGACTAATAGCAAAGCGCTCCAAGTACCTCTAAGCGTCGGCTACACCTTAAGCCAAGTAGTCCACTCCAAACGTAGTATTTCAACCTATAGAGGCCACATGGCGACTATTAACATCTTAGATCTCAATGTATAATATTCTACGTAAAATTCGGCACCTCCCGCATGGCAGTAAATCTCTCTCTCTAACGAGGGCTACCAAGCCAACCAGTGGGGGTTTACGCCTAACGGGCGTGTACAATTCTACTCACGATAATACTTCACAAGTCTCATGTCAGATAAACCCTATGTAATTACGATTACTTCACTTCTTAAAATTCAGCTTAAGTCGCAAGACATTGCGTAAGTATTATTCGAGCTTAAGTCAAAAGACATTGCCGTACAACTATGTTCAGTTCTATATATAGTATACTTAACTATATACTCCTACAACATGTAATTTCCAATTACAAATGAAGGTCGAAGGTTTACCTCGATAAGCCCAAAATTATCCGAGTTTATATGTCGATCCCGAGCAAGGTTTAGCTCCTACTCGTGCGCTCAACCCGCTCCAAACAACCCTTAGAAGTTCTAACCAACTTCTACTTATAACTTCAACTACGGGTGAAGATTTACTTAGGGTTTCATTTTTGTGAGTGAGGGAAGTATAATAGTATTTTCTGGGCTTTGTATAAGTGTAACCTTGGGAATACTACAAGGTATTTGGGCCAGGTATTTGGGCATTATAACAATACTTGGAGTATTTCTATACCACAAAGGGGTATTTATACGAGACAACTAGGTTAGGGGGTGTACTTCTGCAGAACACTTCTGAGGGGAGGGTATTTCTCGGCCAAAGGCCTCAACAAAGGGGAGGGGACTCTTGGACGAAATACAACACTAAGGGGGTGGGGGGGAGGAGGAAGAGAACTTTCAAGACTTAGGAAAATTTTAGGATGAAGAAGTCTTCCAAAGGGGGGTATTTATAGGTCAAGAAATGGCCAACCAATGGCCAAGATTCATCCAAGTGTTAGTCAAGTGTAGGGCTAGGATTAAGCCATGTGCACCTTATCCATCTACCACACCAACTTGCACAAATATCCTACCAACTCCCTGTCACGACCCATTCCGGGGCGTGGATCGGTGCCTGCGGCACCCAGTAGTCATACATCGAGTAATCGGTGGAAATATAAAACAAGACATGAAAGCAGTTTATAAAATAAGACACGCTTTATGTGAACAAACGTCGCCTTAAGCATATATATATATAAACCAGTTTAGCGATTACATCCGAAACTGCATAACATGACTACAGACCTCTAAGAATTATACAACTATGGCGGGGCAGGGGCCCCGCCATACCTCTATGTACAAACTATCTACAATACAGGAGATCATACCAAAAGTAGAGCCTCGGAGAAGATGGAGCTCACGACACCAATGCAAAGAGATCCTGGGATGCGGATCTAGCACCTTGCCCTTACTGCGGCGTGAACGGCCCCAAGGAGTCGATACAAGTACTAAGTATAAATCAGGTAAAGTACTTAAATGAAAACATATCATTTTAAAACCGGTTTACAAATATGTGCGAAACAACCAGAAACCGCACGTAGTGTACATCACAAACAAGAGTAACAATAGGTAGCGTAATAGGTCTTGTCTAGCCGCGAATGATCGAAACAGGGCCACTCGCCCATATCATCATTCCGCAAGCCTAATCTGAACTCGAGTCCGCATGAGCCACTCACGTGGGCGCGTGAGGTATAACCCCGCATCGGTGGTAGCTACTCCTCGGCATCGCCCCGACTCGTTGTCGCGTGGCCACATAGACGCGTGAGGCATAACCCCGCATACTAACTCGAACTCGTAGCTCCACATAGGCCCTGGACCCGCATGAGGTATTCTCGAATCATGGTCCTGCATCGCTGAGTCTACCCCGCGACGGAGGCGACTTAACCTCCCAGATCATCTCAAGAGTGAGTGATAGTACACTAACATAACAGCTTATCTTTAAACAACATAATCACAACAAGAATACTCTTTTTCACAAACGTTACAAGACACTAACACACATAGCATCATATCATGTCTACTTATCAAACCATCTATTATTTTCACAATTCAATATAAGTCCATTATAAACACATAGGCAAACTGTTTCTTTTATCAATCTTAAGTGGTTATACTTAACTTTCCATAAGGCTAGTATAACTTTTAAGCTTCTGTTTAAAAACCAATTAGTTCTCTTCTGTTAAAAAAAATGATTCAGTATTCTTTTTTTAAAAAAATGCTTTCAGATCTTTATTATTGGGCTTAAGCGTGAGGCATTCAGTAAGTGTTATTCGTGCTTAAGCCGTGAGGCATTCCGTAAGTATTATTCAGCTTAAGTCAAAGACATTGCCGTAGTTATATTTTAGTTAACACGTATGCGTCACCGCACTATATATATTGTAAAATATCATGCTTTAGGAAGAATCACATACCTTCTCGTGAAAACCACCTAAGTTGAATATGTCGCGCAGAGAGTCACCTATAATAGCCACGACATCTATCAAAGTCTAGACTACTCAAGGTCATTCTAAGCAGAGGTTCACAATTCTACGGAAAGTCGGGCACAACCCTACAGTGAGTTATATGAGTCTCGTATGTGATCCTATGTGAGTCTGATTCAATTATTCTTCTTTTAAACCCTTCTATCGTGATACTTGATTCAATTCTATTCGTAATATTCGTCTAAGTATTTATACTTATTCATATACTTCTACAGTATATATTCTCTAATATAAAAGAAGGGTAAGTTTATTTACCTCGGTAAGCCCAATAATATCCAAGATAAAAGTCGCGCCTGAGCAAGGTTTAGCTCCTAAGTTGAACGCTCCGATAGTTCGAGAGCCTTAGAAGTTCTTCACAACTTCTACTAAGGACTAAGGGATTTGGGCTAGGGTATTTTGGGCATTATAACAATACTAGAAGGAAACTTTTCTACCAAGGGAGGGGGGGTAGTTTTCGGCTAGGCTAGGGAAGCCTCGGCGAGGGTCACTTAGGCTAGAGGGAAGAGGGCTTGGACGAAAATGGCT
This sequence comes from Przewalskia tangutica, assembly GCA_029844215.1. Lineage (NCBI taxonomy): Eukaryota > Viridiplantae > Streptophyta > Magnoliopsida > Solanales > Solanaceae > Przewalskia > Przewalskia tangutica. Next base: position 58,209,705 of record CM056720.1, read on the forward strand.
ATGAGGAGAAGGAGGGTTTTCAAGACTTGGAAAGTAATTTGTGGATGAAGAACTCTTCATCTTAAGGGGGGTATTTATAGGTCAAGGGATGGCCAACCAATGGCCAAGATTTAGCCAAGTGCTAGGCAAGTGTAAGGTCAAGATTAGGGCAAGTGTACCTAGCCAACTTGCACACAAAATATCTTACCAACAACTTGACCAAGTTGGCAACTCCAATCGGCCCTATGAACGCCTCACATCCATCAATTGGAGGGTGACAAGTGTTGCCCTCCCGTTGGTCCAAAATGTTTCGTCTCTCGGAAAAATCCGCAAAAATTAGAAATGGCATAGCCGGAATTTACCCTACGAAGTCGTGGAAGCGTTTAGTCGGAAAACTATTCGCTTTGTGAGTTGTGCCCAAAAAAACGTCCAAGGCCTAACTTTAAGACCAAACTTTTTGTACGTATTCCTTTACGTACATACTCTGGAAATACGGGGTATAACATTCTCCCCTCCTTAGAAACATTCGTCCCGAATGTTCCTTCCCAAGACATATAACGATAAGGTTCTTCAAAACTTAAACAGTTTACAAAAGCCACACACGGCCATAAAACAACACTTAGGTATAAACGATAATGAAGATTTACAAGTAGGAAAGTGAATTACCTGGAGGTGTGGGGAATAGGTGAGGATACTTCTGCCTCATGTCCTCCTCGGCTTCCCACGTCATCTCTCCCCGAGCTCGTTCCGCAAGACTTTGTGGAAGCCACGTCCTCGTCGCAGACGCCTAACACGACGATCGATTATCGCTATGGAATCTCTCATACGATAACCCGCCGGTCACTGGACATCGTCAATCGGATGTACCCTAGATGGATCCGATACATCTCCTCGGCGTAAACGTGAAACACGGATGCACCGCCTCGGACGGACGGCAGATCCAACTCATAGGCAACCTTGCCTACCTGCGGACAATCGAAACGACCCAATGTACTGGGTGAGTTTCCTTCTTCCGAATCTCATCACACCCTTCATGGGTGACACCTTCAGAAAACCCAATCATCAATTGCGAACTCGGATGTCGGCGACGATGATCTGCATCGACTTACGCGACTCGGTGTCGATAGCGCCTCGGATAAGCTTCACCTTATCCGCACTGCTGCACCAAATCTGGTCCCACTAGCTGCACCTCGCCCACATCGAACCAACCTATAGGCGATCTGCACTTCCTCCCATACAAGGCCTCATAAGGCGCCATCTGAATACTGGAGTGGTAGCTATTATTATACGCGAACTCAACTAGAGGCAAATGATCCTCCCAACTACCACTGAAGTCAATAACACAGGCTCGCAGCATATCCTCAAGAGTCTGGATAGTGCGCTCTGCCTGTCCGTCTGTCTGTGGATGAAATGCAGTACTCAGGCTCACCTGCGTCCCTAAACCCCTCTGGAAGGACCTCCAGAAGTTGGCCGTAAACTGGGCTCCTCTGTCTGATATGATCGAAGTAGGGACTCCATGCAGTCTGACGATCTCTCGGATGTAAAGTCTGGCATAATCCTCAGCCGAAAAAGTCGTCCTGACGGGAAGAAAGTGGGCTGATTTCGTCAGCCTGTCGACGATAACCCATATAGAATCATGTCTCCTCTGAGTGCGAGGTAATCCTGTGATGAAGTCCATGTTGATTACCTCCCACTTCCAGGTCGGGATCTCTATCGCCTGCAACAAACCACCAGGTCTCTGGTGCTCTACCTTCACCTGCTGACAACACGGGCACTGAGCTACGAACTCTGCAACGTCCCTCTTCAAGCCATCCCACCAATACACAGATCTAAGGTCGTGGTACATCTTGGTCGACCCCGGATGGATAGAGTAACGCGCGCTGTGTGCTTCCCCAAGAACCTGCTGCCGAAGTCCTGAAACATCTGGAACACACAGTCTGCCCTCAAACCTTAGCACCCCATCAGGTGCTACCTCAAAAGGACCCTTGCCCTCACGAAGAGCTGTATCACGATATCGAATCAAAGCTGGATCCTCGAACTGTTGCCTCTTCACCTCCTCGACGATGGAAGACTCGGCAACCTCACGAACTCTAACCCTACTGCTATCAGAATCAATCATACGGACACCAAGGCTCGCTAACTGATGCAAATCACGAACCATGTCCCTCCTCTCTAGCTGCACATCTGATAGGCTCCCCATCGACCTACGACTAAGAGCATCTGCCACAACATTGGCCTTCCCCGGGTGGTACAGGATATCAACATCGTAATCCTTAAGCAACTCTAACCACCTTCTCTGTCGTAAGTTCAGCTCCCTCTGGCTGAAGATATACTGGAGGCTCTTGTGGTCTGTATAAATATCCACGTGAACCCCATACAAATAGTGCCTCCAGATCTTCAAAGCGTGAATCACGGCTGCCAACTCCAAATCATGGGTGGGGTAGTTCCTCTCGTGTTTCTTAAGCTGTCGGGATGCGTACGCTATAACTCTACCATGCTGCATCAACACACATCCCAACCCGATGCCTGACGCATCACAATACACAACATAACCGTCTGGACCCTCTGGAAGAGTAAGAACGGGGGCGGTCGTCAGTCTCTCTTTCAGCAACTGGAAACCCTGCTCACAAGCATCACCATCAAACTTGCGCCTTTTAGTCGGCTGGTCAATGGTGCGAGATAGAAGCAAACTTCTCCACGAACCGATAATATCTCGCAAGGCCCGAGCTGCGAACCTCGCCGGAGTAGTAGGTCTAGGCCAAGTCTCGATCGCCTCGATCTTGGCCGTATCCACTCGAATGCCATCAGCCGACAATATGCGAGAAACGCCATCAAGTCAACCAAAACTCACATTTGGAAAACTTGGCGTCTGCTGCCGATCTGGAGAAGCTGTCGGCCACGTCCTCAAATGCTCGCGTGCTCGCTCTGGCGAGAATAAACCAAGATATCATCAATGAACACTATCACAAACGTGTCCAAAATGGTTTGAACACTCGGTTCATCAAATCCATGAATACCACGAGCATTGGTCAACCAAAGACATGACCACGAACTCATAATGCGTCTGGGTCGGAATGCGATCCTAGGGACATCCACCTCTCGACTCGCACTTTTGATGATAGCCCACCGCAGATCAATCTTGGAGAAACATCTCGCGCCTCGTGGTCGAACAAATCATCAATCCCGGAAGGGTATTCGTTCTTAATGGTCACCTTGTTCACCGTCTGTAGTCAACACACATGCGCGCGGCGTCGCCTCTTCTTCACGAACAATACGGCGCTCCCGGGGTGAAACACTAGGCACGATGAAGCCGCTTCTCCAAAGAAATCCCTAAGCCGATCCTTCAACTCTCTCAACTCGGCGGTGCCATTACGTATGGCGGAATGGAAATAGCCGAGTGTCCGCAATGTGTCTATACAAAACTCAATCTCCTCTCGGGAGGATACGGGAGGTCGTCTGGAAACACGTGCGGGAATTCTCGACTCTGGGATCGAAAATCGCACCGCAGCCTCGATTATCAAACACCGACGAGATGGTAGATATACCCTTCGCACCATCTTCCTAGCCTTGAGGTAGGAAATAAACCTACCCCCGGCGATACCGTGCTCCTCACTCAACATGGCTCCTCAGAAACTGGAACTGCATTACTCTCTCTGCAGTCTACATTAGCGTAGCAAGCTAGCCAATCCATCCCATAATCACGTTGAAGTCAATCATCTCCAACTCTATCAAGTCGGCTGGGTCGACGACGTAAATGGTCACAGGACAAGCTCTATATACCCGCGAGCTACCACCGAATCACCCACCTGGCGTAGCTACCTCGAAAGCGGTCTATGGACTCGTGCTCTACCCTATCCTACTAGCAACAAGGGGAGATATATAGGGCCAGTAGAACCGGATCTATCAAAGCATATACATCAAACCCGGCCCGATAAGGTACTGTGGCGACATCGGTGAGGCCTCACGATCTGTCGGTGGACAAAGCATAAATGCGGTTCGAGGACCGCTAGGCGGGACCGAGCCACGACCTCTGCCGCGACCTGCGACCCGTATGTACCACGCCTCGGGCGAGTAATCGTAGGAGATGATGAAGCGGCAGCAGAACTGAAGGTGAGCCTACCACCGTAGCGCCCCGGTCGGACGATCCGCCAAAGTGACCCGCTGGCCACAATCGTAACAAGCTCCAAAAGCGACCACACTTCCGTAATGGGATCTACCGCATCGGCCACACCGGGGTGGTCCGTCGGCGATCCTCTGCTACTGCGGGCGTCGAAGCCACAGGGCCAGTACGCCCTCGAATACTCTGTTTGCCTTTGAGGCGGTGCGGGAGTGCTCTGGTGCGTGGTGCAAATCTAGGCTGGCTGAGGCCGCCCACCACGATAGCCACGGAAGACCCTCCGTCACGGCGCCTTCTGCTGCTGTCATCCACTCGTCGACCTCTGCGCTCGCCGCATCCAGGCGTGAGCTGCATACGGGTAATGTCCATACCGGTGAAGAAACACCCGCTGCGACTACGGCCATATAGTCGTCTAGCGGTGACATAGCGGTGCACCCTATCCTCCATATCTGCTACCAAAGCGGGACATATCGAGCCAATGAATCAAACTCGACATTGTACTCACGGCGGTCGTCCTCTCGCCTCGATGGTAAAAATCTATCGGCCCGCGCCCTCGCATCCGTGGAGGCAAGAAGTGAGTGAGGAAAGCCTGCGAGAACTCATCCCAAGTAGGCGGGGACGCGTGCTCTCCCGGGATAACTCGTGAATCAAACCAATCATTTGCGGTATCACGCGGCCGATCTGAACCGGTCACAGACTCGTCTCGAGGCCTTGATCACCCGCATGATCCTCTCAAGGCGACGGATGAACTCCTGCGGATCATCCTCGGCCTCGACCGTAAAACTCGGCGGGCTACAACTCAAGAAATCTCGTAGTCTCAAACTATTCGCCTCGGGTGCACCACGTGCGATGGGCTGAGCTGGAGGCTGAATCGCATCGATCTCTCTCGTAGCGGGCCACAACTTTAGCCAATAGTGGGCCATCTCCTTGTACCTAACCTCCGCGGTGTGGGGCGGGAGGTGTGGAGTGCGTGGTCTGTCTTTGGTGGCGGCGTCATAGAACTCGCCGTCTCGGTATAGGCGGGCTCGAGCCCTTGTGACTCTGGGTGTCTGCTAGCGACTCCTCATGCCTTGCCATACGGGCGGGTTGCCTTACGTGGAGGCATAATCATACAGAAAGGAATACGTTAGAGGGTCCAACCTATAACACAACTCTAAAGCACGATCTCGGAATGAGAAGAATGGAAACCAATCCTAAATATCCTATAGCCTCGCGATTATTGGTGTGGTGCAACACACCGATAATCAAGACTCTACTAGATACGGTGCGTAGACACTTTCCGAGATTAATCGCTTCGATACCACTTTTGTCACGACCCATTCGGGGCGTGGATCGTGCCTCTTGAGGCACCCAAGTAGTCATACATCAGAGTAATCAGCGGAAATATAAAACAAGACATGAAACAATTTATAAAATAAGACACAGTTTATGTGAACAACCGTCGCCTTTCGGCATATATATATATAAACCAGGTTTAGCAGTTACATCCGACACTGTACAACATGACTACAGACCTCTAAGGAATTATACAACTATGGCGGGACAGGGCCCCGCCATACCTGTATACAAACTATCTACAATACAGGAGATCATACCAAAAGTAGAGCCTCGGAGAAGATGGAGCTCACGACACCAATGCAAAGAGATCCTAAGGATGCGGATCTAGCACTGCTTGCCCTTACCTGCGGCATGAACGCAGCCCAGAAGAGTCAAGACAACAGTACTAAGTATGCGAAACTGTAAAGTACTTAAATGAAAACATATCATTTTTAAAACCTGTTTTCAAATATGTGTGAAACAACCAGAAACCGCGTAGTGCCACATCACAAACAAGAGCAACAATAGGTAATCGTAATAGGTCTTGTCTAGTGCGAATGATCGAAAGCAGGCCACTCGCCATATCATCATGCAAGCCTAATCCTCGACTCCGAGTCCGCATAGGCCACTCACGTGGGCGCGTGAGGTATAACCCGCATCGAGGGTAGCTACTCCTCGGCATCGCCCCGGACTCGTTGTCCGCATGGCCACATGACCGCATGAGGCATAACCCCGCATACTAACTCGGAACTCGTAGCTCGCATAGGCCCCTGGACCCGCATGAGGTATTCTCGAATCATGGTCCTGCATCGCTGAGTCTACCCGCGTCGGAGGCGACAACCTCCGGTATCATCTCAAGAGGTGAGTGATAGTACACTAACATAACAACTTATCTTTAAATAACATAATCACAACAAGAATACTCTTTTTCACAAACGTTACAAGACACTAACACACATAGCATCATAAAAGGTCTACTTATCAAACAATCTAATTATTCTTTTCACAAATCACTATAATTCAGTAATAAACACATAGGCAAACTGTTTCTTTTATCAATCTTAAGTGGTTATACTTAACTTCTCATAAGGCTAGTATAACTTTTAAGCTTCTGTTTAAAAACCAATTAGTTCTCTTCAAAAAAAATGATTCAGTATTCTTTTTTAAAAAAATGCTTTCAGATCTTTATTATTCAGGCTTAAGCCGTGAGGCATTGCCGTAAGTGTTATTCAGCTTAAGCGTGAGGCATTCGTAAGTATTATTCAGGCTTAAGTCAAAGACATTGCCGTAGTTATATTTTAGTTAACACATGCGTCTACCGTACTATATATATTGTAAAATATCATGCTTTAGGAAGAATCACATACCTTCTGAAAACCACCGCCAGTTGAATATGTCGCGCAGAGTCACCTATAATAGCCACAGACATCTATCAAAGTCTAGACTACTCGAAGGTCATTCTAAGCAGAGGGTTCACAATTCTACGGAAAGTCGGGCGTGACAACCCTACAGTGAGTTATATGAGTCTCTTGTAAACTTGATCCTATGTAGTCTGATTCAATTATTCTTCTTTAAACCCTTCTCTGTGATATGATTCAATTCTATTCTGTAATATTCGTCTAAGTATTTATACTTATTCATATACTTCTACAGTATATATTCTCTAATATAAAAGAAGGGTAAGTTTATTTACCTCGGTAAGCCCAATAATATCCAAGATAAAAGTCGCGCCTGAGCAAGGTTTAGCTCCTAAGTTTACGCTCCGGTAGCTCCAAGAAACCTTAGTATTTATTCACAACTTATACTAAGGACTAAGGGATTTGGGCTAGGGTATTTTGGGCATTATAACAATACTAGAAGGCAACTTTTCTACCAAGGGAGGGGGGGTAGTTTTCGGCTAGGCTAGGGGGGGGGAAGCCTCGGCCAAGGGTCACTTAGGCTAGAGGGGGAAGAGGGCTTGGACGAAAATGGCTAACAAGGGAGAAGGGAGGGTTTTCAAGACTTGGAAAGTAATTTGTGGATGAAGAACTCTTCATCTTAAGGGGGGTATTTATAGGTCAAGGGATGATAAGAAGGGGAGAATGTTTCTAAGGAGGGGAGAATGTTATACCCCGTATTTCCAGAGTATGTACGTGAGGGCGTACGTATATAAATTTAAGCCTTAAGGTTTGGCTAGGTTCGAAAATTTGGGCACAAGTGCCGAAAAGAATCGTTTTTCAACGAAACGTTTTACTAAACTTGCGAAGGGAAAATTTCGGCTATGTCATTGAGAATTTTTGCGGATTTTTCCGAGAGACGAAACATTTTGGACCAACGGGAGGGTGACATGTGTCACCCTCACATTGGAAGCAATAGTGGGCGGAAATGGACGAAATGGGAGCATTTTAGTTGGTAGGATATTTTGTGCAAGATGATGTGGTAGATGGATAAGGTGCACTTGGCTTAAATTTAGCCCTACACTTGCCTTACACTTGGATGGATCTTGGCCATTGGTTGGTCATTTCTTGACCTATAAATACCCCCCTTGTTGAAGAGTTATTTCATCCAAACTTGAGCATTCTTTCTAAGTCTCTAAATACTCCCTCCCTCTTGTTAGCTTTCGTCCAAAGCCCCCTCCCCTTTGAGTAAGGCCTTGGCGAGCACCCTCCCCTTTGTAGTGTTCTAGCCGTGGTACCCATAGCCTAGTTGTTTTCGTATAATACCCCCCTTTGTGGTATAGAAATACTCTCCAAGTATTGTTATAATGCCAAATACTTTAGCCCTTATACCTTGTAGTATTCCAAGGTTATACCTATACTAAAAGCCCAGAAATACTATTATACTTTCCTTTAGCCACTAAACGAAACCCTAAGGAAATCTTCATTGATGGTTGAAGTAATTGAGTAGAAGTTGGTTAGAACTTCTAAGGGTTGTTTGGAGCGGGTTGGAGCGCACGAGTAGAGCTAAACCTTGTTCAGATCGACATTTAAACTTGGATAATTTTGGGCTTATCGAGGTAAATACTATCGCCTTCTATTGTAATTGGAAATTACATGTGTAGGAATATATAGTTGAAGTATACTATATATAGAACTGAACATAATTACGCAAATGTCTTTTGACTTAAGCTGAATTTAAAGAAGAGAATCGAATTGTAATCACATGGATCAGACATGCAGAGACTTGTGTAGCTTTATCGTGAAGTAGAATTGTACACGTCCCGATTAGGCGTGACCCCCTCTCTGGGAGTTGTCGTGCCTCGATAGAGGAGATTTTCATGTGGGAGAGTCTGCCGAATTTTCTATAGAATATTCTACGTTGAGATCTAGATGTTAATAGGCGCCTTGTGGCCTCTATAGGTTGAAGTACTACGTGTGGTGTGATCTGCTTGGCTTAAGGTGTAGCCGACGGTTTGAGGTACTTGGAGCGTTTTTCTATTAGTCGATAATCGTCGCGAGGTATGTGAACCTCTTCCTATCTTTTCTAGCATGATATGTGTATAACTATGTAGTACGCAGACGCATACGTGTTAAAAGTATTTGATTGGTTTAAAACATAAAGTGTTATAACGGCTTTATGGGAAGTTGGTTATAACAGTTTTATGTAAGTAAGAAATGCTTTGTGGCTTTTAAAAGATAACTGACTTGATGTGTGATGATAAGAATCTTGAAGTATTTCAAAAGAATTAAGAAACCTTTTTGAAAGAAGAGTAATACTTGGTTTTGAAAACATAAGAGTTATATTAGCTTTATGGGAAGTTAGGTATAACGTCTTAAGAGAGATAAAGAGAATGGTTTACTGATTTTTAGAAGTTAAGAGACTTAATCTTAAAAGATAAGAGACTTGACTTGAATGAATTAAATATGAGTTTCAGGTAAAACCTCCTTCGTGAGTAATGAGTACTTGGTTTTTTAAAAGGAATAATGTTTTACCGATTTTGGAAATCGAATGAGTATCGACAAACCACCGCAATAAGTAATAAAAGGAAATGTTTTGACTAATTAAGTATTATTAAAACCAGAGAAACCTCCATCTGCATAGAAGCTAAGATGAGACAAAATGATATTACATTTCCTAGATCATGGCTGCTTTAATAAGATTGATTATGAACAAGAAAACCCTACTCACATATAAGACATATGTTTCTCAAATTGTTTAAAAGAGGATTATATTCTTAAGTGATTAAGTATATGGACTATGAAACCTTTCTAAAATAAGAGACTTAAGTATTTGAAATTAGGCAAACTTGAACTTTTGGAAAAGAATGTTGTTACTTGATGTTAAAAAGGAAAGTGTTTTGGTTTACCTAAAAATGTGAGTCACACTATTTAAATACTACTGGTATCTGTTGACCTTTATAAAAAAAATGGATATTTTTAAAAGAATTTAACTAAGTTAATACTTTGGGGTCGAACACGACTTTGGCCTAAAATAAACTTGAGTTGTGTGTAACTTGCCTATGTTTGTGTTTGATAGCCTTGTTGTGCAAATATCGCATTTATACCACCGCGTCTCTCGATGGAGGGCCGGCTGATTTGTTATGAACGATTCTTCACCGAGTCCCACGGGATGGGCCGGGACACGTATTTCATCTGATTCTCTACCGAGTCCCACGAGATGGGCCGGGACACGTATTCCATCTGATTATTCACCGAGTCCCACGAGATGGGCCGGGACACGTATTCCAGCTGATTATTCACCGAGTCCCACAAGATGGGCCGACACGATTTCATCCGATTCTCACCGAGTCCCACGGACGGGCCGACACGTATTCCACATGATTCTCTACCGAGTCCCACGAGATGGGCCGGGACACGTATTCCACATGATTCTCTACCGAGTCCCACGAGATGGGCCGGGACACGTATTCCACATGATTCTTTACCGAGTCCCACGGGATGGGCCGGGACACGTATTCCACACGATTTATACCTAGACTGCCGGCAGTGAGGAAGGAGTTCCACGCACGGCGGATGACTTGAGGGCGTGAGTCCCTGACTTGACATGACTGCTTTTATGTTGTGAACTGTAGTTTGGTTATCATACATGTCTCCTGCTTTATATAGACTATTATGATTTCATTTACAGTGTTTTACAGTTTCACATACTTGGTACCTGTTGTACTGACCTCCTTCGGGGGGCTGCGTTCATGCCGCAGGTAGAAGTACATCGATTATGGATCCTCGCTCATAGGATCAAAGTTCAGCGTGTTGGGAAGCCCCGTTTCTTCGGAGGCTTATCTTTTGGTATGTTACCCAGTGCAGAGGTTCTTGTACATTCGTGGGTATGGCGGGCCCCTGTCCCGTCATAGTTGTTGTCACTTCTTAGAGGTCCGTAGTATCGTTGTGGCGAGTTTGTAAAAAGGATAAATCGTCGGTATTTATGTATTTATACCAAGGCAACCGCTTGGTTGGCCTGCTTACTTATCATGTCTCTTAATTCATGTTCATGTTTTTATTTCCGCTGATTTTCTCGATGTTGTATCACTAGGGTGCCCCGGTAAGGCACTATCGGGCCCGTTCGGTCGTGACACGTGAGTCCTCGACTTGACGTGGATCGCTATATTATGTAATCGTAGTTTGGTTATCATATATGTCTCTGCTTTATATAGACTACTATGATTTCATTTACTGATTTTCGCCACATACTTGGTACTGTCAGACCTCCTTCGGGCCGCGTTCATGCCGCAGTAGGTACATCGGTTGTTGATCCTCGCCATAGGATCACAACAGCGTATTGGGAAGCTCCATTTCTCGGAGGCTTATCTTTTGTATGTTTCCGAGTTGTAGGTTCTTGTACATTCGGGGTATGGCGGGCCCGTCCGTCATAGTTGTTACACTCTTGAGGTCCAGAGTAATCTTTGGGCAGAGTTGTAAAGGATGTAACTGCTCAAATTTCAGATATATATGCAAAAGGCAACCGCTTTGGTTAGCCTGCTTTTTATCTTGTTTCATATCTGTATGTTTTATTTCCGCTGGTTTTCTCTCGATGTTGTATCACTAGGGTGCCCGGTAAGGCACTGGGCCGCGCCCGTGGTCGTCGTGACAAAAGTGGTATCGAGCGCTTAGTCCTCGGAAAGTGTCTACGCATCGCGTGTCAGTAAGTCTTGATTATCGGTGTGTTGTGCACCACATCTATAATCAGGAGGCTGCAGGACATTTAGGATTGGTTTCTATTCTTCTCACTCTGAGATCGTGCCTTAGAGCGGTGTTGTAAGTTGGACTCCCTCTGACGTATTCTTTTGTACCAGTTATGCCTCTACGCAAGGCGACCAGAGCCCAGAAGGGCAAGGCAGCAGAGGGAGCTGCGAGTAGAGCACGGAGGGTTACCGTGACAGAGGCCCGCCTTTGCAGAGTGGTGCTACAGATGGCGGATTCTACGATGCCGCCAGCCCCAGCAGAGTTTAGAGCAGCAGCAGTAGCTACTGAGGCCACGATATCTGCGCCTCCAGTCCCACAGCCTGGAGCAGAGGAGATGGGTTACAGGGAGATGGCCCAGTTACTAGCCAGGATCAGGGCGGACACGAGATTGGCCGGACGCAGCAGTTCCAGTAGCACCCGTGGTTCATCCTAGATCGGATAGCTTGAGACTACGAGATTTTCTGAGTTGCAGCCCGCCAGAGTTCTACGGGTCGAGGCCTGAGGATGATCCGCAGGAGTTCATCCGACAGTTACAGCGGATCATGAGAGTGATCAAGGCTTCGGAGACCGAGTCGGTGGTCTTAGGTTCGCATCGGCTGCGTGATACTGCAATGATCGTTTGATTCGCGGAGCTGTCCTGGGAGCACGCGCCCACCGTGTGGGACGAGTTCTGTGGGCATTTCTTGCACATTTCTTGCCTCCACAGATGAGAGGGCTCGGCCACGATTTTTGACGTTGAGGCGTAATCCGCGCATTTGCCCGGGAGTACAGCAGTGTAGTTTCACTTTAGCTCGGTATGTCCCCGCATTAGTGGCAGACATGGAGGATAGGGTGCACCGATATGTCACAGGACTTGACGATTATTTAGCGGAGGGTTGCACAGGAGTAGCTCTTCAGCCGGGCATGGACATTGCCCGTATACAGGCTTATGCACAGGGGATGGAGGAACGTAGAGACCGACGTAGGGACCAGGATCAGCATAAGAGGGCCAAGACAGCAGGGTCCTTTAGTAACTTTTGAGGCAGGCAGCCTCCGCAGCAGACTGAATATATACCTCATCCAGTTCAGAGTGGTCCTCCGCGCCTTCGTGACGCCGGAGTATTCGGAGCAGTCGTGGCTCAGGGGTTCGTGTTTTCGGGAGTAGTGATGTTGGCGATGAGGCCACCCTTACCTCAGGCGGGCCATGCAGAACTCCATATGTCACGACCCGATCCTGCCCGGATCGTGCCTTACCCTGGCACCCTAGTGATACAACATCGAGAAAATCAATGGAAATAAAACATGAACATGAAATGAGAGATATAATAAATAAACAGCAACCAAAACAGCTTTTCAAAGATAAATATATACAAACCCCGAGCAGCTTTAATCTTTTTACAACCCCGCCTACAACAAAGATTACTGCACTTAAGATTTACAACAACTATGACGGACAGTGGCCGCCATACCCTCGAATGTACAAGGACCTACAACTCAGTGGAACACATACCAAAAGATAAGCCTCGAAGGAACTGAGCTTCCTAATACGCTGAAAGGTGATCCTAAAATGGATCGACACCAATGTACTTCTACTGCAGATGAACGCAGCCCAAGGAGGTCAAGACAACAGTACTAAGTATGTGAAATCAGAAAATATCAGAAATGAAATCATAGCATCTATATAAAGCGAGACATGTATAATAACCAAACTACAAGATACAACATATAAACAAATATATAAAGTCGTGGACTCACGCCCAAATCATCACTGTGTCTGTGGAATTCTTCTCACCGCCGCCTATGATATGATATCAACAAGACAAGAATCCAAACGGAGCATACCCGCGCCACGCATCGTGTCAAGATGTCCAAAAGGAAACAATAAGACAAAGATTCCAAATGGAAACATACCCGCAGCGCTACGATCGTGTCGATGCCCACAGGAAACAATAAAGCAAAGATTCCAAATGGAAACATACCCGCGCTACGATCGTGTCGATGCCCACAGGGAAATAATAAAGCAAAGATTCCAAATGGAAACATACCCGCGCGCTACGATCGCGTCGTGATGCCCCAAAGGGAAACAATAAAGCGAGATCAAAATGGAAGCATACCCGCGCGCCACGATCGTGTCGGTATGTCCAAAGCGATTAGCAAAAGTAACACAATCAGCGAACGCACTGCGGAATTTCTCCGTCACCGCCAAGACGCCCAAGTAAGTTCTCAACAAGTCAACCGACCCTCCATCGAGAGGCGCGGTAGTATAGAAACACAATTCTTGCACAACAAATGCTATCACGACAAGCATAGGCAAGTTTCACAACAACAAGCATAGGCAAGTTTCACAACAACAAGCATAGGCAAGTTTCACAACAACTCCAAGTACTTTCATTTTATGCCAAGGTCCGGGTTTTAACCCTAAAGTACTACGTACGTTAAATTCCTTTTAAGAGATTCATTATTTTTATAAAAGTCACCCGATACCCGTAGTATAAAATAGAGTGACTTACATCTTTTAAGTAAACCAAAACAACTTCCATACTTTCCTTTTTAAAACCAAATTAAGGCAACACTATGCCTTATTTTTAGACCAAAACACTTTTCCTTTTAAAGTCAAGTTACCACATTAAAACCAATGATAAAAACCCTTCTTTTGTTTTCATAAAGTCGTTATAACCAACTTCCCACAAAGATGTTATAACACTTTATGTTTTAAACCATTTTAAGACAACACAAGGCCTTTCTTTTCCCTAAAGTTCCAGTGTGCCTAATTTCAATTACACAAGTCTCTTTTTAGAAAAGTTTCATAGTTCAATGTCTTAATCTCTTTTAAAACAATTGAGTAACATATGCCATAAAGTAGGTTATTCTTGTTCATAATCAACCTTATTAAGCAACCATGATCTAGAAAATGTAATATCATTTTGTCTCATCTTAGCTTCTATGCAGATGGAGGTTTCATCGGTTTTAATAATACTTCATTAGTCAAATACATTTTCCTTTATTAACGCCGCGGTGGTTTGTCGATACACATTCCGATTTCAAATCAAGAAACATTCTTAAGCCGTTATACCTAACTTCCCATAAAGCTAGTATAACTCTTAAGCTTTCAAAACCCAAGTACTACTCATTCTTTCAAAACGATTCATAAATCTTTTGAAATACTTCAAGTTCTTTATTAACACATATCAAGCCAGTTATTATTCAAATCAGTTACCTTTTAGAAACCACAAAGTATTTGCTTATCCACATAAAGTCGTTATAACCGACTTCCCATAAAGCCGTTATAACACTTTATGTTTTAAACCAATCAAATACATTTAGCACATGTACGCCAACCGCATACATAGTTCACACATATCATGCTAGAAGAGATAGGAAGAGGTTCACATACCTCGCGACGAGTATCGACTAATAGCAAAACGCCCAAGTACTTCAACCCGTCGGCTACTCCTTAAGCCACGGAGATCGCACCACACGTAGTACTTCAACCTATAAGGCCACAAGGCGCTTATTACCATCTAGATCTCATCGTTCCATATTCGACACAAAATTCGGCAAGACCTTCCCCGCAACAACAGAAATCTCCTCCTCTATCGAGGCCGGCTACCAAGCCAACGTGGGGGTTTGCACGCCTAACCGGACGTGTACAATTCCACCCACAGTAATACTACACAAGTCTACTGTAATACAGTCCTATGTAATTACAGTTCAGCTCACCTTTAAATTCAGGCTTAAGTCGCAAGACATAGCCGTAAGTATTATTCAGGCTTAAGTCAAAAGACATTGCCGACAATTATAATGTTCAAGACTATATATAGTATACTTCAACTATATATTCCTACAACATGTAATTCCCAATTACAATAGAAGGTCAAGAGTGTTTACCTCGATAAGCCCAAAATTATCCGAGTATATATATGTCGATCCCGAGCAAGGTTTAGCTCCTACTCCGGCGCCCAACCCGCTCCAACCAACCCTTAGAAGTTCTAACCAACTTCTACTTATAACTTCAACTACGGTGAAGATTTACTTAGGGTTTCGTTTTTGTGACTGAGGGAAGTATAATAGTATTTTCTGGGCTTTTGTACAAGTGTAACTTTGGGAAAACTACAAGGTATTTGGGCCAAGGTATTTGGACATAACAACAATACTAGGAAATTATTTCTATACCACAACAAGGGGTATTATACGAAAAACAACTAGGCTAGTGGTACCCTGGCCAAGGCTTCACAAGTGGGTGTGGTGGCTCTCGCCAAGCTCAACTAGGAGGGGGAGAGGGACGAAAAGCTCAAGCTAAGAGGGGAGGATTTTTAACACTTAGAACAATTTAGGATGAAGAAGTTCATCAACTTAGAGGGTATTTATAGGTCAAGGCCAACCAATGGCCAAGATGAAGACAAGTGTGGTGCAAGTGTAGGGCTAGATTTAAGCCAAGTGCACCTTATCCATCTACCACAACAACTTGCACAAAATATCCTACCTAACCCCACTCACCATTTTCGTCCAAAATGCCGCCCACTCCTTCCAATTAGAGGGTGAAAAGTGTCGCCCTCTCGTTGGTCAAAAATGTTTCGTCTCTCGTAAAAATCCGCAAAAATAATTAATGACATCGCCGTATTTTTCCCTACGAAAGCTGTGTAAAGGTTTCGTCGAAAAACGACTCTAACCGGGTGTTGTGTACAAATTTCGAATCTTGCCTATCTTAAGGCTCAAATTTTATACGTACGCCCCACGCATATACTGAAATACGGTATAACATTCTCCCTCCTAGAAACATTCGTCCCGAATGTTCCTTCTCAAGACGGATAACGATAGAGTTCTTCTAATAAGTTGCCAACGCCACAACTGGCCACGAAACACCCGCGTAAATACTTACATCCAAGTCCACGAGGAAACACCTCTAACATCACAAACTTTTGTCACTTTGCCGCGAGGTTCTAGTGTCACTCCGGCGACTCAACAAATTGTTTGATCGCACGCGATTCCTGAGGTCTAAAATATACATCCTTCGCACCTTTTCCCTTTACAAGAAATGATCATATCTATGCTCGCAATACATGCTCGCCTCTACCCTTACTCGTCGTACTCTTCTCGAACACTTGAACTCTTCTAGTATACGTACCACACTTTAGTCAACGCTTCTGTTTCCAACCCTTGGAGTCACTACCTCCAAACTTGGTCATCTTACTAGCCTCAATCTTCCTTAAGGCCTTCACGATCTGCTTCTGGTCGAACACACCCACGAACTATACGATGGTCAACTAAACTTGGGCCTAGCACCCTCGTGACCCTACCACCTGGCGGGACCACCCAGAGCTGACCCTACCTCATTCCGGCCACGGTTGATACGCAACACGCCCTCAACCCGAGCATCTGTCACGCCGACTCTCTGCTCGATCCGGAACAATCTTACCTCTACAGGTCATGAAAGCTACCACTTCCATTTCACACTACCCAGGGACTTATCACACAATACATTCTAGGCATAAAATGCACTCCGACAAGGATCACTTGCAAAATCTGGTACTCAAGACGGCCTTACATCTAAGGTCTCAACTGTAATATTCTAAGGTTCATCATTTTCTCACCCTCAAGCTTACCCTTCTCACAACCAGGTTCTACATCACGTTTTAGCATAACGCTATCCGAACATAACACTAAACACATCATCACATCATCAATACATACAAAACTCTAGAGGGTTAAGGATATACCTGAAAGTAGGCGGTTCAGAGGACCGCTAAAACTGGGAACTTCCACCGCGACCTCTACCGTGGCCCGCCGGTGTATGAACATCTGCTCGACTATGGGAGGTGAAGAACCCGAATCGATCTCAGATTCGTGCTATCCTACCAGTGCTACCGGCCGGACAGCTTTCTAAAATGGCCTCGCTGCCGCATGTACAACAAACTCCCGGACTAGCACGACACTCCCCCCTGTGGAGTCTACCACAGCGGTCACAACGAGGTAGGTGGCTTCCGCTAACACCGCTCTCCCGAAAATCAACCTCGAGCCCCGACCGCCTCGAATACTCTGGATGCTCAAGATTGTGGAGGCCACTCAGATCGGCGGAGGCGCATAACTAGTCTCGCCGAGGCGGTCCACCTCGAAAGTCACCAAAGGACCTGCTCGCCTCTTCACGACCTTGATCATTTCGCCGATTTCTCCGCCTCACCTCCAAGTGCATAAGCTGCATGCGGGCAATGTCCATGCCCACAAGAGCTCGTTATACCGTATTTCCGCAGTATGTACGTGAGCGCACGTATTATAATTTGAGCCTTAAAGTTGGCTAGTTTCGAAATTTGTACACAACACCGAAAGGAGTCGTTGACAAACGTTTCTGACTTTCGTAGGGAAAATTCGGCTATGTCATTAATAATTTTGGATTTTTCCGAGAGGCGAAACATTTTGGATCAACGAGAGGCGACACTTGTCACCCTCTAATTGGAAGGAGTGGACGGACGAAATGGGCTAGTCTTGCACATTTTGGTGTTGAAATTTTTGGTCAAGGGTTAGGCCTGATATTTTGTGTAGATGGATAAGGTAGCACATGGCTTAATCTTGGCCTTACACTTGCCTAACACTTGGATGGATCTTGGCCATTGGTTGGCCATTCCTTGACCTATAAATACCCCTCTAAGTTGAAGACTTTCATCCAAAACTTGAGCAATCTAACTAAGTCTCAAAATACTCCCTCTCCTTGAGCTGGCCCACCACACCCCTCCCCTGTGAGAGCCCTTGGCCTAGAGCCCCCTCCCTCCACTTTGTGGTGTTTTGCCGTGGCGTACCCCCCCCCTAGCCTAGTTGTCTCGTATAAATACCCCTTTTGTGGTATAGAAATACTCAAGTATTGTTATAATGCCCAAATACCTTGCCCAAATACCTTGTAGTTTTCCCAAGGTTACACTTTACAAGCCCGAAAATACTATTATACTTCCCTCAGTCAAAAACGAAACCCTAAGTAAATCTTCACCCGTAGTTGAAGTTATAAGTAGAAGTTGGTTAGAACTTAAGGGTTGGTTGGAGCGGCCTGAGCGCGGAGTAGGAGCTAAACCTTGCTCAAGATCGACATATAAACTCGGATAATTTTGGGCTTATCGAGGTAAACATTCTTGACCTTCCGTTGTAATTGGAAATTACATGTTGTAGGAGTATATAGTTAAGTATACTATATATAGAATGAACATAGTTGTGCGGCAATGTCTTTTGACTTAAGCACGAATAATACTTACGCAATGTCTTGCGACTTAAGCTCAATTTAAAGAAGTGAATCGAACTGTAATTACATAGGGTGTGTAGACTTGTGTAGCATTTGTAGTAGAATTGTACACGTCCGGTTAGGCGTGTTAACCCCGGTTGGCTTGGTAGCCCGATAGAGAGGAGATTTACGCTCATGGGGAGAGTCTTGCCAATTTTCAGAATATTCTACGTCGGGATCTAAAGATATTAATAGGCGCCTTGTGGCCTCTATAGGTTGAAATACTACGTGTGGCGCGATCTACTCGGCAAAGTGCAATGACGGTTTGAGGTACTTGGAGCGTTTTGCTATTAGTCGATAATCGTCGCGAGGTATGTGAACCTCTTCCTATCTCTTCTAGCATGATATGTGTGAACTATCTAGTACGGTAGACGTACGTATGCTAAATGTATTTGATTGGTTTAAAACATAAAGTGTTATAACGGCTTTATGGGAAGTTGTTATATGACTTTATGTAGGTAAGAAGATACTTGTGATTTTTAAGAGGTAACTGATTTGAACTATAACTGGCTATGTGATAATAAAGAACTTGAAGTATTTCAAAAGATTTTTGAATCATTTTGAGAGAAGAAGTAATACTTGGTTTTCGGAAACTTGAGAGTTATACTAGCTTTATGGGAAGTTAGGTATAACGGCTTAAAATGTTTTCTCGATTTGAAATCGAATGTGTATCGACAAACCAACGCAGCGTTAATAAAAGGAAATGTTTTGGACAGATTTAGTATTATTAAAACCAATAGAAACTTCCATCTGCATAGAAGCTAAGATGAGACAAAATGACATTTCCTAGATCATGGCTGCTTAATAAGATTGATTATAAACAAGAATAACCTACTCACTTATAAGACATAGGTTTCTCAAAACGTTTAAAGGAGAATTATGTTTTAAAGGATTTAAAACTATGAACTACGAAACCTTTTCTAAAATGAGAAACTTGAGCATTTGAAATTAGGCAAACTTGAACGTTTGGAAAATAAGGTTGTTACTTGATTTTACAAAGGAAAGCATTTTGGTTTACTTAACAATGTTAATCACTCTAATTTTATACTACGGGTATCGGGTGACCTTTGTAAAAGAAATGGATCTTAAAAGGAATTTAACGGACGTAGTACTTTAAGGTTAAAAATCCGGACTTTGACATAAAATGAAAGTACCTTGAGTTGTGTGTAACTTGCTTATGCTTGTTGTTATGAAACTTGACCATGTTACGTGTGATAGCCTTGTTGTGCAAGTATTGTGTTCTACTCGATTACCGGTTCATCCGGGAATGTATGTCACTTGATTACCGGTTCATCCGGGAATGTATTTCACCTGACATTTGCTCATCCGAATGTATTTCACTGACACGGTTCATCCGAATGTATTTCACTTGACTACCGGTTCATCCGAATGTATTTCACTCGACCACGGTTCATGGGATGAACCGGGAATGTATTCCACAAGTTTCTATATTGGGTCCATAAGATGGGCCGAGACCTGTTATACATATCACATGATTTGTACCTAGACTGCCGGCAGTGAGGAAGAAGTTCCACGGGCATGAGGGATGACTTTGAGGCGTGAGTCCACGACTTGACATATTTGCTTTTATGTTGTGAGCGTAGTTTGGTTATCATACATGTCTCCCGCTTTATATAGACTATTATGATTTCATTTACGATATTTACGATTTCACATACTTGGTACTGCATCGACTCCTTCGGGCCGCGTTCATGCCGCGAGTAAAAGGTACATCGACCGCCGATCGCTTATAGGATCACATTTCGTGTTGGGAAGCTCAGTTCCTTGAAGGCTTATCTTTTGGTATGTTACCAGTGCAGAGATTCTTATACATTGGGGTATGGCGGCCCCGCCCCGTCATACTGTTGTAAAAATCTTAGAGGTGCAGAGTAATGCAGGCGGGGTTTGTAAAAGGATAACTGTTGGGTATTTATGTATATATGATGAAGGCAATCGTTTTGGTTGGCATGTTTATTTATCTCTTCTCTTAATTCATGTTCATGTTTTTATTTCCGCTGATTTTCTCTCGATGTTGTATCACCAGGGTGCCCGGTAAGGCACGATCACGCCAGGTTGGTCGTGACAAAAGTGGTATCGAGCGATTAGTCCTCGGAAAGTGTCTACTGCACCGTGTCTAGTAGAGTCTTGATTATCGTGTGTTGTGCACCACATCTATAATCGTGAGGCTATAGACATTTAGGATTGGTTTCCATTCTTCTCATTCCGAGATCGTGCCCTGTGTGATAAGTTGGGCCCTCCGACGTATCCCTTTCTTTTACGATTATGCCTCCGTAGGCAACCTTTGAGCCCATGGGCAAGGTCGAGGAGTTAGCGAGATACAGAGGAGTACGAGGCGCGAGCGGCCAAGACTCCGACGGCGGGTTTCGCGACGCCACGGCAAAGAGAGTTTAGAGCGCAGCGATGGCTGCGAGACTACAGCACGAGCCTCCGTCCACACTGGAGCCGATGAGATGGGTACAAGGAGATGGCGATCGCCGCGGTCGTGGCAGATATGAGGATAAGTGGATGCGCAGCCTTCCAATAGCACCCGTAGTTCACCCCCGAGCAGACAGTTTGAGGCTATGTGACTTTCTGAGTTGTAGCCCGCCAGTGTTCTATGGATCGAGAGCTGAGGACGACCCTCAGGAGTTTATCCGACAGCTACAGCGGATCATGAGAGTGATCAGAGCCTCGAGGCGAGTCGGTGGTATTGGTTCGCATCACCGCGTGATCTGCGATTGGGTTTGATTCGTGAGGCTGTCCCGGAAGAGCATTCACTTCCAAAGATTTGGGGACGAGTTCTCGAGGGCATTTCTGCACATTTCTTGCCTCCACATATGAGAGGGCTCGGCGACGATTTTTGACATTAAGGCGGGCGGGCGGACGGTTAGAGAGTACAATGTGAGTTCGACTCATTAGCTTCGGTATGTTCGTAAGCGGATATGGAGGGCAGTACACCGCTACGTCACCGGCTGGATGATTACTTGGCGAGGCTTATGCGGTGTAGCTCTTCACCGGGCATGGACATTGCCCGCATGCAAGCTCATGCACTAGGATGCGAGGCACGGAGAGGTCGACGGAATGACCGAGATCGTGAAGAGGCGAGCGAGGTCCTTTGGTAACTTTCGAGGCGGACCGCCTATCTAGTTATGTACCTCCGCCAAGACGGAGTGGTCCTCTCGCCTTCGGGCGTTCGGTATTCGGAGCTGGTCGAGCTCCGTGGCTTAGTTCACGGTATACGTGAGTGCTAGCCACCGGATTCGTGTCCCTCGGTGCACGATGTGGCAAACATCATCCCGGGAATGTCGCTTTTTATCGGTGCTTGTTTCACCGCGCCATCGGCCATGTGGCGAGCGTGCTTATAGGAGAGGTACGGCAGCTGGCGCAACCTACCGGATCGATGGCGGGTTCATCGCCTTTCGATTACGCCTGCAGGCGTACTTATGATTAGAGTGAGCGGTAGCTTGTATATCCTTAACCTCTAGAGGCTTGTATGTTTTGACGTTATGTTAATGTGTTAAGTGTTATGTTAGGATAGCTTTGTGCTAAAATGTGATTTAGGAACCTGGTTGGGGAAAAAGGGGTAAGCCTGGGGGTGAGAAAATGATGAACCTTAGAATATTACAGTTGAGACCTTAGATGTAAGGCCGTCTTGAGTACAAGATTTTGCGAGTGATCCTTGTCAGAGTGCATTTTATGGGAATGTATTGTGATAAGTCACCAGGTTGGGTAAATGAAAGTGGTATCTTTCACGATGTGATTTAGCAAGGTTGTTCGGGATCGAGAGAGCGAGAGGCTCGTTGAGGACGTGTTGCGTGTCAACCCGTAGCCCGAATGAGGGGTCAGCTGCGGGTGGTCCCGCCAGCGGTAGGGTCACGGGTGCTAGGCCCAAGTTTAGATGACCATCGTATGAGTTCGTGGATATGTTCGACTGGCGGATCGTGAAGGCGGAAGTGGCCTTAAGGAAGATTGAGGCTAGTAAGATAACCAAGTTGGAGGTGGTGACTCAAGGTTTGGAGAATCAAGCGGCGATCGGAAGTGGTAATGATTATCTTGGAAGAGTTCAAGAGTTCGAGAAGAGTACGACGAGTAAGGGTAGAGGCGAGCATGTATTGCGAGCATAGATATGATCATTTCTTGTAAAGGGAGAATGCGAAGGATGTATATTTTAGACCTCAGAATCGCATGCGATCGGCACCATTGGTTGGGTCGCGAGTGACACTAGAACCTCGCGCAAAGTGACAAAAGTTTGTAATGTTAGAGGTGTTTCCTCGTGGACTTGGATATAAGTATTTGCGCATGTGTTGTTTCGTGGCGTTGGCGTTGGCAACTTATTAGAAGAACTTTATCGTTATCCGTCTTGAGAAGGAACATTCGACGAATGTTTCTAAGGAGGAGAATGTTATACCGTATTTCCAGAGTATGCGTGAGCGTGCACGTATTATAATTTGAGCCTTAAAGTTGGCTAGTTTGAAATTTGTACACAACACCCGAAAGAGTCGTTGACGAAACGTTTCGCTTCGTAGGGAAAATTCCGGCTATGTCATTAATAATTTTTGCGGATTTTTCCGAGAGACGAAACATTTTGGACCAACGAGAGGGCGACACTTGTCACCCTCTAATTGGAAGGAGTGGACGGACGAAATGGGCTAGTCTTGCACATTTTTGGTGTTGAAATTTTGGTCAAGGGTTAGGTAGGATATTTTGTGTAGATGGATAAGGTAGCACATGGCTTAATCTTGGCCTTACACTTGCCTAACACTTGGATGGATCTTGGCCATTGGTTGGCCATTCCTTGACCTATAAATACCCCTCTAAGTTGAAGACTTTCTTCATCCAAAACTTGAGCAATCTAACTAAGTCTCAAAATACTCCCTCTCCCTTGAGCTTTCGTCCACCACACCCCCCTCCCCCTTTGAGAGCCCTTGGCCGAGAGCCACCTCCCTCCCCTTTGTGGTGTTTTGCCGTGGGGTACCCCCCCCTAGCCTAGTTGTCTCGTATAAATACCCCCCTTTTGTGGTATAGAAATACTCTCCAAGTATTGTTATAATGCCCAAATACCTTGGCCCAAATACCTTGTAGTTTTCCCAAGGTTACACTTTTACAAGCCCAGAAAATACTATTATACTTCCCTCAGTCACAAAAACGAAACCCTAAGTAAATCTTCACCCGTAGTTGAAGTTATAAGTAGAAGTTGGTTAGAACTTCTAAGGGTTGGTTGGAGTGGGTCGGAGCGCACGGAGTAGGAGCTAAACCTTGCTCAGGATCGACATATAAACTCGGATAATTTTGGGCTTATCGAGGTAAACATTCTTGACCTTCTGTTGTAATTGGAAATTACATGTTGTAGGAGTATATAGTTAAGTATACTATATATAGAACTGAACATAGTTGTGCGGCAATGTCTTTTGACTTAAGCCTGAATAATACTTACGGCAATGTCTTGCGACTTAAGCCGGAAGTTCAAGAAGTGAACTGAACTGTAATTACATGGATCGTATTACAGAGACTTGTGTAGCATTATCGTGTAGTAGAATTGTACACGCCCGTTAGGCGTGTTAACCCACGGTTGGCTTGTAGCCTCGATAGAGAGGAGATTTCTGCCATGGGGGAGTCCGCCAATTTTCTCGTAGAATATTCTACGTCGGGATCTAAAGATATTAATAGCGCCTTGTGGCCTCTATAGGTTGAAATACTACGTGTGGCGCGATCTACTCGGCTTAAGGTGCAGCCGACGGTTTGAGGTACTTGGAGCGTTTTGCTATTAGTCGATAATCGTCGCGAGGTATGTGAACCTCTTCCTATCTCTTCTAGCATGATATGTGTGAACTATCTAGTGCAGACGCATACGTGCTAAATGTATTTGATTGGTTTAAAACATAAAGTGTTATAACGGCTTTATGGGAAGTTGGTTATAACAGCTTTATGTAGGTAAGAAGATACTTGTGATTTTTAAGAGGTAACTGATTTGAACTATAACTGGCTGGCTATGTGATAATAAAGAACTTGAAGTATTTCAAAAGATTTTTGAATCATTTTGAGAGAAGAAGTAATACTTGGTTTTTGGAAACTTGAGAGTTATACTAGCTTTATGGGAAGTTAGGTATAACGGCTTAAAAATGTTTTCGATTTGAAATCGAATGTGTATCGACAAACCATCGGCGTTAATAAAAGGAAATGTTTTGGACAGATTTAGTATTATTAAAACCAGTAGAAACTTCCATCTGCATAGAAGCTAAGATGAGACAAAATGACATTTCCTAGATCATGGCTGCTTAATAAGATTGATTATAAACAAGAATAACCTACTCACTTATAAGACATAGGTTTCTCAAAACGTTTAAAGGAGAATTATGTTTTAAAGGATTTAAAACTATGAACTACGAAACCTTTTCTAAAATGAGAAACTTGAGCATTTGAAATTAGGCAAACTTGAACGTTTGGAAAAATAAGGTTGTTACTTGATTTTACAAAAGAAAGCATTTTGGTTTACTTAACAATGTTAATCACTCTAATTTTATACTACGGGTATCGGGTGACCTTTGTAAAAGAAATGGATCTTAAAAGGAATTTAACGGACGTAGTACTTTAAGGTTAAAAATCCGGACTTTGACATAAAATGAAAGTACCTTGAGTTGTGTGTAACTTGCTTATGCTTGTTGTTATGAAACTTGACCATGTTACGTGTGATAGCCTTGTTGTGCAAGTATTGTGTTCTACTCGATTACCGGTTCATCCGGGAATGTATGTCACTTGATTACCGGTTCATCCGGGAATGTATTTCACCTTACCGGTTCATCCGGGAATGTATTTCACTGACACGGTTCATCAGAATGTATTTCACTTGACTACGGTTCATCCGGAATGTATTTCATTTCGACACGGTTCATGGGATGAGCCGGGAATGTATTCCACACGTTTCTATATTGGGTCCATAAGATGGGCGAGACACGTTATACGTATCACATGATTTGTACCTAGGCTGGCGGTGAGGAAGAAGTTCCACGCATGAGGATGACTTTGAGGCGTGAGTCACGACTTGACATGATTGCTTTTATGTTGTGAATCGTAGTTTGTTATCATACATGTCTCCCGCTTTATATAGACTATTATGATTTCATTTACGATTTTACGCTTTCACATACTTGGTACCGACTCTCCTTCGGGGCCGTTCACGCCGCAGTAAAAGGTACATCGACCGTCGATCCCCGCTTATAGGATCACATTTGTGTTGGGAAGCTCCGTTCCTTGAAGGCTTATCTTTTGGTATGTTACCCGAGTCAGTAGATTCTTATACATTCGGGTATGGCGGGCCCCGTCCCGTCATAGCTATTGTAAAAATCTTAGAGTGCATGCTTTGTTGTAGGCGTGGTTTGTAAAAAGGATAAGCTCGGTATTTATGTATATATGATGAAGGCAAATCGTTTTGGTTGGCATGTTTATTTATCTTTTCTCTTAATTCATGTTCATGTTTTTATTTCCTGATTTTCTCGATGTTGTATCACTAGGGTGCCCGGTAAGGCACGATCCACGGGTTCGGTCGTGATACACTGAACAACTCTCGCTAGGTAATCATCGAGCCTCAGAACATATCGGTGCACTCGATCCTCCATACTAGCTACTAATGCGGGACGCACGCCAATGAGTCGAACTCACATTGTACTCCAACCGACGCTCGTTTCCGCCGCAACCCCAAAAATCTGCCCGAGCCCTCTCATCCGTGAGGCAAGAAATGTGCAAGAAAGGCCTCGAGAACTCGTCCCATAAAGCCGGAAGGCATGCTCTCCCGACAGCTCACGAATCAAAACCAATCGATCATGCGGTATCACGCAACCGACGCGAACCTAGGACCACCGACTCGGTCTCCGATGCCTTGATCACTCACGATCCGCTGCAATCGCCGGATGAACTCCTCGCGATCATCCTCGTGCCTCGACCCATAAAACTCGGAGGGTTACATCTCGTAAAAATCCGTAATCTCAAACCGCTCGCCTGGGGTGAACTACGGGTGCTCTGGGATCGAACTGCGCCGGCTTTATCTCAAGTCGCCACACGCTATTAATCGCCATCTCTTGTAACCATCTCATCTGCCTCACTGTAGGATCGAGGCTCGTGCATCGTGGTCTCGTGAGATCGCCACGCTTTACTCGCCTTCTCCTCGCCGCTTACCCTTCACGGGCCCGGTTGCCTTTACGCGAGGCATAATCGTAGCGAAAGGAATACGTCGAGGGTCCAACTTATCACACTTCTAAGGCACGATCTCGTAATGAGAAGAATGGAAACCAATCCTAAATGTCCTATAGCCTCGATTATAGATGTGGTGCACAACACACCGATAATCAAGACTACTAGACACGGTGCATGAGACACTTTCCGAGACTAATCGCTCGATACCACTTTTGTCACGACCCGATCCCGGGCCCGTGACTGGTGCCTTACCCCGGGCACCCTAGTGATACAACATCAGAGAAAATCAGCGGAAATAAAACATGAACATGAAATGCGAGATATAATAAATAAGCAGCCAACCAAAAGCAGTTTGCAAAGATAAATATATACAAACCACGAACATTTTAATCTTTTTTACAACCCCGCCACAACAGATTACTGCACTTAAGATTTACAACAACTATGACGGACAGGCCCGCCATACCACGAATGTACAAGGACCTACAACTCGGGAACACATACCAAAAGATAAGCCTCGAAGGAACGAGCTTCCAATACTGAAAGGTGATCCTAAAAGCTGGATCGACACCAATGTACTTTCTACCATGCAGATGAACGCACTTCAAGGAGGTCGATAACAGTACTAAGTATGTGAAATCAGAAAATCAGAAATGAAATCATAGCACTATATAAAGCGAAGACATGTATAATAACCAAACTACGATACAACATATAAGCGAATATATAAAGTCGGGACTCACGCTCCAAATCATCACTGTGCGTGGAATTCCTTCTCACCGCAGCCTATGATATGATATCAACAAGACGGAATCCAAATGGAGCATACCCGCGCTACGCATCGTGTCGATGTCCAAAAGGAAACAATAAGACATCATTCCAAATGGAAACATACCCGCGCGCTACGATCGTGTCGATATGCCCACAGGAAACAATAAGCAAAGATTCCAAATGGAAACATACCCGCGCGCTACGATCGTGGTCGATGCCCACGTGGAAACAATAAAGCAGCATTCCAAATGGAAACATACCCGCGCGCTACGATCGTGTCGATATGCCCCAAAGCGGAAACAATAAAGCGAGATCAAAATGGAAGCATACCCGCGCGCACGATCGTGTCGGTATGTCCAAAGCGATTAGCAAAAGTAACACAATCAGCGAACGCGTGCGCGGAATTTCTCCACACGCCGCAAGACGCCCAAGTAAGTTCTCAACAAGTCAACCGACCCTCCATCGAGAGGCGCGGTAGTATAGAAACACAATTCTTGCACAACAAAGGCTATCACGACAAGCATAGGCAAGTTTCACAACAACAAGCATAGGCAAGTTTCACAACAACAAGCATAGGAAAGTTTCACAACAACTCCAAGTACTTTCATTTTATGCCAAGGTCCGGGTTT
This sequence comes from Przewalskia tangutica, assembly GCA_029844215.1. Lineage (NCBI taxonomy): Eukaryota > Viridiplantae > Streptophyta > Magnoliopsida > Solanales > Solanaceae > Przewalskia > Przewalskia tangutica. Next base: position 58,238,064 of record CM056720.1, read on the forward strand.
TAACCCTAAAGTACTACGTACGTTAAATTCCTTTTAAGAGATTCATTCTTTTTATAAAAGTCACCCGATACCCGTAGTATAAAATAGAGTGACTTACATCTTTTAAGTAAACCAAAACAACTTCCATACTTTCCTTTTTAAAACCAAATTAAGGCAACACTATGCCTTATTTTTAGACCAAAACACTTTTCCTTTTAAAGTCAAGTTACCACATTAAAACCAATGATAAAAACCCTTCTTTTGTTTTCATAAAGTCGTTATAACTAACTTCCCACAAAGCTGTTATAACACTTTATGTTTTAAACCATTTTAAGACAACACAATGCCTTTCTTTTCCCTAAAGTTCCAGTTTGCCTAATTTCAATTACACAAGTCTCTTTTTAGAAAAGTTTCATAGTTCAATGTCTTAATCTCTTTTAAAACAATTGAGTAACATATGCCATAGGCGAGTAGGTTATTCTTGTTCATAATCAACCTTATTAAGCAGCCATGATCTAGAAAATGTAATATCATTTTGTCTCATCTTAGCTTCTATGCAGATGGAGGTTTCTACTGGTTTTAATAATACTTCATTAGTCAAATACATTTTCCTTTTATTAACGCTGCAGTGGTTTGTCGATACACATTCTGATTTCCGAAATCAGTAAAACATTCTTAAGCCGTTATACCTAACTTCCCATAAAGCTAGTATAACTCTTAAGCTTTCAAAACCCAAGTACTACTCATTCTTTCAAAATGATTCATAAATCTTTTGAAATACTTCAAGTTCTTTATTAACACATATCAAGCCAGTTATTATTCAAATCAGTTACCTTTTAGAAACCACAAAGTATTTGCTTATCCACATAAAGCTGTTATAACCGACTTCCCATAAAGCCGTTATAACACTTTATGTTTTAAACCAATCAAATACATTTAGCACGTGACGTCAACCGTACTACATAGTTCACACATATCATGCTAGAAGAGATAGGAAGAGGTTCACATACCTCGCGACGAGTATCGACTAATAGCAAAACGCTCCAAGTACTTCAACCCGTCGGCTACTCCTTAAGCCACGTAGATCGCACCACACGTAGTACTTCAACCTATAAGGCCACAAGGCGCTTATTAACATCTAGATCTCATTGTTCCATATTCTACAGAAAATTCGCAAAGACCTCCCGCAACAACAGCGTAAATCTCCTCCTCTATCGAGGCCGCTACCAAGCCAACCAGGGGTTTGCACGCCTAACCGACGTGTACAATTCTACCCACAAGAATACTACACAAGTCTCATCAGAATACACCCTATGTAATTACTGCTCACCACCTTTAAATTCAGCTTAAGTCGCAAGACATTGCCGTAAGTATTATTCAGCTTAAGTCAAAAGACATTGCCGCACAATTATAATGTTCAAGACTATATATAGTATACTTCAACTATATATTCCTACAACATGTAATTCCCAATTACAATAAGGTCAAGAGTGTTTACCTCGATAAGCCCAAAATTATCCGAGTATATATGTCGATCCCGAGCAAGGTTTAGCTCTACTCCGGCGCTCCAACCCGCCTCCAACCAACCCTTAGAAGTTCTAACTAACTTCTACTTATAACTTCAACTACTGTGAAGATTTACTTAGGGTTTCGTTTTTGTGACTGAGGGAAGTATAATAGTATTTTCTGGGCTTTTGTACAAGTGTAACTTTGGGAAAACTACAAGGTATTTGGGCCAAGGTATTTGGACATAACAACAATACTAGGAAAGTATTTCTATACCACAACAAGGGGTATTATACGAAAACAACTAGGCTAGTGGGTACCTCGCCAAGGCTTCACAAGGGAGGTGTGGTGGCTCTCGCCAAGCTCAACTAGGAGGGGGGGAGAGGGATGAAAAGCTCAAGCTAAGAGGGGGGGAGGATTTTTAACACTTAGAACAATTTAGGATGAAGAAGTTCATCAACTTAGAGGGGTATTTATAGGTCAAGTGAAGGCCAACCAATGGCCAAGATGAAGACAAGTGTGGTGCAAGTGTAGGGCTAGATTTAAGCCAAGTGCACCTTATCCATCTACCACAACAACTTGCACAAAATATCCTACCTAACCCCACTCACCATTTTCGTCAAAATGCCCACTCCTTCCAATTAGAGGTGACAAGTGTCCCCCTCTCGTTGGTCCAAATTGTTTGGTCTCTCGTAAAAATCCGCAAAAATAATTAATGACATCGCCGTAATTTTCCCTACGAAAGCTGTGTAAACGTTTCGTCGAAAAACGACTCTAACCGGGTGTTGTGTACAAATTTCGAATCTTGCCTATCTTAAGGCTCAAATTTTATACGCACGCCCCACGCATACTCCGAAATACGGGTATAACACCAAGGGGGAGTGTCGTGCTAGTTTGGGAGTTTGCTTTACATGCGGCACAGGGGCCATTACGCGAGAAACCGTCCGACCGGAGGTGCACTAGTGAGATAGCACATACGGGATCGGGCGGGTTCTTCACCTTCAATAGCGAGGCAGGATGTTCATATACCGGCAGGCCACGGCAGAGGTCGCGGTGGAAGATCCCAGTTTTAGCGGTCCTTTGAATCACTTATTTTGAATCTTTCAGGTATAACCTTAACCTTCTAGAGTTTAGTATGCTTGATATGATGATCTTATTATTGTGTGCTATGTACGGATAGCGTTGTGTTATTTGTGAGTTAGAAAACATGGTTAGTTGAAAGGATAAGTATGGGGACATGGAAGGGGTGGACCTTAGAATATTACACGTTGAGACCTTAGATGTAAGGCCGTCTTGAGTAAAGGATTTTACGGTTAACCCTTGTAAAATCGTGTGGTATACATATCTCGGCCCATCCCATGGGACTCGAGGTAAAATCGTGTGGTATACATATCTCGGCCCATCCCATGGGACTCGAGGTAAAATCGTCCATAACATTTAAACCCTCTTTTAAGACAGATTAAGACAATACCATGCCTTCCTTTTAAACCAAACTAAGGCAATGTCATGCCTTCCTTTTAAATTCCCTTTTAAAGTCAAGTAACGATATTCTTTTCCAATAGTTCAAGTTGCATAACTTCAAATACTCAAGTCTCTTATTTTCGAAAAATTTCATAGTTCATAGTCTTAATCACTTAACAACATAATCTCTTTTAAAATTGAGTAACATATGTCTTATGTGTGAGTAGGTTATACTTGTTTATAACGGTTTTATTAAAGCAGCCATGATCTAGAAAATATAATACAATTTTGTCTTATCTTAGCTTCTATGCAGATGGAAGATTCTACTTGTTTTAATATAATTTATTTGTCAATACATTTTCCTTTATTAACGCTGCAATGGTTTGTTCGATACTTATTCTCATTTCCGAAATCAATATAACATTATCCTTTTTAAGACCAAGTACCCATTACTCATGAATGCGGTTTAACAACTTTTTAACAATTCAAGTCCTTAACATTTCATAAAAAGTCATTTATAAGTTAAGTCTCTTATCTTTTAAGATCAAGTCTCTTAACTTCTAAAATCAACAAACCATTCTTTTACCTACATAAAGTCGTTATAACTAACTTCCCATAAAGCTATTATAACACTTTATGTTTTAAACCGACCAAATTGCTTAGCACACGACGCTCACCGTACTACATAGTTCACAACAATCATGCTAGAAAGGATAGGAAGAGGTTCACATACCTCGCGACGATTATCGACAAATAGCAAAATGCTCCAAAGTACTATACCCTTGCTAGCCTTTTCCACCCTTCAAGTAGAATATGCTACTCGTGGTACTTCAACCTATAACGGCCATAAAACGTCTATTAACTTCTAGATCTCTTTGTAGCACATTTCTAAGTACAAGGTTCCTTATTCTACGGAAAATTCGGCAGCACCTCCCCTCCCGTAACCACATATATCCTCCTTTATCAAGGCCCGCTACCAAGCCAACAACTCAAAGGGGATTACACGCCTACTGGACGTGTACAAAACTGCCCCACAGTAATACTACACAAGTCTACTGTAAATACAGTCCAATGTAAATACAGTTCAATTATTTTTAAACATCCTTCCATAAATCTTATACTCAATTATAAACTACTACGACATGTAATATCCAATTACAATAGGAGGACACAAATCATTACCTCGATAAGCCCAAAATTATCCAAGATTTATAAGTCGATCCTGAGCAACGTTTAGCTCATATTCCTTATGCTCCAATCCACTCCAAGCAACCCTTAGAAGTTTCTAAACAACTTCTCTTCAAGATCTAACTCCAAAAAGTGAAGAACACCTTAGGCTCAAACTAGGCAAGTTTCGGCCAAGGTGAGGTTTAAAGGCTAGGGGTGTGAAATCTTTTCTAAAACTTGGTTTACAATCTTCCTAACACCTTAAGGAAGAACACTTAAAAGTTTAAGGATTTTTGGACAACTTTTGGTTACGGGGGAGGGCTTAAAGCCGAGAATAACAACAAAGGGGAGGGACTATTTCAAGTCTTGGAAACTCTCAAGTGTGGATGAAGTCTTGCAACTTAAGGGGGGGGGGGGTATTTATAGAACAATCAAGGGCTAGGATGAGAGCAATTGTGTGGTGACATTGGGGGACAAGTGTGTGTGGGTCCCACCCACCACATGTCTACACAAAGAAGAAGACAATTGGCTTGCCACTAGTAAGGCCATTTCGGCCAAGGGACAAGTGTCTAACCACTTGTCCCACACATTTCGGCTAAGGTGGCCACATGGGGGTGACACGTGTCGCCCCCCTACTCGTCCAAAATATTTCATCTTCCGAAAATATCCGTAATGCCAAAAATCTCGAAAACAAAGTGGCCCCCACAAAACCGTAAATTTTCCCTGTGGGTCCCATTTGACCAAATACGGAAATAAAATTCCATAATTCTATAATATTCCAAGAAGTCCAAATACCAAATCTGGGAATCCAATTCCCATTAACGAACCTTTTTCCTTCACAAAATCCGGAAAATTTTCCGTCGAAAAATCACATCTTTCTTCCTTTTCAATATTACTGGCGTATTCTCGTACGTACGTCCTCACATACATACCATGGAACTACGGGATGTAACATTCTTCCCCCCTTAGAAACATTCGTCCCGAATGTTCCTTCAAAGTCTCCAAACATACATGCGCCGGTATAGTCTCCACTACTATAGTTACATAACCAATTATGCCACACCTGGCCATAATATAACCTATGCGCAAAACTCAAATCCAAGCCAACGAGGAATCACCTCTAACATCACAAAAATCTCCCACCCATGGTCTAAAGGATACTCCTTTCGCATCTTAACTTCACAAAAGAAATGATCACTTCCGTTCTCATAACACATGTTCGCTTCTTTTCTTACTCGTCGTACCCTTCTCGTACACCCGAACTCTCTATAGTACACGCCCACACTTCGCCATCGCTTCAATTTCCACAACCTTGGAGTTACTACCTCCAAACTTGGTCAATACTAGTTTCAACTTCCCCTTAAGGCTATTCCCGGCCTTCACGACCCGCTTCTGGTCGAACGCGTATACGAACTCATACGATGGCTACCTAGACTTTGGACCTAGCACCCTCGCGACCCTATCACATAGCGGGACCATCACAAATTTACCTTACTTCATTCCGGGTTGCGGGTTGACCCGCAATCTGGCCTCAACCCGACCCATTTATCGCGCCAAACTCTCTCGTTCCCCGATCCGGAACAATCTTACTAATTCACATCATGAAAGCTACCACTTCTATCTCACACTACCCAAGGAATTATCACACAAATACTCCACGTATACTATGCACTCCGACAAAGATTAACCGTAAATCTTTCACTTAAGATGGCCTCGCATCTAAGATCTCAACTGTTATCAAAATTTTAAGGCTCACAATTCTTCCCTAACCCCCAAACTTACCTTTTTCAACTAACCATGTTCTATATATCACAATTTATACAATGCTATCCGAACATAACACTTAATTATAAGATCAACATATCATGCATACTAATCTCTAGAGGGTTAAGGATATACCTGTATCTACTGCTTCACTTTCCCTTTGCCGCTCTAATCATAATCCTGCCCTGCTGGGCGCATAGCTTATAGAAGGCGATGAACCCGCCACTGACCCGGTAGGCTGAGTCATTCTACCTGTATCCCTCCTACTATGACAATCTCTCGTCACATAGCCCTGACGGCCGCAGGCAAAACAAGCACCAGTAAAACGACGACATTCCCCGGGATGACGCCTGCCACATCGTGCACACTGAGGGAAACATGAATCCGGCTGGCTAGAACCTATGTATGTGGAACTAAGCCCCGAGCTCGACCGCTTCGAATACCGAACGCCCCAAGATCGCGAGGACCACTCAGATCGGGCGGAGGCGCATAACTAGTCTGATGCCGAGGCGGTCCGCCCCGAAAGTTACCAAAGGTCCTCGCTGCCCCGCCCTCTTATGCTGATCTCGTCCCTACGCGGTCTCTACGCTCTCAATCCTCGCATAATCATGTATACGGCAATGTCCATGCCCGCTGAAAATCTACTCTGCATAACTCTCGCTAGATAATCGTCAAGTCCTTTGTCATATCGGTGCACTCTATCCTCCATGTCTGCCACTTAAGCTGGGTCATAACGAGACAACGAGTCAAACTCTATATCAGATTCCCAACCGTCCGCCTGCTTCGCCTCAACATCATAAATCTATCCGCCGAGCTCTCCTCATCTGCGAGGGAAAGAAGTGTGTAAGAAATGCCTCTGAGAACTCATCCCAACCATCTGGAAGCGCATGCTCCCCCCGGGATAGTTCCCATGAATCAAACCAGTCGACTGCAGTATCACGCAGCCGATGTGAACCCAATACCACCGACTGCCTCTCGAGGCCTTGATCACTTTCATGATCCGTCGCACTGCCGAATAAACTCCCGAGGATCTTCTCGGTTCTCGATCCATAGAACTCGGTGGATGCAACTCAAGAAGTCCCAAGTCTCAAACTATCGGATCTAGGGTGAACCATCGTACTACCGGAACCTCCGACTCGCGTCCTCATTCCTAGCCACAAGCCTAGCTAGTAATCGCCATCTCCTTGTAACTCATATCCTCTGCTCTCGGTCGTGGGGTGAAGGCTCGTGTATCGTGGTCTCAGATACCGCTGCCGCTCTAAACTCCTCGGGCTAGCGGCGTCAGAAACTCGCCGTCAAACACTATCTCGTAATGACGGCTCGCGCTCGTACTTCTCTGTGTTCTACTTGCAGCTCCTTCGCCGCTTGCCCTTCTCGGGCCCCGTTGCCTTCGCAGAGGCATAATCGTACAAAAGAATACGCCGAGGAGTCCAACTCATAACACGTATCTAAGGCACGATCTCGTAATGAGAAGAATGGAAACCAATCCTAAATATCCGCAGCCTCGATTATAGTGTGCGTACAACTCGCCGATAATCAAGACTCTACTAGATACGGTCTGTAAACACTTTCCGAGGACTAACTGCTCTGATACCACTTTTGTCACGACCCGACCTCAGGCCCGCGACTGGTGCCTTACCCCGGGCACCCTAGTGATACAACATCAGAGAAAATCAGCGGAAATAAAAACTCATAAAAGATAAACAGTGAAATAAGAACACAGGCTAACCAAGACGGTTACCTTTCTGTAGATACAAATAATTAAACCTGAACAGTTACATCCTTTTACAAACCCTGCCCACAACAGTACTACAGACCTCTAAGAATGTAACCACAACTACGACGAGACAGGGCCCCGCCATACCCCTGAATGTAAGTACCTACAACGACAGGGGACTATACCAAGAGATAAGCCTCCGGAGAAACGGAGTTTCCCAAAAAGTTGAACTGTGATCCTATGAGCGAGGATCAACGACCCGGTGTACCTCTACCTACGGCATAAACGCAGCCCCGGCGAGGTCGCGATAACAGTACCAAGTGTGAAATCAAAATATCAGAATGAAATCATAACGATATATAAAGCAGAGACATGTATGATAACCAAACTACAGTTCACAACATATAAGCAGTCATGTCAAGTCAGGGACTCACGCCCTCAAAGTCATCCCTCATGCCCGTGGAACTCCTTCCTCACTGCCGTCAGTCTACGTATAAATCGTATGATACGTATAACATGTCTCGGCCCATCCCATGGGACTCGAGGTAGAATCATATGGTATGCATATCACGACCCATCCCATGGGACTCGAGGTAAAATCGTGTGGTATACATATCTCGGCCCATCCCATGGGACTCGATGTAGAATCGTGTGGTATACATATCTCGGCCCATCCCATGGGACTCAATGTAAAATCGTGTGGTATACATATCTCGGCCCATCCCATGGGACTCGAGGTAAAATCGTCCATAACATTTAAACCCTCTTTTAAGACAGATTAAGACAATACCATGCCCTCCTTTTAAACCAAACTAAGGCAATGTCATGCCTTCCTTTTAAACCAAAAAACTTTCCCTTTTAAAGTCAAGTAACAATATTCTTTTCCAATAGTTCAAGTTGCATAACTTCAAATACTCAAGTCTCTTATTTTTGAAAGATTTCATATTTCATAGTCTTAATCACTTAACAACGTAATCTCTTTTAAAATTGAGTAACATATGTCTTATGTGTGAGTAGGTTATACTTGTTTATAACGGTTTTATTAAAGCAGCCATGATCTAGAAAATGTAATACAATTTTGTCTTATCTTAGCTTCTATGCAGATGGAGGATTCTACTTGTTTTAATATAATTTATTTGTCAATACATTTTCCTTTATTAACGCTGCAATGGTTTGTTCGATACTTATTCTCATTTCCGAAATCAATATAACATTATCCTTTTTAAGACCAAGTACACATTACTCATGAATGCGGTTTCACAACTTTTTAACAATTCAAGTCCTTAACATTTCATAAAAAGTCATTTATAAGTTAAGTCTCTTATCTTTTAAGATCAAGTCTCTTAACTTCTAAAATCAACAAACCATTCTTTTACCTACATAAAGTCGTTATAACTAACTTCCCATAAAGCTATTATAACACTTTAGTTTTAACCGACCAAATTCGTTTAGCACACGTACGTCTACCGTACTACATAGTTCACAACAATCATGCTAGAAAGGATAGGAAGAGGTTCACATACCTCGCGACGATTATCGACAAATAGCAAAATGCTCCAAAGTACTATACCCTTGCTAGCCTTTTCCACCCTTCAAGTAGAATACGCTACTCGTGGTACTTCAACCTATAACGGCCATAAAATGTCTATTAACTTCTAGATATCTTTGTAGAACAATTTTAAGTACAAGGTTCCTTATTCTACGGAAAATTCGGCAGCACCTCCCCTCCCGCAACCACATATATCCTCCTTTATCAAGGCTCGCTACCAATCCAACAACTCAAAGGGGATTACACGTCTATTGGACGTGTACAAAACTGCCCCACAGTAATACTACACAAGTCTACTGTAAATACAGTCCAATGTAAATACAATTCAATTCTTTTTAAACATCCTTCCATAAATCTTATACTCAATTTAAACTACTACAACATGTAATATCCTATTACAATAGGAGGACACATATCATTACCTCGATAAGCCCAAAATTATCCAAGATTTATAAGTCGATCCTGAGAAACGTTTAGCTCCTATTCCTTATGTTCCAATCCGCTCCAAGCAACCCTTAGAAGTTTCTAAACAACTTCTCTTCAAGATCTAACTCCAAAAAGTGAAGAACACCTTTGGCTCAAACTAGGCAAGTTTCGGCCAAGGTGAGGTTTAAAGGCTAGGGGTGTGAAATCTTTTCTAACACTTGGTTTACAATCTTCCTAACACCTTAAGGAAGAACACTTAAAAGTTTAAGGATTTTTGGACAACTTTTGGTTAAGGGGGAGGGCTTAAAGCCGAGAATAACAACAAAGGGGAGGGAGTATTTCAAGACTTGGAAACTCTCAAGTGTGGATGAAGTCTTGCAACTTAAGGGGGGGGGGGGGTATTTATAGAACAATCAAGGGCTAGGATGAGAGCAAGTGTGTGGTGAGATTGGGGGACAAGTGTGTGTGGGTCCCACCCACCACATGTCTACACAAAGAAGAAGACAAGTGGCTTGCCACTTGTAAGGCCATTTCGGCCAAGGGACAAGTGTCTAGCCACTTGTCCCACACATTTCGGCCAAGGGACAAGTGTCTAGCCACTTGTCCCACACATTTCGGCCAAGGTGGCCACATGGGGGTGACACGTGTCGGCCCCCTACTCGTCCAAAATATTTCATTTTTCGAAAATATCCGTAATGCCAAAAATCTCGAAAACAAAGTGGGCCCCACAAAACCGTAAATTTTCCCCGTGGGTCCCACGTGACCAAATCCGGAAATAAAATTCCATAATTCTATAATATTCCAAGAAGTCCGAATACCAAATCTGGGAATCCAATTCCCATTAACGAACCTTTTTCCTTCACAAAATCCGGAAAAATTTCTGTCGAAAAATCACATCTTTCTTCCTTTTCAATATTACTGTCGTATTCTCGTACGTACGTCCTCACATACATACCCTGGAACTACGGGGTGTAACACCTAAGGTGTTCTTCAACTTTAAAGTTGGAAATTGAAGAGAAGTTGGTTATGAGCTTCTAAGGAGTGCTTGGAGCGGATTGGAACGTAAGAAGATGAGCTAAAAGTTGCTAAGGATCGACTTTGACGCTTGGATATTATTAGGGCTTATTGAGGTAAAATCTTCATCTTCCTATTGTGATTAAAGATTACATGTTATAGTAGTTGATAAGTGAGCATGTGGTATATAGATTGAGGTTTGAAAAGATTTGGATCATGTCGACATGTTGAAATCGAAATTGGGCATGTTAGCCATTAATGTTGTAATCAATTTGGTCGATAGTTACAATCGTCGCATGTTAAGGAAGAAAGGATTTATAGTTGTTGTAATTGTTATTATGTATATAACATGTTGGAATAACAACTTGGATTAAAAAGGAATTGAACGGAAATTGACATTGTTGTTGATATTGATAGTTGCCGAGAATGTGCCTTAAGGATATGGACAGTTTTATATTGATTGTGGGGCAGAATTTTACACGTCCGGCTAGGCGTGTAATCCCCTTGGAATTTCTAAATTGTTGAGCCTGAAATGTGGCATTTGGTTATTGATTTTCGGGCCTTGAAAAAGGTGGAAAAGTACGTAGAAACAAAGGAAGTGCTGCCCGATTTTCCGTAGAATGAGAGTCCTTATACTTAGAAATATTCTACGTTGAAAGCTAGAAGTTGATAGGCGTATTGTGGTTATTATATGTTGACATTCTACGTGCGGCATATTCAAGTTAGCAAGTGGATTAAGCCGAAGAGGTATGTAGAACTTTCCCTATCTCTTGAGCATGAATTTTATAAATGTATAGTACGGCAGACGTACGTAAATTAAGAGAACTCGGTTCTATTTTAGTATCCTTGCCTTGATTCTTGAAAGTGTAGTAACTTGACTTTTAAAAGGTATAGGTTACTAGATCTTATGTATAAATACATCTTGACGTGTAAAGTATTGATTACTTGAACTATGTTAAAGTTAAGAAACTTGATATTTCTAAAGTTAAGAAACTTGATATTCTAAAGTTAAGAGACTTGAAGTATTTTGAAAGTTATGTAACTTGATTTGAAAGTATAAGTCTCTTGGTTATAAAAAGAATGAAATTGTATAAAACATAAAGAGTTATAACGGCTTTATGGGAAGTTAGTTATAACGGCTTTATGAAAGGTTAAAGATGTCTTAGTTTCTAAAGCATAAAGTTAGTATAACGGCTTTATGGGAAGTTGGTTATAACAACTTTATGGAAGGTTAAAGGAATGGTTTTCTCAAGTTATGTAACAAAGAAAAATGACTTGAAATAAAGAAGGGCAATTTGATTTAAAGGCATCAATTGCTTAAAGTTTTAAAGTAAGGGTCACTTGATTTAGAAGCCTAAATATGTATTTCTAAAAGTGTAGTGACTTGTTTGAAATGTAGACAAGCCTTGATACTACGGGTGTTAGTATCTTGGGGTTTTATATAAAAATGAGTATTTTGAAAAGAATGAAAGTGTAGTACTTTGGGTTAAATTCCCGGATTTTTATGTGATACGAAAGTGCCTTGATTATAAAATGAAATTCATTTTTGTATGATAATGAAAGTCTAAAGATTTTATGAATTTGCATATGCTTGCTTGTGATAGCCTTGGAGTGCAAGTATTATATTTTTACGCTGCCATGACTCTCAGATGGAGGGCCGACTGTCTTGTTGTGAATTTACTTGGACGTACCGACAGTGATGGAGGATTCCACGGGTATGCTTCCATTGTGATTGATCATTGGACATGCTTATACGATGAGGGATTCCGGGAGATGCGACCAGGATGCGGGTTAAATTCTCGGATGCTATTATTACTCCATGGACATGCTTATACGATAAAGGATTCCGGGGCATGCGACCATGTTATATACTATTACTCCATGGACTAGCTCCCCATGAAGACATGTACGCGAGATGAGGGATTCCACGGGCATGTTATATACTATTATTACCCTATAGATTAGCTCTCCATGAAGTCATGTACCCGAGATGAGGGATTCCACGGGCATGAGATATATATATATATATTGCATATGTGCACGCCGACAGTGATGTGGGATGCCACGGGCGTGTTACATGAATATATTTTACACTTACGGCTGTCGGCAGTGATGAAGGATTCCACAGGCACGCTTTGATGTTTTGCGGGCTTGAGACCCTTATTGGACTATGTGATGATTTTTAGGGCTTGCGTCTGTCAGGACGCGACCACGGACCCGTGACTGGTGCCTTACCCCGGGCACCCTTGTGATACAAGATCAGAGAAAACCAGCGGAAAATAAACTCACAACAAGAACCCATATAGAATATAAGCATGCTAACCAAAAAAGGCTACCTCTAAATATAGCAAAGCTGAACAGTTACATCCTTAGCAACCCCAAGTTATAACAGGACTACAGACCTCTAAGAATGTGTAAACACTATGACGGGACAGGGCCCCGTCATACCCCTGAATGTACAAAACATCTACAACACCAGGGAGAACCGTACCAAAAGTCGAGCCTCCGGAGAAATGGAGCTTCTGACACTTGAGCAAGATCCTAAGAATGAGGATCCACCACCTGCTTACCCTTACATGCGGCATAAACGCAGCCCCCGAGGAAGGGGGTCAGTACACAATATGTACCAAGTATGTAAAACTGGAAAATACTATAATAATATCATAAGTCTAAATAAGCTGGAGTCATGGAAGAAAATCAAAATACCGTACACTGTGCCTTACTAACAATGAGAGTATCAAGTATAACTTTACTGCATGAAAATAGGAGGCTCATGATCAAAACAGGGTCTCTCGCCCGTAGTATCATTAAGCAGTCCTACTCCTGGGACTATTTCACCCGCATAGGTCTATTTCACCCGCATGAGGTCATCCGCCTCGCATGGGACTATTTCACCCGCATGGACCCGGTGGGCCCGCATGAGTACAAGCGCCGCACTCGCATCATGGGTAGCAAATCCATGGCATAAGTAGTAATAATAATAATAATAATAATAATACATAACTCAGCACAACCGGCTATCGTACATAACATAAGCGCTACCGGTTTATCATAACGTAAGCAAGTTAAGAATATCTCCTAACTTCTTATTAACATTATTAGTATATCCTCTCATTTTAGTTACTTAAGGCACCACGTGTCATTTTAAAAGAAAATCCGGGAATTTAACCCAAGTACCACGTACCTTAAGCCATTTAAGAAAATGACTCCTTTTTATGTAAAACTCCCAAGATACTAATAACCGTAGTATCAAGTCACGACAACTTTTCAAAACAAGTCACGTTTTCCTTTAAAAATACAAAGGGATTCTAAATCAAGTGACTTCATTTCTTTTAAAACCTTAGGCAATTAATGCCTTAAAAACAATTTGCCTTCCACAAATTCAAATCATTCATCTGTACTATTTTTACTTGGAGTAAACCTTCCTTTTTTAACCTTTCATAAAGCCAATACAACCAACTTCTCATAAAGTTGTTATATTACCATTATACACTAGTCAAACACATCTCCCTATATCCAAGGTACTTATACTTTTAAACGAAACAAGTATCATATACTTAAAACACTTCAAGTCCCTTAACTTTAAAACTTAAGACATCATTAAAGCAAGTAAGGGATACCAAAGTCTTTGTACGTCTACCGTACTACATAGATGCAACTATTCATGCTCAAGAGGTAGGAAAGTTCCACATACCTCTTCGGGTCAATCCACTTGCTAAGTCCAAAATACCGCACGTAATACGTCAACCTATAATGACCATAATACGTTTATTAACCTCTAGTTTCAACGTAGAATATTCCAAGTGTAAAGTCACTAAATTCTATGGAAAATCGGGCAGCATTTCCTTTGTTTCTACATACTTTGCCACCTCTTTCAAGGCCGAATTTAACATCCAAACCCCACTTTTAAGGCCCAACAATCCAATCAATACAAGGGGATTACACACCTAATCTTGGGTGTGTAAAATTCTTCCCACAATGCATATTAACTAAATCAATAAGTTAAAGGTAGTATTTTGGCTACAACATGCTCACATAACCTTCTTATCCAATTCTTTCATATCCAACCCATATTTCTTACATGCAATTTATCTAAGAGCAATATTTTCAACTACAAGTTCTTTCTTCATCACATGCAACACCAAAAACCAACAAAGAGAGAAGGAATTGTTACCTTAGAACTTTAGCCAAATATTCCAACCAATTCACTAGCCTCCTTTCCACAATCACCACCACAAGAACTCCTACAAGCTAGCCAACAAGTTTCCTTCCTGCCACACTTTTCATATTTTCCTCAAGCTTTGATTTCCTCTTGATTTTCTAGAGAGAAGGGAGAGCTTTTATTTTTAGAGAGAGATGAGAGCTTGAAGAATGACCAAGTCTTCAAGACTTGGTCAATAAGTAGTACATGCAAAATCAGATGGGGGGGGGGGGACACTTGTCACCCTCCCATGGCTTTTTTTAAAACAAAACAGTTCAGATTTTTCCACTCAACTTCGCAGAACCCGTCTCGGCGCCGCGGCGCTGAAACCTCTGCCGACTCCCAGAACTTTCCGCCATGCCCTCGCTTCCGGCGCGATGCAACTTCAGCGAACACTCAGATCATCTGGCGCCGCGGCCCTGCATCCGGCGCCGCGGCCCTGTGGCTACTGATCGAAACACTTTTCTGCCCGACTGCGCACTGAACTTGTAACTCCCATAACTTTCTACTCCGATGTCCTATCGACAAACGGTTGATTATGTTAGAAACTAGACTCAACGAACTACGTACTAGGTCTTTGAAATACCTAGGAAATCTCGATGTAACGGGTCATAACCCGCCTCAAAGTTGACTAAAACCCCGTTCGAAATAGTCCGTCAACCTGTCCTTCTAAAATTTAAGTCTTACTCCCTTTCATACGCTCTTACACGCATGGCCAGAACTACGGGGTATAACATTCTCCGCCCCTTAGAAACATTCGTCCCGAATGTTCCTTCTAGGCTCACTCAAATCACAATATCGACATAGACCCTCTTAACCATTCTTTTTGCAATTAAAGACGCTCCACATGCCACAATAATACTTAAGCATAATTGCCAAATTAAAACTAACAAGCAGGAAAGTGGGTTACCTGGAGGTATAGGGAATAAGTGAGGATACTTCTTCCTCATGTCATCCTCTGTTTCCCACGTCATCTCCTCCCTGTTCTCGTTCCGCCATAAGACTTTGACGGAATCCACATCCTTTGTCCGAAGTCGCCTAACCTGACGATCGAGTATCGCTATGGGACTCTCCTCATACGATAACCCCTCTGTCACCTGGACATCACGAATCGGGTGCACTCTAGATGGATCTCCAATACATTTCCGCAACATACACACGTGAAAAACTGGATGTACTGCCTCCAGATCGGACGACAGATCCAACTCATAGGCAACCTTGCCTACCCTACGAACAATCTGATAAGGCCCAATATACCTTGGGATAAGTTTCCCCTTCTTCCAAAATCTCATCACACCCTTCATGGGTGACACCTTCAGGAAGACCCAATCATCTACCTCAAACTCCAAGTGTCGACGCCGATGATCTGCATACGACTTCTGTCGACTCTGAGCTGACAATAACCGCTCCTGGATAAGCTTCACCTTATCCACTGCCTGCTGAATCAAGTCTGGCCCGACTAAATGCACTTCTCCCACCTCGAACCAGCCTATCGGTGACCTGCACTTCCTCCCGTATAAGGCCTCATAAGGCGCCATCTGAATACTAGAATGGTAGCCGTTGTTATAAGGAAACTCCACCAGAGGTAAATGATCCTCCCAGCTAACCCTGAAATCAATAACACAAGACCGCAACATATCCTCGTTGTTCGGATAGTGCGCTTCGGCCGTCCGTCGATGCGAGGATGAAACACGATCGAACTCACCTGTGTCCTAATCCTTCTAGAAAGACCTCAGAAGTCACCGTGGAACGGGCTCCTCTGCGAAATAATCGATATAGGAACTCCGTGCGGTCTCACAATCTCTCGATATACGATCTAGCATAATCTCGGTAGAAAAAGTCGCCCCGATCGGAAGAAAATGGGCTGATTTCGTCAGCCTGTCGACAATAACCCAAATGGAATCATGCTTCCTCTGAGTGTGAGGTAACCCTGTAATAAAGTCCATATTGATCACCTACCACTTCCACATCGGAATATCAATAGCCTGCAATAGCCCAACGGGCTTCTGGTGCTCAACCTTGATCTGCTGACAATTAGACATCAGGCAACAAAACACGCCACGTCCTCTTGGGCCATCCCACCAATACACACATCTGAGGTCATGGTACATCTTAGTCGACCCCGGATGAATAGAATAACGAGCACTGTGTGCCTCCCCCAGAATCTGCTGACGAAGTCCTGTCACATCGGGAACACACAACCGGCCCTCAAATCTTAGCACCCCATCAGGTGCTACCTCAAATAGACTTTTCTCTTCCCGAAGAGCCGTATCTCGATACCGTACCATAATCGGATCCTCATACTGTCGCCTTTTCACCTCCTCGACGATGGAAGACTCGGCAACCTCTCGAACCCGAACTCCATCACCATCAGAACTAATCAAACGAACCCCAAGGCTTGCTAGCTGATGTAACTCTCGGACCATGCCCTTCTTCTCTGGATGCACCCCTGACAGACTACCCATCGATATGCGACTAAGGGTATCTGAAACTACATTGGCCTTCCCTGAGTGGTATAGGATATCGACATCATAATCCTTAAGCTGCTCCAACCACCGTCTCTGCCGCAAGTTCAGCTCCCTCTGGCTGAAGATATACTGGAGACTCTTGTGGTCTGTGTAAATATCCACATGAACTCCATACAAATAACGTCTCCAGATCTTCAAGGCATGAATCACTGCTGCCAACTCTAAGTCATGTGTGGGATAGTTCTTGTTATACCCCGTAGTTCCAGGGTTTATAGGTGAGGATATACGTGCGAGATTACGACAGAAATTTTGGAAAGAAAGAAAGATGTGATTTTTCGACGGAAAAGTTTCCGGTTTTTGTGAAGAAAAAGGTTCGTTAATGGGAATTGGATTCCCATTTGGTATCGGACTTCTTAGAATATTTGAGAATTATGGATTTTTATTTAGGAAATGGTCACGTGGGGCCACGGGTGAAATTTGGTTTTGTGGGGCCGCTTTGTTTTTGAGATTTTGGCCATTATGGATATTTTCGGAAGATGAAATATTTTGGACGAGTAGGAGGGCGACACGTGTCACCCCCTAGGTGGCTCTTGGCCGAAATCCTTGGACAAGTGGCAAGCCACGTGGCCGTGTCTTGCAAGATATTTTGAGCATGGACCAGTGGCTTGTGGGGCCCACACACTTGTCCCCAATCTCAACCACACACTTGCCTTCATCCTAACCCTTGGTGGTCTTATATATACACCCTTAGTTGATGAAAACTCCCACACTTAACCATTTCAAGACTTGACAAAATACTCTCTCCCTTGAACATTGCTCTCGGCCAAGACCTTGTTCTTGAGCAAAGATTTGTCCAACAATTCTTAAAACTCTTAAGTGTTCTTCCCTAAAGTGTTAGGAAGATTGTGTACCAAGTGTTGGAGAAGATTTCACACCCCTAACCTATTCTTGATGCCTTGGCGAAAGTTCCAAGTTTGGAACCCTAAGTGTTCTTCACTTTTTGGAGTTGAATCTTGAAGAGGAGTTGGTTAGGAGCTTCTATGGGTTGCTTGTAGCGGATTGGAACGTAAAGATTTGGAGCTAAGACTTGCTTGGAGCGATATTAAGTTCTTGGATAGATTTTGGGCTATTTGAGGTAGTAAATCTTAACCTCTTTGTGATTTGGTAATTTTTACATATATTATAAGTATATATGGATTATATAATATATGGAGTAAGTTGGAAGAGTTGGATCTTGTTAACTTGTTAAAAGAAAGGATTGGCCGTTTGCCATTAAAATGGTAAAAACGTATCTTACTTGCTAAGAAGCTAATAACAAAGTAACTATAACTTATATTAAGAATGGAAATATAAGTTGGATGACTAATGAGTAAAATTGGACAAAGTTGGCCAAGGACCCCAACTCAAGGACTGTATTTACTTTGGACCGTATTTACTTTGGACTGTATTTACATTGGACTGTATTTACATTTCTGTTAAGGGGAAGATTTTTCAATCGCGTTCGTTTGGGCGTGTGATCCCTTTTTAATTATTGTATTGTTATGAAGGCGTGATAGTAAACGCGTTACCGGTTGGCGCGTAATCCCTTCTTTTACTTATTGTTGTTATGGGCGTGATAGTAAACCGTTATCGTTTGGGCGTGTAATCCCTTCTTTTTGTTGTTTAATTATTACGCCTTATATATATATATGGTATATATATTACGGTTATTCGGGCCTTGGTAAAAGATGGAAAAGTGAGTATAAACGGGGGAAGTGCTGCCGAAATTTCCGTAGATTTTGAGGGCTTTTTATTGGTATAAGTCTTCGATGATAAGAAAGGTTTGATAGGAGTACTATGACCATTTTAGGAGTGGAGTACTACGTGTGGCGTGATCTACTTGGCAAGGAGTAGCCGACGGGTTGAAAGTACTTGAGCGTTTTGCTTATTGTCGATAAATCGTCGCGAGGTATGTGAACCTCTTCCTATCTTTTCTAGCATGATTGTTGTGAACTATGTAGTGCGGTGAGACGCATACATGTGCTAAGTGATTTGGTTGGTTTAAAACATAGGGTGTTATGATAGCTTTATGGGAAGTTAGTTATAACGACCTTATGTAGTGAAAATGGTTTCGATGTTAGAAGTTAAGAGACTTGATCTTATAAGATAAGAGACTTAACTTATTTGTTTTAATGTGGATGTTGTGTGAAACCTCATTCGTGAGTAATGAGTACTTGGTTTTTTTAAAGGGATGATGTTTTACTGATTTCGGAAATCAGAATGTGTATCGACAGACCACTGCCGCGTTAATAAAAGAAAATGTATTGAATAATGATGTGTTGTATTAAAACCAGTAGAAACCTCCATCTGCATAGAAGCTAAGATGAGACAAAATGATATTACATTTTCTAGGTCATGGCTGCTGTAATAAGAATGTTGTAAACAAGAATAACCTACTCTCACGTAAGACATATATTACTCAATTGTTCTAAAAAGGAATTGAGTGATTAAGTTTATGAACTATGAAACCATTTGAAAATGAAGCTTGAGTAATTGAAACTAGGCAAACTGGAATTTAGGAAAAGAATGTTGTTACCTGATTTTGAAAAGGAATGTGGGTTGGTCATTCTAATACTACGTATCGGTGACTGTTATAAAAGTAATGGATCTCTTTTAAAAGAATTTAACGTACGTAGTACTTTAGGGTTAAAACCCGGATTTTGTCATAAAATGAAAGTACTTTGAGTTGTGTATAACTTGCCTATGCTTGTTGTGATAGCCTTTGTTGTGCAAAGCGTTGTATTTAATGTTACGCGTCTCGATGGAGGTCGGTTGGTAGTTGAGAACTTACTTGGGCGTGCGGCGTGTGGAGAAATTTCCGCACGCGTTCGTTGATAGTATTATTGTGGTTAATCGCTTTGGATATCACGACACGATGCGTAGCGCCGCGGGTATGTTTCCATTTTGATTATCGCCGGTGATTTCCTTTTGGACATCTTGACACGATGCGTAGCGCGCGGGTATGCGCCCATTTGGAATGCTGTCTATTGTTTCCCTTTCGACATACCGACACGATCGTGGCGCTGCGGGTATCGTCCATTTGGAATGTTGTCTTATTGTTTCCCTTTGGACATCGACCGCGATCGTAAGCGCACGGGTATGCTTCCATTTGGATTCTTTGTCTTGTTGTTATCATATCATAGATGGCGGTGAGAAGGTATTCCACGGGCATGATTGATGTTGTGGCGTGAGACCACGACTTGATATAATCGTTATATGTTGTATCTTGTAGTTTGGCTATCATACATATCTCTCGCTTTGTATAGAATTATGATTTCATTCTGATATTATCAGATTTCACATACTGTACTGTTATCTCGACCTCCTTGAGGCTGCGTTCATCGCCGCAGTAAGTACATCGATCGTGGATCCTCGCTCTTAGGACCACATTCAACAGATTGGGAAGCTCCGTTTCTCAGGAGACTTATCTTTTGGTATGTGTTTCCACTGAGTTGTAGGTTCTTGTACATTCGAGGGTATGGCGGGGCCACTGTCCGTCATAGTCGTTGTAAATCTTAAGTGCAGAGTAATCTTGTTGTGGCGGGGTTGTAAAGATTAAACTATTGAGTTTTATATATATCTTGAAGGCAAGCTTTTAGTTGGCTTTGTTTATTATTATATCTCTTGTTGCATGTCTAAGTTTTTATTTCCGTGGTTTTCTCGATGTTGTATCACTAGGGTGCCGGGGTAAGGCACGATAACGAGCCGGGCAGGCGTTACAAAAGTGGTATCAGAGCAGGAAATCCTCGGAAAGTGTCTACATACAGTGTCTAGTAGAGTATTGATTATCGGTGTGTTGTGCACCACATCTATAATCAGGAGGATATAGGACATTTAGGATTGGTTTCCATTCTTCTCATTCTGAGATCGTGCCTTAGAGCTGTGTTGTAAGTTGGACCCCTCTGACGTATCTCGTTTTTACGATTATGCCTCGCGCAAGGCAACGAGCCCGAAGGGCAAGCGGCCGAGGAGGCGCTAGTGAGATCTGAGAGTACGAGGCACGAGCCCTGCACACGAGATAGTACTTGACGGAGAGTTTGGCGACACCGCCAAAGCAGAGTTTAGAGCGCCAGCAGAGGTGCGAGACTCTGATACACGAGCCTCTCCGCGGCACACCGGCGAGATGAGACGGGTACAAGGAGATGGCGATTCGGCGGTCGTGGCGAATATGAGGATAGGGATGTAGCGATTCAGTTCGAAGCACCGATGGTTCACCCCGGCGAGATAGTTTGAGGCTACGGGACTTTACGAGTGTAGCCGCGAGTTTTATGGGTCGAGGCACGAGGATGATCCGCGAGAGTTCATCAAGCGATTCTGACGGATCATAGAGTGATCAAGGCGGAGACCAGTCGGTGGTCTAGGTTCGCATCGGTGCGTGATACCGCAATGATCGGTTTGATTCGTGGGAGCTCTCGGGAGAGAATGCACTTCCACCGTTTGGGACGAGTTTTGGGGCCTTCGCACATTTCTTGCCTCGCGGATGAGGAGGGCTCGGGCAGATTTTTGATGTTGAGGCGAGAATGGGCGTGCGATTGAGTACAACGTGGAGTTCGACTCGTTGGCGGTATGTTCCGCTTTAGTAGCTTGCATGGAGGATAGGGTGCATCGCTACGTCACCGCTAGATGATTATATGGTGAGTCTTGTGCGGGTGTTTCTCTTGAGGGCATGGACATTGCCCGTCTGAGCTCATGCGCTAGGATGTGAGGCACGAGAGGTCGGCGGAATGACCGGGATCGCGAGAAGAGGGCCGGGGCAGGTCCTTTGGTGACTTTCGAGGCGGACCGCCTCAGCCCGAGCTAGTTATGTACCCGCGATCTGCAGTGGTCCTCCACCGTCTTGAGAAGCGGTCGTGGCTCGAGGTTCAGATTTTCGGGAGAGCAGGGGTGTTAACCAGCTGAAGCCACCCCTACCTCGTTGTGACCATTGTGGTAGACTCCATTTTGGAGAGTGTCGTGCTAAATGGGAGTTTGTTTTGCATGCGGCCAGCGAGGCCATTTGCGAACTGTCAGGCAAGGGAAGTACGGATGTTACGACTCGACTTCAGGATCGGTGGCTGGTTCATCGCGCCTACGATTATGCGCCTGCCGGGCCTATGATTAGAGAGGAGCGGTAGATTCAGGTATATCCTTAACCCTCTAGAGTTTTGGTATGCTTATTATGATGGTCTCATTATTATGTGCTATGTACGAATAGCGTTGTGTTAATTGTGAGTTAGAAAACATGCTTAGTTGGGAGGATACGTGTGGGGGCATGGAAAGTGTGAACCTTAGAGTTTTATACGTGGAGACCTTAGAGGCGAGGCCGTCTTGAGTGGGTGATTTTACGGTTGGTCTTTGCCGATGTACTTGGTATGCGGGGAAATATTGTGGGATAATTACATGGGTAGTGTGAGATGGAAGTGGTAGCTTTCGTGGCGTGAATTAGTAAGATTGTTCGGTCGGGAACAAGAGTTTGGCGTGATTGGGGTCGGGTTGAGGACCATTTGCGGGTCAACCGTAACGGTTTAGGGTGGGGTCGGTTGGGTGGTCCGCCGGTGGTAGGTCACGAGGATGCTAGGCCCAGTTTGTATGATCATCGTATGAGTTCGTGGATCGTTGACAAGAATCGGATCGTGAAGGCCGGGAATGGCCTTAGAGTAAATTGAAGCTAGTGGGAGCTGTTGTAAGATTAGAAATGATTCCTCGTTGGCTTGGATTTGAGTTTTGCGCACATGTTATATTCTGGCCATTGGTGGCATGATCGGTTTTGTAAGTATAGTAGTGAAGACTATACCGACACAAGTACGTTTGGAGACTTAGAATGAACATTCGGGACGAATGTTTCTAAGAGGAAGAATGTTATACCCGTAGTTCCGTGGTTTATAGGTGAGGATATACGTGCGAGATTACGGAAATTTTGGAAAGAAAGAAAGATGTGATTTTTCGCGGAAAAGTTTAGGTTTTTGTGAAGAAAAAGGTTCGTTAATGGAATGGATTCCCGTTTGTGTCGGACTTCTTAGAATATTTGAGAATTATGGAATTTTATTTAGGAAATGGTCACGTGGGGCCACGGGTGAAATTTACGGTTTTGTGGGGCCGCTTTGTTTTTGAGATTTTGGCCATTATGGATATTTTGGAAGATGAAATATTTTGGGCCAGTAGGAGGCGACACGTGTCACCCCCAGGTGGCTCTTGGCCGAAATCCTTGGACAAGTGGCAAGACAAGTGGCCTTGTCTTGCAAGATATTTTTAGCTTGGACAAGTGGCTTGTGGGGCCACACACACTTGTCCCCAATCTCACCACACACTTGCCTTCATCCTAACCCTTGGTGGTCTTATATATACACCCTTAGTTGATGAAAACTCCCACACTTAACCATTTCAGACTTGACAAAATACTCTCTCCCTTGAACATTGCTCTCGCCAAGACCTTGTTCTTGAGCAAAGATTTGTCCAACAATTCTTAAAACTCTTAAGTGTTCTTCCCAAAGTGTTAGGAAGATTGTGTACCAAGTGTTGGAGAAGATTTCACACCACAACCTATTCTTGATGCCTTGGTAGAAAGTTCCAAGTTTGGAACCCTAAGTGTTCTTCACTTTTTGGAGTTGAATCTTGAAGAGGAGTTGGTTAGGAGCTTCTATGGGTTGCTTGTAGCGGATTGGAATGTAAAGATTTGGAGCTAAGACTTGCTTGGAGCGATATTAAGTTCTTGGATAGATTTTGGGCTATTTGAGGTAGTAAATCTTAACCTCTTTGTGATTTGGTAATTTTTACATATATTATAAGTATATATGGATTATATAATATATGGAGTAAGTTGGAAGAGTTGGATCTTGTTAAAAGAAAAGTTGGCCGTTTGCCATTAAAATGGTAAGCGTATCTTACTTGCTAAGCTAATAACAAAGTAACTATAACTTATATTAAGAATGGAAATATAAGTTGGATGACTAATGAGTAAATTGGACAAAGTTGGCGAGGACTGACTCGAATCAGTATTTACTTTGGACCGTATTTACTTTGGTATGTATTTACATTGGGTGTATTTACATTTCAAGGGAAGATTTTTCAATCGCGTTCCGTTTGGGCGTGTGATCCTTTTTAATTATTGTATTGTTATGAAGGCGTGATAGTAAACGCGTTCGGTTGGCGCGTAATCCCTTCTTTTACTTATTGTTGTTATGGGCGTGATAGTAAACGCGTTACCGTTTGGGCGTGTAATCCCTTCTTTATGTTGTTTAATTATTACGCCTTATATATATATATGGTATATATATTACGGTTATTCGGGCCTTGGTAAAAGATGGAAAAGTGAGTATAAGCGGAAGTCTTCAAATTTCCGTAGATTTTGAGGGCTTTTTATTGGTATAAGTCTTCAATGATAAGAAAGGTTTGATAGAGTACTATGACCATTTTAGGAGTGGAGTACTACGTGTGGCGTGATCTACTTGGCTTAAGGAGTAGCGGGTTGAAGTACTTGGGCGTTTTGCTTATTGTCGATAAATCGTCGAGGTATGTGAACCTCTTCCTATCTTTTCTAGCATGATTGTTGTGAACTATGTAGTACGGTGAGACGCATGTGCTAAGTGATTTGGTTGGTTTAAAACATAGGGTGTCATGATAGCTTTATGGGAAGTTAGTTATAACGACCTTATGTAGAGTGAAAATGGTTTCTTGATGTTAGAAGTTAAGAGACTTGATCTTATAAGATAAGAGACTTAACTTATTTGTTTTAATGTGGATGTTGTGTGAAACCTCATTCGTGAGTAATGAGTACTTGGTTTTTAAAGGGATAATGTTTCTTGATTTGAAATCGAGAATGTGTATCGACAGGACGGCTGCGGCGTTAATAAAAGAAAATGTATTGAATAATGATGTGTTGTATTAAAACCAGTAGAAACCTCCATCTGCATAGAAGCTAAGATGAGACAAAATGATATTACATTTTCTAGGTCATGTTTCGTAATAAGAATGTTGTAAACAAGAATAACTACTCTCGTAAGACATATATTACTCAATTGTTCTAAAAAGGAATTGAGTGATTAAGTTTATGAACTATGAAACCATTTGAAAATGAAGCTTGAGTAATTGAAACTAGGCAAACTGGAATTTAGGAAAAGAATGTTGTTACCTGATTTTGAAAAGGAATGTGGGTTGGTCATTCTAATACTACGGGTATCGGGTGACTTTTATAAAAGTAATGGATCTCTTTTAAAAGAATTTAACGTACGTAGTACTTTAGGGTTAAAAACCCGGATTTTGTCATAAAATGAAAGTACTTTGAGTTGTGTATAACTTGCCTATGCTTGTTGTGATAGCCTTTGTTGTGCAAAGCGTTGTATTTCTGTGTTACCGCGTCTCTCGATGGAGGGTCGGTTGACTGGTTGAGAACTTACTTGGGCGTCTGGCGTGTGGCGGAGAAATTTCACGCATGCGTTCTGCTGATAGTATTATTGTGGTTAATCGCTTTGGATATATCGACACGATGCGTGGCGCTGCGGGTATGTTTCCATTTTGATTATCGCTGGTGATTTCCTTTTGGACATACCGACCGCGATGCGTAGCGCACGGGTATCGTCCATTTGGAATCTTTGTCTATTGTTTCCCTTTGGACATACCGACACGATCGTAGCGCGCGGGTATCGTCCATTTGGAATGTTGTCTTATTGTTTCCCTTTGGACATCGACACGATGCGTAGCGCGCGGGTATGCTTCCATTTGGATTGTCTTGTTGTTATCATATCATAGGCCGCCGCGATGAGAAGGTATTCCACGCATGATTGATGTTGTGGGCGTGAGACCACGACTTGATATAATCGTTATATGTTGTATCGTAGTTTGGCTATCATACATATCTCCCGCTTTGTATAGATTATGATTTCATTCTGATATTATGCAGTTTCACATACCAGTACTGTTGTCTTGACCTCGCCCGAGCTGCGTTCATCTGCAGGTAGAGTACATCGGCCGTGGATCCTCGCCTTAGGACCACGTTCAGCGTATTGGGAAGCTCCGTTTCTCCGGAGACTTATCTTTTGGTATGTGTTTCCGTGAGTTGTAGGTTCTTGTACATTCTGGGGTATGGCGGGGCCCTGTCCCGTCATAGTCGTTGTTAATCTTAAGTGCTGTAATCTTGTTGTGGCGGGGTTGTAAAGGATTAAACTGCTCGTGTTTTATATATATCTGAAGGCAATCGTTTTGGTTGCTTTATTATTATATCTCTTGTTGCATGTCTAAGTTTTTATTTCATTGGTTTTTCTCGATGTTGTATCACTAGGGTGCGGGGTAAGGCACGATGCCCCGAACGGGCAGGCGTTCGATTCTTCTCATGCTTCCGGTGTAGAGATCGTAAACTATAACTTTGCCGTCTTTGCGTGATCTGCAAGACGCACTTCGACACCCGCATCGCAATAAACCACATATCCGTCTAAACCTCTGAAGAGTAAGCTGGCGGCCGCCAATTTCTCTTCGATTGGAAACTCTCACAAGCATCCGCCCCGGAACATAGCCGCTCGAGTCGCCTAGTCAAAGGTGCTGAGATGGAAGCAAACTTCTCCACAAATCTCCGATAATAACCTGCAAGGCCCAAAAAGTTGCTCACCTCCGTTGGTGTAGTGGGTCTGGGCCAAGTTTTGACTGCCTCAATCTTTGCTGTATCAACCCGAATACTATCGACCCCGATAACATGCCCTAAGAAAGCCACTGAGGCCAAACAAAACTCGCATTTCGAGAACTTGGCATACAATCGCGGTCGGAGGACTCAATACCGCCTCAGTGATGCGCATGCTCGCTCGCGCGAATAAACCAGTATATCATCAATGAATACTATAACAAACATATCCAAGAATGGCTTGAACACCCGGTTCATCAAATCCATGAATACTTGTTACACCCCATAAATTCAAGAGGATAAGTTAAGAGCGTACGAAAGGAAAGAAGATTTGAACTTGGAAACTTAGGTTGGCAAAAGGTTGTGGGCAGACTTTTAGTCAACTTTAGAGCGGTATATCTCCTAGTTCCTTAGGAGTTTTGAGGAGTTTTAAAATACTAGTATGAAGGTTGTTGAGTCTAGTTTCCAACGCAACAAACCACTCGTCGATTGGATATCGGGGTAGGAAGTTACGGGCGTTAGAAGTTCTGTGGGCTGACGCAGAGGATAGATTTCCCAGCAGGCGTCGCAGCACCGCGGCGCCGTCATCAGGGCCGCGGCGCCGATAATTCTGAAAATCCTCTGAGGTTGCAGCGCCGCGACGCCGGCTGCAGGGCTGCGGCGCCAAGGCGGGATTTTTACGCGGAAAGGGCGAAAAACAGGGGATATTTTGATAGAAGGCCTATGGGAGGGTGACAAGTGTCCCTCCCATCTTTTTGACCAATTGAGGGTCTTATTTTAGGACCAAGTCTTCAAGACTTGGCCATTTGCAAGGTTTCCCTAAGAAACATCCCTCTCCTCTCTCTCAAATTGATGAACCCCGGTGAGATTTTTGGAAAGGCTTCAAGAAGGAAAAGTGTTGGCAAGCTTGTAGAGGGCTCGTGTGGATAATTTTAAAGTGAAGAAGATTTCGGAAAGAGGGCTTCTTGAGGTAAAATCTTTACCTTCTTGTGTAAATGAAGATTTCAAGTTATAGTAGTTAAGAAATGAGCAAGTGGTTGTTATATTAAAGTTTGAAAAGATTTGGATCTTGTAGTCTTGTGGAAAACCGAAAAGGGGCATGTTAGCCACTCATGTTGAAATCAATTCGGTTGTTAGCTAAAAATCGTTGCATGTTATACATAGGAGGGTATATAATTGGTTATGATTTATATAACATGTTGGGATAACGAGTTGCGTTAGAAGGATATTGAAAGGAAATTGATAATTGTTGTGATATTATAGCCGAATGTGGCTTGGAATTATTGGATGGTTTTGTATTATTGTGGGGCAGAATTTTACGCATCCTGTAAAGGCGTGTAATCCCCTTTTTGTTAGCTGAATTGTTGTGCCTTAAATGCGGCGTTTGGTTATTGAATTCGGACCTTGAAAAAGGTGGAAAAGTACGTAGAAACAAGGGAAGTGTTGTCCGATTTTTCCCGTAGAACAAGGGATTTTACATTAGAATATCCTACGTTGAAATCAGAAGCTAATAGACGTATTATGGTCGTTATAGGTTGACATCTACGGACGACATATTGGACTTGGCAAGTGGATTAAACTAAAAAGGTATGTGAAAACTTTCTTAGCTTTTGAGCATGAGTAGTTATAACTGTATGGTACGACAGACGTACGTGATTTAAACAAGGTAAAGTCATTTGATATACTTGACTTGTTTTAAAGATGCCTAGTCGGTTGAGTTAGAGGATTAACTCACTTGTCCTTGAGAAAAGGTTATAAGAATGGGTTATTCTAATGGGGTAAAAAAGGACTTCTTGACGTGAAAAAGTATGGAATACTTGATTTGAAAGTATTGATTCTAGAACTATTATAAAGATAAGAACTTGTTGTCTAAGTTAAGAATTTTTTCTTTTAAAGTAAAGAGACTTGAGGCATTTTGAAAGTTGTGTAACTTGATTTGAAGTACAAGTCTCTTGGTCATAAAAAGAAGGAAGTTGTTTAAGACATAAGGAGTTATAACGGCTTTATGGGAGGTTAGTTATGACGACCTTATGAAAGGATAAGATTGTCTTAGTTCTAAAGCATAAAGTTAGTATAACGGCTTTATGGGAAGTTGGTTATAATAACTTTATGGAAGGTTAAAGAAATGGTTTTTCTCGAATAAGGTAAATCTAGATAAAAGAATGGAAGCTAAGAAAGGCAATTTGATTTAAAGGCATCAATTGCTTAAAGTTTTAAATGAGGGTCACTTGGTTTAGAAGCCGAAGCATATTTCTAATAGTATAGTGACTTGTTTGAAATGTAGATAAGCCTTGATACTACGGGTGTTAGTATCTTGGGGTCTTATGTGGAAAAGGGATCTTGGAAAGAATAGAAATACATAGTACTTTGGGTTGAAATTCCCCGGACTTGTTAAGTGATATGGAAAGCTCCTTAAGGTCATAAAATGAGATCCATTTTGTATGTTAATGAAAGTCTAAATAAGTTGTTACACCCCGTAAATTCAAGAGGTTAAGTTAAGAATGTATGAAAGAAAATAAGATTTGAATTTGAAAAGTTGGGTTGGCAAAAGGTTGTGGGCAGACTTTCAGTCAACTTTGGAGCGGTATATCTCCTAGTTCCTTAGGAGTTTTGAGGAGTTTTAAAAGACTAGTATGAAGGTTGTTGAGTCTAGTTTCCAACACAACAAACCACTCGTCGATTGGACATCGGGGTAGGAAGTTACGGGCGTTAGAAGTTCTGTGGGCTGACGCAGAGGACAGACTTCCCAGCAGGCGTCGCAGGTCGCGGCGCTATCACTGACTGCTCGGGGCGTGTGGTGCCTTACCCGGGCACCCAAGTAGTCATACATCAGAGTGATCAGCGGAATATAAAAACAAGACATGAAACAGTTGTAAAATGAGACACAGTTTATCTGAAGAAAAGCTTGCCTTTCGGCATATATATATAATTAAAATATCATGCTCAAGGGTATAGGAAGAATCACATACCTTCTCGGCGAAAACCTCCTGCCAAGTCGAATATGTCGCATGAAGAATCAGCCTATAACCAACACGTCTATCAACGTCTGAAGCATCAGTATAAAGCTTTAGCGAGAGGTTCTCTATTATGGGAATTTGGGCGACTTCCTACCCTAGCTATACGATCTCGTAAGCGATCTATGTGAGTACAATTCAATTATTCTTCTTTAAACCCTTCTTGTGATATGATTCAATTCTATTCTGTAATATCCTTCTAAGTATTTTATACTTATTCTTATACTTCTACAGTATGCATTACCTAATTATAAAAGACGGGTAAGATTATTTACCTCGATAAGCCCAATATAATCCGAGTATAAACGTCGATCCTGAGCGAGGTTTAGCTCCTAAGTTGTACGCTCCGATAGCTCCAAGGAAACCTTAGAAGTTCTTCACAACTTCTACTAAGTACTAAGGGATTTGGGCTAGGGTATTTTGGGCATTATAACAATACTAGAAGGCAACTTTTCTACCAAGGGAGGGGGGGTAGATTGTTATACCCCGTAGTTGCAAGGTATGTATGTGAGGACGTACGTACGAGAGTACGGCAGAAATTTTGAAAAGAAAGAAAGATGTGAGTTTTCGACGGAAAAGTTTCCGGTTATTTGTGAAGGAAAAAGGTTCGTTAATGGGAATTGGATTCCCAGATTTGGTATTCGGACTTCCTGGAATATTAGAGAATTATGGAATTTTATTTTCGGAAATGGTCACGTGGGGCCCACGGGAGAAATTTACGGTTTTGTGGGGCCCGCTTTGTTTTTGAGATTTCCGGTAAATTGGATATTTTCGGAAGATGAAATATTAAGGCGAATCGAAGCGACACGTGTCACCCCATGGCACCACTGGCGATTTTACATTCGGGGCACAACACTTTGGTTAAGTCGTTTTTGACGAAACGTTTTTGCGTAGCTGCGAAGGAAAATTCGGCTATGTCGTTTAGTATTTTGAATTTTTCCGAGAGGCGGGCGTTTTGGACCAACGAGAGGGCAACACTTGGCACCCTCGTTGGTGGACAGAAGAAGTCGGCCAGGGCCGAATGAATGGGCAAGTGGAGGAAGATATTTGTGTAGATATTTGTGAGGTTTTGTGGAGTAGGGTTAGGGTGCACTTGGCTTGATCTTGGCCTTACACTTGTGTAGCACTTGGCTAGATCTTGGCCATTGGTTGGCCTTTGGCTTTGCTATAAATACCCCTCCCTTGTGAAGACTTATTCATTCACTCCTCACTTTGTCCAAGTCTTGAAATACCCCTCCGCTCTTCTTGTTGTTCTCGTCCTAAGCCTCTACCTCCCCGAGTTACCTTGGCGAGAGCACCCTCCCCTCATGTGGTGCCTTGGCCGTAGGTACCACTAGCCTAGTTGTTTTCGTATAATACCCCGTGTTGTGGTGTAGAAATACTCCCCTAGTATTGTTGTAATGCCCAAAATACCTTAGCCTTGTACCTTGTAGTATTCCAAAGATACCTCTTTACGTAGAGTCCGGAAATACTACCTTTTGTCCTTTTTAGTCTCAAACCGAAACCCTAAGGAAATCTTCATCGTTGGTTGAAGTATGTGAGTAGAAGTTGGTTAGAACTTCTAAGGGTTGTTTGGAGTGGTTTGGGCGCTGGTGGAGCTAAACCTTGCTCAGGAGCGACATTATAACTTGGATAATTTTGGGCTTATCGAGGTAATTATCTTGTCCCTCTATTGTAATTAGAAATTACATGTTTGTTAGAGTATATAGTTGAAGTATACTATATATGGAACTATACTTAGTATTCGGCAATGTCTTTTGACTTAAGCCTGAAGAATAAAGAATCGAATGACCCAGATTTACATAGGATGTATGCGATGACTTGGGTAGAATTGTACACTTCCGGTTAGACGTTTAAACCCCGCGGTTGGCAGTAGCGGCCTCGATAGAGGAGGAGATTCTGTTTGTTGGGGAGAGTCGCCGAATTTTCTATAGAAAGATAGAAACTTGTGTTTTGGGGTTAATAGACGTTTGTGACCTCTATAGGTTGAAGTACCTACGTGTGGCGCGATTTACTTGGCTTAAGGAGTAGCCGACTGTTTGGAGCATTTTGCTATTAGTCGATACTCGTCGCGAGGTATGTGAACCTCTTCCTATCTTTTCTAGCATGATTGTTGTGAACTATGTAGTACGGTAGACGTACATGTGCTAAGTGATTTGGTTGGTTTAAAACATAGGGTGTTATAATAGCTTTATGGGAAGTTAGTTATAACGACCTTATGTAAGTGAAAATGGTTTACTGATGTTAGAAGTTAAGAGACTTGATCTTATAAGATAAGAGACTTAACTTATTTGTTTTAATGTGGATGTTTGTGTGAAACCTCATTCGTGAGTAATGAGTACTTGGTTTTAAAGGGATAATGTTTCTTGATTTGGGAATCGAGAATGTGTATCGACAGACACTGCAGCGTTAATAAAGGAAAATGTATTGAATAATGATGTGTTGTATTAAAACCGGTAGAAACCTCAATCTGCATAGAAACTAAGATGAGACAAAATGATATACATTTTCTAGATCATGGCCTTGTAATAAGAATGTTGTAAACAAGAATAACCTACTCTCGTATGGCGCATATATTACTCAATTGTTCTAAAAAGGAATCAAGTGATTAAGTTTATGAACTATGAAACCATTTGAAAATGAGAAGCTTGAGTAATTGAAACTAGGCAAACTGGAACTTAGGAAAAGAATATTGTTACTTGATTTTGAAAAGGAATGTGGGTTGGTCATTCTAATACTACGGGTATCGGGTGACTTTTATAAAAGTAATGGATCTCTTTTAAAAGAACTTAACGTATGTAGTACCTTGGGGTTAAAAACCCGGACTTTGGCATAAAATGAAAGTACTTGTGTTGTTGTGAAACTTGCCTATGCTTGTTGTTGTGAAACTTGCCTATGCTTGTTGTTGTGAAACTTGCCTATGCTTGTTGTTGTGAGACTTGCCTATGCTTGTGATGATAGCCTTTGTTGTGCAAGTGTGGTATTTACGTATTCTGGCGTCTCGGTAGAGGCGGTTGACTTGTTGAGAACTTACTTGGGCGTCTTTGGCGGTGATGGAGAATTCCACGGGTATGTTTCCATTTTGATTCTTGTCTTGTTGTTGATGTCACATGGGCGTGTCTACCGTCTGATATTAGGGCATCACGTGCGGCGGGTTGATTACGATATATGGTTATTCGCAACATGGGCGTGTCTACCGTCTGATGTCCGGGGCATGTGGCCGTGCGGCGGGGTTGACCACGATATATGGTTATTGAGGTACATGGCGTATCTGCCGTCTGATGTCCGAGGCATGTGGCGTGCGGCGCTTGTGTGTTGCATCATGGACATGTCTACCGTGCACGATTCCGGGGCATGTGGCCATGATGCGAACATGATGGATGTGGTGGGCGTGAGACCCGTAGTTATACTGAGTGGTGACTTTGGCGTGAGTCACGACTTGGCTAGTTATGTTGTGAGCGTAGTTTGGTTATCATACATGTCTCTGCTTTATATAGACTAGTATGATTTCATTCTGATATTTCTGATTTCACATACTTGGTACTGTTGTCTTGACCTCGCCCGA
Organism: Przewalskia tangutica; assembly: GCA_029844215.1. NCBI lineage: Eukaryota > Viridiplantae > Streptophyta > Magnoliopsida > Solanales > Solanaceae > Przewalskia > Przewalskia tangutica. The sequence goes on from CM056720.1 coordinate 58,271,520, forward strand.
AATTGCGTTCATCTGCATGGTAGAAATCGTTAATTTGTCGATCCGCGTAGGATCACGTTTAGCGTTTTTGGAAGCTCGTTTCGTCGGAGGCTTATCCTTAGTATGTGTTCACTGAGTTGTAGATTCTTGTACATTCGAGGTATGGCGAGCCGTCCGTCATAGTTGTTGTATAAATCTTAAGTGCAGTAATCTTGTTGTGGCGGGGTTTGTAAAAGGATAAGCTGTTGGGTTTATGTATATACACGAAGGCAACCGTTTGGTTGGCTTGTTTATTTATGATATCTCTTGTTTCATGATTCATATTTTATATTTGATTTTCTCGATGTTGTATCACTAGGGTGCGGGTAAGGCACGATGTGAGCGAGTTCGGCGTTACAAAAGTGGTATCGAGCGATTAATCCTCGGAAAGTGTCTCTGACCGTGTCTAGTAGAGTCTTGATTATCGATGTGTTGTGCACCACATCTATAATCAGGAGGCTCTGAGACATTTAGGATTAGTTTCCATTCTTCTCATTCGAGATCGTGCCTTAGAAATGTTGTAAGTTGTACCCTCAGCGTATCTCGTTTTACGATTATGCCTCCGTGAGCAACGAGCCGAAGGGCAAAGCGGCGAGTGCTTGCTAGTGAATCTGAGAGTATGAGGCGCGAGCCCGAGCAGTACGAGTTGTGCTTGAGCGGCGGGTTTCACAACGTCGCCCGGCACCAGCGAGTTTAGGCGCGGCGATGGGCGTGAGACTCTGATGCACGAGCCTCCGGGTCGCGATGCAGGGGAGATGGTCGCGAGAGATGGCGATTATTGGCGAGTTGTGGCGAATGAGCAGTGAATCTGATTCGGTTCGATGCACTGATGGTTCACCCGGCGGCGATTTGAGGCTACGGATTTCCTTAGTTGTAGCACTTTGAGTTTTACGTGGCGGAGGATGATCCGCGAGTTCATCCGTCGATTCTGAGAGATCGTGCGGGTGATCAAGCTTGAGCGAAGTCTGTGACATTTGGTTCGCGTCAATTTGCGTGACACATGGTCGATTGGTTTGACTTGGGAGCTTTCGGGGAGCATGCACTTCCGAAGTTTGGGATGAGTTTTGGGGCCTTCACGACACATTTCTTGCCTCCACAGATGAGGAGGCTCGGGCGGATTTTTGATGTTGAGCGAGCGCGTCTGATTCGGGAGTACAATGAGTTCGACTCATTGGCGGTATGTTCCGCATTAGTAGCTAGTATGGAGGATCGAGTGCACCGATATGTTACGAGCTCGATGATTACCTAGCGAAGTTGTTGGTGTTTCACCGGTAGGGCATGGACATTGCCGCATCTGAGCTCATGCACTTGGAGTGCGAGCGCGAGATCGGCAGGTGGACGCGGCAGAAGAAGGCCAGCGGCGGATATTTTGGCGACGCTTCGAGGCGGACCGCCTCGGATACTAGTTTTGTACCTCCGCCATTCTGAGTGGTCCTCGCGACGCCGGGACCGCAGGATATTGAGGCGGTCGGGGCTCCGGGTTTGATGTTGGGGAGTAGGGGTGTTGGCGGATCACGATCACCCCTACCACGGTGTGGTCGATGTGGTAGACCGCATTCGGGAGTGTCGTAGTACGAGGAGCTTGTTATTCTGCGGCCGTCGTGGCCATGTGAAGAAGCGTGCTTATAAGAGGTTCAGGCCACGACTCGACCGAGGATCGATGGTGGTTCATCACGCCTACGATTATGCGCCTGCAGGCCTATGATTAGAGTGGAAGCGGTAGCTTGGTATATCCTTAACCCTCAGAGTTTTGGTATCTTGATATGATGATCTCATTATTATGTGCTATGTGTGCGAATAGCGTTGTGTTAATTGTGAGTTAGAAAACATGGGTAGTTGGGAGGCTAAGTATGGGGTCATGGTAAGTATGAACCTAGGCGTATCACGATGAGACCTTAGGTGCGTCGTCTTGAGTTAAAGATTTATTTTGTGTTTGACCACTTATCAGTAATAGTATACGTGGGATTTATTTGTGTGATAAGTCCGTGGGTAGTGTGAGATGGAAGTGGTAGCTTTCATGATGGGAATTAGTAAGATTGTTCGGATCGGGAACAAGAGTTTGCACGGTTGAAGTGGGTTTAGGACCATTTGCGGGTCAAACCGTAACCAGTTTGGGGTGGGGCGATTCTGGGTGGTCGCCAGTGGTAGAAGTCACGAGGTGCTAGGCGAGTTTAGACGACCATCGTATGAGTTTGTGGATGTGTTCGACGGGAATCGTTCGTGAAGGCGGGAATGGCCTTAGGAATATTACTGTAGAGATGACCAAGTTTGGAGGTGGTGACTCAAGGTTTTGGAGGCGAAGTAATGATGAAGTATGGTACGTCTTGGGAGAATTCAAGCGTTCGAGAAGGGCACGACGAGTAAGGAAGAAGAGAGGGCGTATGTTATTTAGTGGCGGTATTGGCGTTGACAACTTGTTAGAGGAACTTTATCGATATCCGTCTTGAGAAGGAACATTCGGGACGAATGTTTCTAAGGAGGAGAATGTTATACCCGTAGTTGCAAGGTATGTATGTGAGGACGCACGTGCAGTGCGTGAAATTTTGAAAAGAAAGAAAGATGTGAGTTTTGACGGAAAAGTTTAGGTTATTTGTGAAGGAAAAAGGTTCGTTAATGGGGTGGATTCCCAGATTTGGTATTCGGACTTCTGGAATATTAGAGAATTATGGATTTTATTTTGGAAATGGTCACGTGGGGCCACGGAGAAATTTACTGGTTTTGTGGAAGCTTTGTTTTGAGATTTCCATTAAATTGGATATTTTCTAAGATGAAATATTAGGCGAATCGGGGCGACACGTGTCACCCCGTATGCACCCTGGCGATTTTACATTTGGGCACAACACGGTTAAGTCGTTTTTGGCCAAACGTTTGCGTAACTGCGAAGGGAAAATTCGGCTATGTCGTTTAGTATTTTTGCGAATTTTTCCGAGAGGCGGGCGTTTTGGACCAACGAGAGGCAACACTTGGCACCTCGTTGGTGGACTGAAGGTCGGCTAGGGCCGAATGAATGGGCAAGTGGAGGAAGATATTTGTGTAGATATTTGTGAGGTTTTGTGGAGTAGGGTTAGGGTGCACTTGGCGATCTTGGCCTTACACTTGTGTAGCACTTGGCTAGATCTTGGCGTTGGTTGGCCTTTGGCTTTGCTATAAATACCCTCCATGTGAAGACTTATTCATTCACTCCTCACTTTGTCAAGTCTTGAAATACCCTCCTCTAGCACATTTGTTCTCGTCCTAAGCCTCTACCCTCCTCGAGTTACCTTGGCGAGAGCCACCCTCCCCTTTGTGGTGCCTTGGCGTGGTACCACTAGCCTAGTTGTTATCGTATAATACCCCGTGTTGTGGTATAGAAATACGCTCCTAGTATTGTTATAATGCCCAAATACCTTAGCCTTGTACCTTGTAGTATTCCAAAGATACCTCTATACGTAGAGTCAGGAAATACTACCTTTTGTCCTTTAGTCTCAAACCAAAACCTAAGGAAATCTTCATCGTTGGTTGAAGTATGTGAGTAGAAGTTGGTTAGAACTTCTAAGGGTTGTTTGGAGTGGTTTGGGCGCATTGAGTGAGCTAAACCTTGCTCGGGAAGCGACATTATAACTTGGATAATTTTGGGCTTATCGAGGTAATTATCTTGTCCCTCTATTGTAATTAGAAATTACATGTTTGTTAGAGTATATAGTTGAAGTATACTATATATGGAACTATACTTAGTATTCGGCAATGTCTTTTGACTTAAGCACGAAGAATAAAGAATCTGAATGTATTTACATAGGGTGTATTGCGATAGACTTGGGTAGAATTGTACCACGTCAGGTTAGGCGTGTAAACCCCGGTTGGCTTGGTGGCCGGCCTCGATAGAGGAGGAGATTTCTGTTTGTTGCGGGAGAGTCTTTGCGAATTTTCTATAGAAAGATAGAAACTTGTGTTTTGGGGTTAATAGGCGTTTGTGACCTCTATAGGTTGAAGTACCTACGTGTGTGGCGATTTACTTGGCTTAAGGTAGCATTGTTTGGAGCATTTTGCTATTAGTCGATACTAAATCGCGAGGTATGTGAACCTCTTCCTATCTTTTCTAGCATGATTGTTGTGAACTATGTAGTACGGTAGGCGTACATGTGCTAAGTGATTTGGTTGGTTTAAAACATAGGGTGTTATAATAGCTTTATGGGAAGTTAGTTATAACGACCTTATGTAAATGAAAATGGTTTCTTGATGTTAGAAGTTAAGAGACTTGATCTTATAAGATAAGAGACTTAACTTATTTGTTTTAATGTGGATGTTTGTGTGAAACCTCATTCGTGAGTAATGAGTACTTGGTTTTAAAGGGATAATGTTTCTTGATTTGGGAATCGAGAATGTGTATCGACAGGACCAGCTGCAGCGTTAATAAAGGAAAATGTATTGAATAATGATGTGTTGTATTAAAACCGGTAGAAACCTCAAATCTGCATAGAAACTAAGATGAGACAAAATGATATACATTTTCTAGATCATGCATTCTTTAATAAGAATGTTGTAAACAAGAATAACCTACTCTGTATGAAGGCATATATTACTCAATTGTTCTAAAAGAATCAGTGATTAAGTTTATGAACTATGAAACCATTTGAAAATGAGAAGCTTGAGTAATTGAAACTAGGCAACCGGAACTTAGGAAAGAATATTGTTACTTGATTTTGAAAAAGGAATGTGGGTTGGTCATTCTAATACTACGGGTATCGGGTGACTTTGATAATAGTAATGGATCTCTTTTAAAGAACTTAACGTATGTAGTACCTTGGGGTTAAAAAAAACCCGGACTTTGGCATAAAATGAAAGTACTTTGTGTTGTTGTGAAACTTGCCTATGCTTGTTGTTGTGAAACTTGCCTATGCTTGTTGTTGTGGAACTTGCCTATGCTTGTTGTTGTGGAACTTGCCTATGCTTGTGTTGATAATCTTTGTTGTGCAAGTGTGGTATTTCTGTGTTACCGCGTCTCTCGGTAGAGGGCCGGTTGACTTGTTGAGAACTTACTTGGACGTGCTGGCAGTGATGGAGAATTCCACGGGTATGTTTCCATTTTGATTACTGTCTTGTTGTTGATGTCACATGGGCGTGTCTACCGTCTGATGAGGCGCATGCGGCCATGCGGCCGGGTTGATTACCGATATATGGTTGTGCGCAACATGGGCGTGTCTACACGTCTGAGATTCCGGCGTGGCGTGCGGCGGGGTTGACCACCGGTATATGGTTATTGAAGTACATGGGCGTGTCTGCCGTCTGATATCAGGGGCATGTGGCCATGCGGCCTTGTTATTATTGTTGCATCATGGACATGTCTACACCCGTCACGATTCGGGGCATGTGGCCATGATGCGAACATGATGGATGTGGTGGCGTGAGACCATAGTTATACTTGAGTGGTGACTTTGAGCGTGAGTCCACGACTTATTCTTTGTTATGTTGTGAGCGTAGTTTGGTTATCATACATGTCTCACCTTTATATAGACTAGTATGATTTCATTCTGATATTTCTGATTTCACATACTTGGTACTGTTGTCTTGACCTCCTTGAAGTGCGTTAAATCTGCATGGTAGAAATGCATTGCATCGATCCATTGTAGGATCACGTTCAGCGTTTTTGGAAGCTCCGTTTCTGGAGCTTATCCTGGTATGTGTTCCCGAGTTGTAGATTCTTGTACATTCGGGGTATGGCGAATACTGTCCGTCATAGTTGTTAATATAAATCTTAGAGTGCATGTAATCTTGTTGTGGGCGGGGTTTGTAAAAGGATAAGCATTGGGTTTATGTATATACTGCTGAAGGCATTGTTTGGTTGCTTTGTTTATTTATGATATCTCTTGTTTCATGATTCATATTTTATATTCCGCTGATTTTCTCGATGTTGTATCACTAGGGTGCAGGGTAAGGCACTGATGTGGGCCGGAGTTCGGGCGTTACATAGATTCGGCTAGGCTAGGGGATAGCCTCGGCTAAGCTTCTCAAAAAGGGGAGGTGTTTGGACCAGCTGAGGAGAGGGAAGGATTTTCAAGACTTGGAAAGGAATTTGTGGATGAAGAACTCTTCATCTTAAGGGGTATTTATAGGTCAAGGGATGGCCAACCAATGGCCAAGATTGCCAAGTGCAAGGCAAGTGTAAGGCAAGATTTGGGCAAGTGTACCTAGCCAACTTGCACACAAAATATCCTACCAACTCCAGACAAAATAAGCCACTCCAATCGGCCTCAATAGCGCCTCAAGTCCACCATTGGAGGGTGACAAGTGTCGCCCTCCGTTGGTCCAAAATGTTTCGTCTCTCGGAAAAATCAGCAAAAATTAGAAATGGCATAGCGGAATTTATCCTACGAGTCTTGTAAAAGCGTTTCGTCGGAAAGCGATTCCTCGAGTGTGTTGTGCCCAAAAACGTGTCATGCCTAAACTTTTAAGGCCAAACTTTCGTCGACGCCTCACGCATACTCAGAAATACGAGGTATAACATTCTCCTCGCTAGAAACATTCGTCGAATATTCCTTCCAAACGATTAACGATAAGGTTCTTCATAACTTAGCGATTGCAAATGCCACACGCCACGTAACAACACTTAGGCAAAATATGACAATGAAAATTTATAAATAGGAAAGTGAATTACACGGAGGTGTGGGAATAGGTGAGATACTTCGCCTCGTGTCCTCGCCGACTTCCACGTCATCTCTCCTCTGAGCTCGTTCCGCCACAAGACTTTGACGGAAGCCACGTCCTTAGTCATGAGCGCCTAACGGCGATCGATTATCGCTATGGGAATCGCTCATCTACGATAACCCCCGGTCACACGGACATCGTCAATCGGGTGCACCCTAGATGGATCCGATACATCTCGGCGATAAACGTGAAACACGGATGCCGCCTCGGTCGGACGGCAGATCCAACTCATGTGCAACCTTGCCTACCTGCGGACAATCGTCACGGCCAATGTACCTTGGTGAGTTTCTCTTCCGAATCTCATCACACCTTCACGGTGGCGTGCCTTCAGAAAACCCAATCATCAATCGCGAACTCGGATCAAGCGGCGATGATCTGCATCAGACCATTGCCGACTCACGGTATCAATAGCGCCTCGGATAAGCTTCACCTTATCCACTTTGCTGTACCAAGTCCGGTCCCACTAGCGTATCGCCCATCGAACCAGCTATAGGCGATCTGCACTTCCTCATACAAGGCCTCATAAGGCGTCGAATCTCGGAGTGGTAGCTATTATTATACGCGAACTATAACCTTGTCATGCTGCATCAACACGTCCAACCCGATGCACGACGTCACAATACACGACATAACCGCTCGACCCTCAGAAGAGTAAGAATGGGCGATCGTCGGTCTCTCCTTCAAGAATGGAAACCTCGCTCCATGCATCGATCCATCAAACTTAGTATCCGAGTCGGCCTAGTCAATGGTGCGAAGATAGAAGCAAACTTCTCCACGAACGCCGATAATAACCTCGCAAGGCCGAGCTGCGAACCTCTGCCGGAGTAGTGGTTAAACCAAGTCTGGCTGCCTCGATCTTGGCGTATCCTTCGAATGCCATCGGCCCGACAATATGCCCGAAAAAGCCACGAAGTTAACCAAAACTCACATTTGGAAAACTTGGCGTATAGCTTCTTTAGTCGGAGAAGCGTGCATGATCGCCAAATGCTCGCGTGCTCTGCTCTGGCGAGAATAAACCAAGATATCATCGATGAACACTATCACAAGCGTGTCCAAAAATGGTTTGAACACTCGGTTCATCAAATCCATGAATACGCGGAGGCGTTGGTCAAACCAAGCGACATAACCTAAACTCGTAGTGCGTGCGGGCTGGAATGCGATCCTAGGGATGTCAGACTCTCGACTACTTTTTGATGATAGCCCGTAGATCAATCTTGGAGAAACATCTCGCACCTACAACCGGTCGAACAAATCATCAATCACGGGAAGGTATACATTCTTAATGGTCACCTTGTTCGGTGCGTAATCAACACATGCGCGGCGTCCGCCCTTCTTCTTCACGAACAATCTGGTGCTCCCGGGGAGAAACACTAGGTCGATGAAGCCGCTTCTCCATGAAGTCTCTGGTGATCCTTCACTCTCTCAACTTCGGCGGGTGCCATTCTATATGGCGGAATGGAAATAGGCGAGTGTGCGGGCTGCATCTATACAAAACTCAATCTCCTCTCGGGAGGATACAGTGGTCGTGCGGAAACGTCCGGGAACTCGACTCTTGGGCGATGAAAATCTGTACCGCGACCTCGGTATCAAACACGAGCGAGATGGTAGATATACCGCTGCGCATCTTCCTAGCCTTGAGGTAGGAAATAAACCTACCCGGCGTCTGTGCTCCTCCCACTCAACAATGGCTCCTCGAAGCTGGAACGCGCTACTCTCCTCGGTTGATCACATTGGCGTAGCAAGCTAGCCAATCCATACCCATGATCACGTCGAAATCAATCATATCCAACTCTATCAAGTCGGCTGGTCCGACGATTGTAATGGTCACAGGACAAGCTCTATATACCCAGCCGAGCTACCACCGAATCACCAGCGTAGCTACCTCGAAAGGGTCTATCCCATCCTACTAGCAACAAGGGAGATATATAGGACATAGTAGAACCGGATCTATCAAAGCATACACATCAAACCCGTAAACCGATAAGGTACACGACAACATTAGGTGAGGCCTCACGATCTGCCCGGTGGGACAAGGCATAAATGCGATTCACGAGGACGCTGGCGAGGACCGCGCCACGACCTGCGACCTGCTGGCCGTGAGTACCACTACTCCGGGCGAGTAGCGTAGGAGATGATGAACGGCAGCCAGACCTGTGGTGAGCCTACCACCCGCTGCCCCGTCGGACAAGCTCGCAATATGACCCGTCACGCGCGGCGTAACAAACCCTCGGAGAGCACCACGATTCGAAATGGGATCTGCATCGGCCACGTGAGGGTGGTCGGCCGGGACAACTCTGCCACCACGAAAGTCTGAAGTCACGGGCCGACACGCCGAATACTCTGGCGTCTTTGAGGATGGTGCGAGTGCTCGAGTGGCGTGGTGCGAATCTGACGCATTGCTTGGTCGTCCACGATAACTACCAAAGGACCTGCCGTCTGGTCCTCTTCTGCTTTGTCACATCGGCCCGTCGGCCTCGGCTCTCGCATCTAGTGCATGAGCTGCATGCGGGTAATGTCCATACGGTGAAGAGAAACACCCAAGACTTCGACCATATAATCATCTAGCGGTGACATAGCGGTGCACCTGTCTCCTCCATTTGCCAATCTTGGGACATATCGAGCCAAAGAATCGAACTCGACATTGTACTCCTAACTGACGTCCTCTGTCTCGTGATGAAAAATCTGTCGGCCGCGCCCTCATCATCTGTGGAGCAAGAAGTGAGTGAGAAAGCCTGCGAGAACTCATCCCAGTAGTGGGACGCGTGCTCTCCCGGGATAACTCCCGTGAATCAAACCAATCATTGCGGTATCACGCTTTATGTGAACCAAAGATCACGGACTCGGTCTCGGCACGATCACTCTCATAATCCTCAGAGGCGGATGAAATCCTGCGGATCATCCTCGACCTCGACAGTAAAACTCGGCGGGCTACAACTCGGAAATCTCGTAGCCTCAAACTCTGCCTCGGGTGAACCACGAATACGACCCAAGTGGGCCAGGCTTCTTGCATCGGCTGTCCTCATGCGGCCACAATCCTCGGCAATAGTGGGCCATCTCCTTGTACCCTAACTCCTCCGCGGTGTGGGGCGGGAGAATGCGAATGCTGTGGTCTCGGCTGGGCGGCGTCATGGAACTCGCCGTCTCGGGTATAGGCGGGCACGAGCCCTCGTAACTCGGTGTCAGTGGCGGCTCCTCATTTGCCTTGCCCATACAGGCGGGTTGCCTTACGTGGAGCATAGCGTTACGAAAGGAATACGTTAGAGGTCCAACTTACACACATCTCTAAAGCGATCTCGAGTGAGAAGAATGAAACCAATCCTAAATATCCTATAGCCTCACGATTATTGGTGTGGTGCACAACACACCGATAATCAAGACTCTACTAGATACGATGCAGACACTTTCGGATTATCACTGATACCACTTTTTGTCACGACCGTTCGGGCCCGTGGATCGTGTCTTACCCGCACCAGTAGTCATACATCGAGTGATCGTGAATATAAAAACAAGACATGAAACGATTGTAAAATGAGACACGCTTTATCGAAGAAAAGCTTGCCTTTGGCATATATATAATTAAAATATCATGCTCGAGGGTATAGGAAGAATCACATACCTACCGTGAAAACCTCGCGCCAAGTCGAATATGTCAAGCAGAGAATCGACTATAACGATCAAATCGTCTATCAACGTCTAGACTGTACTGTATAAAGCTTTAAGCAGAGGGTTCTCTATTCTATGGGAATTTGGGCAGCACTTCCCTACCCGGTAAGCTATACTGATCTGTAAGCAGATCTATGTGTGAGTACGATTCAATTATTCTTCTTTTAAACCGCCTACTTGTGATAACAGTTCAATTCTATTCTGTAATATCCTTCTAAGTATTTTATACTTATTCTTATACTTCTACAGTATGCATTATCTAATTATAAAAGACGGGTAAGATTATTTACCTCGATAAGCCCAATATAATCCGAGTATAAACGTCGATCCTGAGCGAGGTTTAGCTCCTAAGTTGTACGCTCCGATATCTCCAAGGAAACCTTAGAAGTTCTTCACAACTTCTACTAAGTACTAAGGGATTTGGGCTAGGGTATTTTGGGCATTATAACAATACTAGAAGGCAACTTTTCTACCAGGGAGGGTAGATTTCGCTAGGCTAGGGGATAGCCTGGCTAAGCTTCTCAAAAAGGGGGCGTGTTTGGACGAGCTACAAAGGAGAGGAAGGATTTTCAAGACTTGGAAAGGAATTTGTGGATGAAGAACTCTTCATCTTAAGGTATTTATAGGTCAAGGGATGGCCAACCAATGGCCAAGATTATGCAAGTGTAAGGCCAAGATTTGGGCAAGTGTACCTAGCCAACTTGCACACAAAATATCCTACCAACTCCAAGACAAAATAAGCCACTCCAATCGGCCTCAATGACGCCTCAAGTCCACCAATTGGAGGGTGACAAGTGTCGCCCTCCCGTTGGTCCAAAATGTTTCGTCTCTCGGAAAAATCAGCAAAAATTAGAAATGGCATAGCCGGAATTTATCATACCCGAGTCTTGTAAAACGTTTCGTCGGAAAACGATTTCTTGAGTGAGTTGTGCCTAAAAAACGTGCCATGCCTAAACTTTTAAGGCCAAACTTTAAATGCGCCTCACGTGCATACTCAGAAATACGGGTATAACTTGGCGATATTTCTGAAAGTCCTCACGAGGTTGCGGCGCGGCACCGAATGCAGGAAATTCTCGAGTGGAGGCACGCGTGATGATGGGCGCGATGATTTTAAGAGGCGAAAAACAAGGGATATTTTGATAAAGGCCTATGGGAGGTGACAAGTGTGTCCTCCCGTCTTTTGACCAAAGGAGGTCTTATTTTAGGGCAGTCTTCAAGACTTGACCATTTGCAAAGGTTTCCCAAAGAAAATCCCTCCTCTCTCTCAAATTGATGAACCCCGGTGAGATTTTTGGAAAGGCTTCAAGAAGGAAAAGTGTTGGCAAGCTTGTAGAGGGTTCGTGTGAGTAATTTTAAAGTGAAGAAGATTTCAGAAAGAGGGCTTCTTGTGGTAAAATCTTTACCTTCTTGTGTAAATGAAGTTTTCAAGTTTTAGTAGTCAAGAAATGAGCCCGAGGTTGTTATATTAAAGTTTGAAAAGATTTGGATCTTGTTGTCTTGTTGAAAACCGAAAAGGGGCATGTTAGCCACTCATGTTGTAATCAATTCATTGTTAGCTAAAAATCGTTGCATGTTATAAATAGGAGGGTATATAATTGGTTATGACTTATATAACATGTTGGAATAACGAGATTGGATTAGAAAGGAAATTGAAAGGAAATTGATATTGTTGTGATATTGTAGCCGAATGGGGCTTGGAATTATTGGGTTGTTTTGTATTATTGTGGGGCAGAATTTTACGCGTCCTGTAAAGGCGTGTAATCCCCTTTTGGTTAGCTGAATTGTTGTGCCTTAAATGCGGCGTTTGGTTATTAAATTCGGACCTTGAAAAAGGTGGAAAAGTAAGTAGAAACAAAGGAAATGCTGTCCAATTTTTCCCGTAAAACAAGGGACTTTACTTTAGAATATTCTACTTAGAAGCTAGAAGCTAATAGACGAATTATGGTCATTATAGGTTGACATCTACGGACGGCATATTGGACTTGGCAAGTGGACCGAACATAAGAGGTATGTGGAAACTTTCGTATCTCTTGAGCATGAGTAGTTATAACTGTATGGTACGGTAGACGTACGTGATTTAAATGAAGTGAAGTCATTTGATATATTTGATTTGTTTTAAGGATGTCTAGTTGGTTGAGTTAGAGAATTAACTCACGTGTCCTTAAGGAAGAGTTATAAGAATGGTTTATCCTAATAAGGTAGGGAAGGATTTCTTGACATGAATAAGTATAGAATACTGGATTTGGGAAGTATTTATTCTTGAACTATTCTAAAGATAAGAGATCTAATTCCTAAGTAAGAAACTTGTTTTCTAAAGTTAAGATATTTGAGGTATTTGAAAGTAGTGTAACTTGAATTGAAGTACAAGCCTCTTGGTTTTAGAGAGAGCAAAGTGGTCTAAAACATAAAGAGTTATAACGGCTTTATGGGAAGTTAGTTATGACGGCTTTATGAGAGGATAAGGATGTCTTGGTTTCTAAAGCATAAAGTTAGTATAACGGCTTTATGGGAAGTTGGTTATAATAACTTTATGGAAGCTTAAAGAAATGGTTTTTCTCGAATAAGGTAAGCCTAGATAAAAGAATGGATACTGAGAAAGGCAATTCGATTTAAAGGCATCAATTGCTTAAAGTTTAAAATGAGGGTCACTTGATTTAGAAGCCGAAGCATATTTCTACTAGTATAGTGACTTGTTTGAAATGTAGATAAGCCTTGATACTACGGGTATTAGTATCTTGGGGTCTTATGTGGAAAAGGGATCTTGGAAAGAAGAGAGATACATAGTACTTTGGGTTGAAATTCCCAGGACTTGTTAAGTGATATGGAAAGTGCCTTAAGGTCATAAAATGAGATCCATTTTGTATGTTAATGAAAGTCTAAAGAGGTTAGGAGTTTACTTGGACGTATTGTCGGTGATGGAGGATTCCACGGGTATGCCTCCATTGCCTCCTTATGAGTCTACCGGGACGTACCGGCAGTGATGTGGGATTCCACGGGTATGCTTCCCTGGTCATAGTATGAGTTTACTTGGACGTACCGACGGTGATGTGGGATTCCACGGGTATGCTTCCATGGTCTTAGTATGAGTTTACCGGGACATACCATCAGTGATGTGGGATTCCACGGGTATGCACCGGGGACATGCTTACGATGAGGGATTCCGAGGCATGTAGTTTGAGGGGTAATAGTATAAATGAGGGGTACACCCCCAAGATCGTTATACCACCTTCTTTAGGGTAAGAGTATAAATGAGGGGTAAACCTCCAAGATCGTTATACCACCTGGTTCCGGGGATTTGCTACCCACGATCGAGGACACCTCGTGAAGTCATGTACCGAGATGAGGATTCCACGGGCATGATATATATATGTATGTATTGTGTATGTGTACGCCGACGGTGAGGTAGGATACCACGCGCGTCACGTGGTTGTATTTACTTTTATGGTCATCGGCGGTGGCGGGATTCCAGGCGCAGAGGATATAGGTATATCGTGTTGTATGTGTGTACGGCGAATGAGGTAGGATACCACGAGTGCCACGTGGTTAGATTTGTGTGTACGCCGGCGGTGGTAGGATACCACGAGCGTCACGTGGTTAGATTTGTGTACGCAACGGTGAGGAAGGATGCCACGGGCGCGTCACAGAGTTAGATTTTACACCTAGCGGTCGGCAGTGATGGGGAATCCCACGGGCGCACTTGGATATTTGAGGGCTGGTGTTCATAGCCCTGGTGTGACTATGGATCATGTGTTGAGACAGGCTGTATAAGGTAAAAATCTGACTTTCATTACTTTCACTTCAGTAAGGCACAGTGTACTGTTAATTTTGTTATCATATATGTCTTCAGCTGTATTTTTGACTATTATGATTTAAATTACGATTTTCGATTTGCATACTTGGTACATATTTTGTCTTCGACCTTCTTGGGTGCATTCATGCCGCAGGTTGAGGTACATAGCTTGCTGATCCGCGCTCTTAGGATCACTGTTCAGTTCTGGAAAGCTCCATTTCTCCGGAGGCTTTGTTTTTGGTATGGTTCCCTAAAGTCGTTGACTTTTGTACATTCAGGGGTATGTCGGGGCCCTGTCCCGTCACAGTTGTTATGTAAACTCTTAGAGGTCTGTAGTCATATCTTGTGGGTCACTTTATAAAAAAAAAATTAGGGGTAACTGCTTTGGATTTGTTTATATCCGGGAAGGTAGCCTTATCGGCTAACCTATTAATTACTTCATTGTTAAGTTTATGTATGTTCCGCTGATTATCTCTGATGTATACCTGTAAGGGTGCCTAGGTAGGGCACCAGTCGCGGGCCTGGGGTTGGGTCGTGACATAAGTTATGAGTTTAATTGGACGTACCGACAGTGATGTGGGATTCCACGGGTATGCTTCCCTTGTTTTATTGTGAACTTACTTGGACGTACCGGCTGTGATGTGGGATTCCACGGGTATGCTTCCATTGTCCTAGTATGAGTTTACCTGGACGAACCGGCTGTGATGTGGGATTCCACGGGTATGCTTCCATTGAGGTTGATCCTTTGACATGGTTACGATGAGGGATTCAGAGGCATGCACCTTGGACATGCTTTCGATGAGGGATTCCGAGGCATGCAGTATGAGCTTACCGGGACGTACCGACAGTGATGTGGGATTCCACGAGTACGTTTCCATGGAGGTCGATCCTTGGACATGCTTACGATGAGGGATTCCGAGGCATTCACCTTGGACATGCTTACGATGAGGGATTCCGAGACATGCGACCAGGATGCGGGTTAAATTCCCGGATACGACTATTACCCCATGGGTTAGCTCCCCATGAAGTCATGTACCCGAGATGAGGGATTCCACGGGCATGAGATATATATAGGTATATATATATATGTGTTGTATGTGTGTACGCCGACAGTGAGGAAGGATGCCACGGGCGCGTCACATGGTTAGATTTTGCACTTAGCGGCCGGCAGTGATGGGGAATCCCACGGGCGCGCTTTGATATTTGAGGGCTGGTGTTCATAGCCCTGGTGTGACTATCGTTCATATGTTGAAACAGGCTGTACAAGGTAAAATTGACTTTCATTACTTCCACTTGATAAAGCACGATTAATCATTAATTGGGTTATCATATATGTCTTCACCGTATTTTTGACTATTATGATTTAAATTACTGATTTTGATTTGCATACTTGGTACATATTTTGTACCGACCTCCTTGGCTGCGTTCACGCCGCAGTTGAGGTACATAGCTTGCGATCCACTCTTAGGATCATCGCTCGATTCTTGGAAAACTCCATTTCTCCGGAGGCTTTGTCTTGGGTATGGTTCCCTGAAGTTGTTGACTTTTGTACATTCAAGGGTATGGCGGGGCCCTGTCTCGTCACAGTGGTTATGTAAACTCTTAGAGGTCTGTAGTCATATCTTGTGGGTCACTTTATAAAAAAAATTGGGGTAACTGCTTTTGGATTTGTTGATATCCAGGAAGGTAGCTGTCACGACCCGAAACCGGGCCCGTGACTGGTGCCTTACCCCGGGCACCCTAGTGATACAACATCAGAGTAATCAGCGGAACATACAACAAGACATGATATATTATGAAATGAGAAAACTTGCCTTTGGCATATATATAAATACCCAAAATGAGTTACATCTCAACTTCACAATAGACTACTGACCTAAGAGTTTATAACAACAATGGCGGGACGGGCCCCGCCATACCTGAATGCAAATACCTACAACGGCAGGACCATACCAAATGCTAAGCCTCGGAGAAACGGAGCTTTCCCAAACGCTGAAACGCGGTGATCCTAAGAACGGGATCAACGAGGAGTACCTCTACCGCGACATTTAACGCACCCGGGCGAGGTCAAGATAACAGGTACCAAGTATGTGAAACTGTAAAGTACTTTAAATGAAATCAAAGTACTTAAAACCATTTGCAAATACAATTAGTTCAATTTGCACATAGTGTCATATCACAAACAAGAGAAATAATAGGTAAACTGTAACAGGTCTTTCCTAGGCCGCGAATGATCGAAGCAAGGCCAATCGCCCATAGTATCATTATGCATGCCTAACCCTGGACTCCCGCAGTCCGCATAGGTCACACATAAACCCGCATGAGGTATTCCTCGCATCGGGGGTAGCTAACCCCCGGTACCCTCCTGGACTCCCGCAGTCCGCATAGTCTCAATAGACCGCATAGTCACACAAACCGCATAGGGAATCCCCGTGACGGATAAAACACCCGGAATGATCAACCCTGGAACTCCCGCAGCTCCGCATAGTCACGCAGACCGCATAGGCCGTATAGACCAGCATCAAGGGTGGCAAGCCCTCGGTATAATAAGTCAAGTGGGTATGTGATATAATAACATAACAGCTTATCGTTAAACAACATAAGCACAACAAGGGAAACCCCTTTACACAAACATCACCAGATACTAACACACGTGGCATCATAACATGTTTACTTATCAAATCAACAAGAAAGTATTACAAGGCTATCACAAACCAACACAATCAAGTTATTCACACAAGGTACTTTCTACTTTATGTTAACAATTTCGGGTTTTTATCCCCAAAGTACTTCATACATTAACTCTTTTAAAAGGTCCGTTTCTTTCAAAAAGTCACACAATACCCGTAGTATAAAAATAGAGTGACTATCCTTTTAAGTAAACCAAAACACTTCCCTTAGTAAATCAAGTAACAACATTATTTTCCAAACGTTCAAGTTTGCCTAATTTCAAATGCTCAGTTTCTCATTTTCGAAAGGTTTCGTAGTTCATAGTTTTAATCACTTAATGATATAATTCTCCTTTAAAACAATTTGAGATACATATGCCTTATATGTGAGTAGGTTATTCTTGTTCATAATCAATCTTATTTAAGCAGCCATGATCTAGGAAATATCATTTTGTCTCATCTTAGCTTCTATGCAGATGGAGGTTTCTACTGGTTTTAATAATACTTTATTAGTCAATACATTTCCCTTTATTAGCGCTGCTGTGGTTTGTTCGATACTTATTCTCATTTCCGAAATCAGTAAAACATTATTCCTTTTACAAACCAAGTACTCATTACTCACGAATGAGGTTTCACACAAAAACTCATATTAATTACTTAAGTCAAGTCTCTTATCTTTTAAGATCAAGTCTCTTAACTTCTAAAATTAATAAACCATTCTTTTTATCTCTCTTAAGTCGTTATACCTAACTTCCCATAAAGCCAGTATAACTCTTAAGCTTTCTGTTTAAAAATCCAAGTATTACTCTTCTTTTAAAAATGATTCATAATTCTTTTGAAATACTTCAAGGTTCTTATTATTCAGGCTTAAGTCAAAAGACATTGTCGTAAGTATTATTCAGGCTTAAGTCAAAAGACATTGCCGTAATTATTATTCAGTTAACACACGTACGTCTACCGTACTATATATATTTAAAATATCATGCTCAAGAGTATAGGAAGAATCACATAGCTCGCGACGATTATCGACTATTAGCAAAACGCTCCACGGCTATAACCCGGCTAGCCTTGTCCACCTTTCAAGTAGTACATGCTACTCGCAGAACATTCAACCTATAAAGGTTATATAGGTCTATCAACTTCTACATTAATACTCTTCTGATGTGATTTCAGTTCAAGTCTTTTCTGTAATATCCTTCTATTACAGTTCAAATCTCTTCTATGAATCTTATATTCATTTCTATACAACTACAGTATGTAATTTCCAATTACAATAGAAGGATAGGATTATTTACCTCGGTAAGCCCAAAATTATCCAAGTTTAATGTCGATCCTGAGCAACGTTTAGCTCCTACTCCGGGTGCTCCAACCCGCTCCAAATAACCCTTAGAAGTTCTACGAAACTTCTTCCTAATACTTCAACCAACTGTGAATATTTTCCTTAGGGTTTCGTTTAGTGACTGAAGGGAAGTATAATAGTATTTCTGGGCTTTTCGTATAGGTGTAACCTTGGAATACTACAAGGTATTTGGGCCAAGGTATTTTGGAATAGTAACTATACTTGGAGAGTATTTCTACCAAGGGGGGGTAGTATTTTACGAGACAACTCAAGGTAGGGGGGTACTCTCGGCCAAGGCCACTAGGAGGGGGGGTGAACCCCTCGGCCAAGGGCCTTCTCAAAGGGGGAGGGGTGCTCTCGGCTAGAGCTCTCAAGATAGGGGGGGAGGGATTTCAAGACTTAGAACAATTTGTGGATGAAGAAGATCTTCAACTAAGGGGGGTATTTATAGGCCAACCAATGGCCAAGATCAAGACAAGTGGTAGGCAAGTGTAAGGTCAAGATTTGGACAAGTGTTTGTGGGTCCCAATTGCTCAACAACTAAACAAAATATCCTACCAACTCCCACTCTCCAATTCGTCCAATAGACGCTCACACATCCACCAATTAGAGGGTGACAAGTGTCGCCCTCTTGTTGGTCCAAAATATTTCGTCTCTCGGAAAAATCCGCAAAAAAATATAAATGACATAGCCGGAATTTTCCCTTCGCAAGCTTTGGAAGACGTTTCGTCGGAAAACGATTCTTTTCGTGTGGTGTGCACAAAATTTCGGTCCTAGCCTAACTTTAAGGCTTAAATTTATATGCGTACGCCCTCACGTACATACTCTGGAAAAACGGGGTATAACAGTAGCCTTATCGGCTAACCTATTATTTATTTCATTGTTAAGTTTTTGTATGTTCCGCTGATTATCTCTGATGTATACCTGTAAGGGTGCCCAGGTAGGGCACGATCATGCCCGGTCGGTCGTGACAAAAGTGGTATCAGAGCAGTTAGTCTTCGGAAAGTGTCTACAGACCGTGTCTAGTAGAGTCTTCATTATTGATGTGTTGTGCACCACATCTATAATCAGGAGGCTGCAGGACATTTAGTATTTGTTTCCATTATTCTATCTCTAAGATCGTGCAGTAGAGCTGTCCTACTAGGCTGAATCCTCTCTGACCTATTCTTATGTATCAGATATGCCTCCACGGAAGGCGACCAGGGCCCAGAAGGGCAAGGCAACAGCAAGATTTGTTAGTGGTACACAGATGATTTCTATGAATCAGGCCCAGACTATGCCTGAGGTGATGGGGTGATCGGCGAGTTCAGCCACGCCGACAGTATTAGAGGGGCCGAGAGCGGCAGTAACACCAGAGGTTCCGGTACCTGAGCCTCCAGTTCCACAGCCAGGGGCTGAGTATAGAGATTATGGAGAGCAGATTCGATTATTGACTAGCATTGTGGCAGGGCAGCGCCGACAGGAGCCGATAGCTAACCCTAGAGCCGATAGTTTGAGGATTCGGGACTTTCTGAGTTGTAATCCACCCAAATTATATGGTTCGAGGTCTGAGGAGGACCCTCAAGAGTTCATTCGGCAGGTGCAGCGGACTATGCAGGTGCTTAGGGCCTCGGAGACGGAGTCCGTTGTGTTAGCATCTTACCGGTTACGCGATATTGCGTTGAACTGGTTTGAGTCGTGGGTGTTGTCTAGAGGTGTGGGTGCTCCTCCAGCTGTTTGGGATGAGTTCATGGAAGCCTTCCTCGATCACTTTTTGCCTCCTGAGACGAGGAGAGCCCGCCTGGATAGGTTCTTGGCATTGAGACAGAATGGGAGGACCATCAGAGAGTACAACCTGGAATTTGACTCATTGGCCAGGTATGCACCCACTATTGTGGCGGATATGACGGACAGAGTTCACCGCTATGTGATGGGACTAGACCGATATATGGTTACCGCGTATGCGGGAGTAGCTCTTGACCCGGTATGGATATTACGAGATTGAGCTTATGCATGCGGATTGAGGATAGAGAAAGAGAGCGGCTAGATTCATCCGGCCCAAGAGGCGGGGCGGTAGAGTTTCGAGATAGTTTTCGAGGCGACCTCGGCAGCGATCTAGGTCTACATTTCACCGACGCGAGTGCTCCTTCTCGGCCTTGCGGGTGGTTTGACCGCCAGATATTCGGAGCGGTCGTGGCTCGGGTCTTTGGTTCACAAATGTCCGGGATAGTAGCCGGAGGCCACCTTTGCCTCGGTGTGGTTCTGTGGTAGAGCTCATTTGGGAATGTCGGACTAGGTCGGCACTTATGCTATGCGGCAGCAGGGCCATTTGGCGAGTATCGTCAGGCCGGTGGCATCGCGGGGTAGCACGCCTATTGGGTGATTGCAGGTTCTTCACCTTCAACCTAGGCGGGATGGTCATGCACCGATAGCGCGCGAAGGTCGTGTGCGATTCGATTTTAGCGGTCCTTTTACCCGCCTATGCGATTTCAGGTATATTTTTGATCCTTTAGAGACTTGTATGCATGATAAAGTTGTTATATGTTTAAGTGTCATGAACAGATTATATTGATACTATGTATGTATGCTAGAAGTAGGTGGAAAGTACGATAAGAGAAGCATTTTAGGCCTTGAATGGGAGTAAATAGCGTTGGTGCACCCTTGGGATCTATTTTCTTGGTTAACAATGATGGATGGGTATGCGAGTGCGATATCTTAGGGTCATAAGTGACTTAATAAAGTTCCATTAATTGTAAGGTACGAGGAGTATTAGATTGACTCCAAAAGAACATTCGGGGACGAATGTTTCTAAGGGGGGAAGAATGTTACACCCCGTAAATTCAAGAGGATAAGTTAAGAGCGTACGAAAGGAAAGAAGATTTGAACTTGGAAACTTAGGTTGGCAAAAGGTTGTGGGCAGACTTTCAGTCAACTTTGGAGCGGTATATCTCCTAGTTCCTTAGGAGTTTTGAGGAGTTTTAAAAGACTAGTATGAAGGTTGTTGAGTCTAGTTTCCAACGCAACAAACCACTCGTCGATTGGATATCGGGGTAGGAAGTTACGGGCGTTATAAGTTCTGTGGGCTGACGCAGAGGACAGATTTCCCAGCAGGCGTCGCAGCGCCGCGGCGCCGTCATCAGGGCCGCGTCGCCGATAATTCTGAAAATCCTCTGAGGTTGCAGCGCCGCGGCGCCGACTGCAGGGCCGCGGCGCCAAGGCGGGATTTTTCCGCGGAAAGGGGCGAAAAACAGGGGATATTTTGATAGAAGGCTTATGGGAGGGTGACAAGTGTCCCTCCCATCTTTTGGACCAATTGAGGGTCTTATTTTAGGACCAAGTCTTCAAGACTTGGCCATTTGCAAGGGTTTCCCTAAGAAAAATCCCTCTCCTCTCTCTCAAATTGATGAACCCCGGTGAGATTTTTGGAAAGGCTTCAAGAAGGAAAAGTGTTGGCAAGCTTGTAGAGGGCTAGTGTGGATAATTTTAAAGTGAAGAAGATTTCGGAAATAGGGCTTCTTGAGGTAAAATCTTTACCTTCTTGTGTAAATGAATATTTCAAGTTATAGTAGTTAAGAAATGAGCATGTGGTTGTTATATTAAAGTTTGAAAAGATTTGGATCTTGTAGTCTTGTGGAAAACTGAAAAGGGGCATGTTAGCCACTCATACTGAAATCAATTCGGTTGTTAGCTAAAAATCGTTGCATGTTATACATAGGAGGGTATATAATTGGTTATGATTTATATAACATGTTGGGATAACGAGTTGGGTTAGAAGGATATTGATAGGAAATTGATAATTGTTGTGATATTATAGCCGAATGTGGCTTGGAATTATTGGATGGTTTTGTATTATTGTGGGGCAGAATTTTACGCGTCCTGTAAAGGTGTGTAATCCCCTTTTTGTTAGCTGAATTGTTTTCCCTTAAATGCGGCGTTTGGTTCTTGAATTCGGACCTTGAAAATGGTGGAAAAGTACGTAGAAACAAGGGAAGTGCTGTCCGATTTTTCCCGTAGAACAAGGGATTTTACATTAGAATATCCTACGTTGAAACCAGAAGCTAATAGACGTATTATGGTCGTTATAGGTTGACATCTACGGACGGCATATTGGACTTGGCAAGTGGATTAAACTAAAGAGGTATGTGGAAACTTTCTTAGCTTTTGAGCATGAGTAGTTATAACTGTATGGTACGGTAGACGTACGTGATTTAAATAAGGTAAAGTCATTTGATATACTTGACTTGTTTTAAAGATGCCTAGTCGGTTGAGTTAGAGGATTAACTCACTTGTCCTTGAGAAAAAGGTTATAAGAATGGGTTATTCTAATGGGGTAAACAAGGACTTCTTGACGTGAAAAAGTATGGAATACTTGATTTGAAAGTATTGATTCTAGAACTATTATAAAGATAAGAACTTGTTGTCTAAGTTAAGAATTTTGTCTTTTAAAGTAAAGAGACTTGAGGCATTTTGAAAGTTGTGTAACTTGATTTGAAGTACAAGTCTCTTGGTCATAAAAAGAACGAAGTTGTTTAAGACATAAGGAGTTATAACGGCTTTATGGGAGGTTAGTTATGACAGCCTTATGAAAGGATAAGATTTTCTTAGTTCTAAAGCATAAAGAAGTATAACGGCTTTATGGGATGTTGGTTATAATAACTTTATGGAAGGTTAAAGAAATGGTTTTTCTCGAATAAGGTAAACCTAGATAAAAAAATGGAAGCTAAGAAAGGCAATTTGATTTAAAGGCATCAATTTCTTAAAGTTTTAAATGAGGGTCACTTGGTTTAGAAGCCGAAGCATATTTCTAATAGTATAGTGACTTGTTTGAAATGTAGATAAGCCTTGATACTACGGGTGTTAGTATCTTGGGGTCTTATGTGGAAAAGGGATCTTGGAAAGAATAGAAATACATAGTACTTTGGGTTGAAATTCCCCGGACTTGTTAAGTGATATGGAAAGTGCCTTAAGGTCATAAATGAGATCCATTTTGTATGTTAATGAAAGTCTAAATAAGTTATGAGTTTAATTGGACGTACCGACAGTGATGTGGAATTCCACGGGTATGCTTCCCTTGTTTTATTGTGAACTTACTTGGGCGTCGGAATTTGTGATGTGGGATTCCGGGTATGCTTCCATTGTCTAGTATGAGTTTACGGACGTCTACCGTGATGTGGGATTCCACGTATGCTTCCATTGAGGTTGATCCTTGGACATGCTTACGATGAGGATTCCGAGCCATGCACCTTGACATGCTTCGATGAGGATTCAGGCATGCGGTATGAGCTTCTGGGGCGTCGAAGCGGTGATGTGGGATTCCAAGGGTACGCTTCCATGGAGGTCGATCCTTGGACATGCTACGATGAGGATTAGGCACGCGCTTGGACGTGCTTACGATGAGGGATTCCGAGGCATGCGACCAGGATGCGGGTTAAATTCCCGGATACGACTATTACCCCATGGGTTAGCTCCCCATGAAGTCATGTACCCGAGATGAGGGATTCCACGGGCATGAGATATATATAGGTATATATATATGTGTTGTATGTGTGTACGCCGACAGTGAGGAAGGATGCCACAGGCGCGTCACATGGTTAGATTTTGCACTTAGCGGCCGGCAGTGATGGGGAATCCCACGGGCGCGCTTTGATATTTGAGGGCTGGTGTTCATAGCCCTGGTGTGACTATCGTTCATATGTTGAAACAGGCTGTACAAGGTAAAATTGACTTTCATTACTTCCACTTCAAGAGCCACGATTATCGTTAATTGGGTTATCATATATGTCATCATTGTATTTTTACTATTATGATTTAAATTACAAGATTTCGCTTTGCATACTTGGTACATATTTTGTACTGACCTCCTTCGGGGGGCTGCGTTCATGCCGCAGGTTGAGGTACATAGCTTGCTGATCCGCACTCTTAGGATCACTGTTCAGTTCTTGGAAAGCTCCATTTCTCCGGAGGCTTTGTCTTGGGTATGGTTCCCTGAAGTTGTTGACTTTTGTACATTCAGGGGTATGGTGGGGCTCTGTCCCGTCACAGTGGTTATGTAAACTCTTAGAGGTCTGTAGTCATATCTTGTGGGTCACTTTATAAAAAAAAATTATGGTAACTGCTTTTGGATTTGTTGATATCCAGGAAGGTAGCCTTATCGGCTAACCTATTATTTATTTCATTGTTAAGTTTTTGTATGTTCCGCTGATTATCTCTGATGTATACCTGTAAGGGTGCCTGTAGGAGCACCGGTCGCGGACCGGGGCGGTCGTGACAATCTTCTGGGGCGTTGTCAATCCGGCGACATCACCAACTCATAATGCCCATAAGGTCTGAATGCAGTCTTTGGGATATCTGCCTCTCTAACTCGCACCTGATGATAACCAGATCGCAGGTCTATCTTGGAGAAACACCTCGCACCCTGCAACTGGTCAAACAAATCATCAATCCTGGGGAGGGGATATCTGTTCTTGATAGTTACCTTATTCAGCTGCCTGTAATCAACGCACATACGCAGCGTCTCATCCTTCTTCTTTACAAATAACACTGGCGCTCCCCAGGGAGAAACACTTGGCCTGATAAAACCTTTTTCCAGCAAATCTTTCAGTTGATCTTTCAATTCCTTCAACTCAGCAGGTGCCATCCTATATGGCGGAATAGATATCGGTCGAGTGTCTGGCGCCAAATCAATGCAAAACTCAATCTCCCTCTCAGGAGGGATACCCGGAAGCTCGTCTAGGAATACGTCTGGAAACTCTCTAACAACCGAATCGATCAAGGTGCGGTATCTACCTCGATGTCGAATACTCGAACCATATGGTAGATATACCCTTTTCGCACCATTTTCCTAGCCTTGAGGTAAGAAATAAACCTACCCTTCGGCGACGCAGTATTCCCCTTCCACTCGAGCAACCGGCCACCAGAAACCGGAATCGCATCGCTCTCTCTACAGTCCACATTGGCATAGCAAGACGTTAACCAATCCATACCCATAATTACATCAAAGTCCGTCATATCCAACTCTATCAATTCGGCTAGAGTCTGACGACTGTCTATAGTCACTGGGCAAGCCTTATATACCCGCTCAGCTACCACCGAATCACCCACTGGCGTAGCCACCTCATAAGGTTTTATGGACTCGGGCTCACATCCTATTCTACCAAAGAATATGAGGAGATATATAGGACAAGGTGTAACGACTGTTCGGCCCGCATCGGTGCCTTACCAGAACCCTGGTGATACAACATCGAGAAAATCGTGAAATAAAACATGAACATGAAATAAGAGATAAGATAATAGAGCAGTCAACCAAACGGTTACCTTCCAATGATATATATGTAAACAACTTTTTCAAAAGCAGCTTTAATCACTTTACAAAACCCCGCCACACAATGCTACAGACTCTAAGATTTAACAACTATGACGGGGCGGGGCCGCCATACTCGAATGTACAAGAACCTACAACTCGAGAACACATACCAAAAGATAAGCCTCGGAGAAACGGAGCTTCCAACACGCTGAATGTGATCCTATAAGCGAGGATCGACGGTCGATGTACCTTTACCGCGCATGAACGCGGCCCGAGGAAGATCACAGCCAAGTATGTGAAGCGTAAATATCAGAATGAAATCATAATAGTCTATATAAAGCGGAGACATGTATGATAACCAAACTACGATTCAACATAAGCGATCATGCCAAGTCGAGTGGAATACATTCGGAATGAACCGGTAGTCAGTGAAATACATTCGGATGAACCGGTAATCAAGTGAAATACATTCGGGTGAACCGGTAATCAAGTGAAATACATTCCGGTGAACGGTAATCAAGTGAGATACATTCGGATGAGCCGGTAATCAAGTGAGATACATTCGGATGAGCCTAATCAAGTGAGATACATTCCGGATGAACCGGCCGTCAAGTGAAATACATTCGGGTGAACGGTGATCAGTGAACACGACTTGCACAACAAGGCTATCACACGTAACATGGTCAAGTTTCACAACAACAAGCATAAACAAGTTTCACAACAACAAGCGTAAGCAAGTTTCGCACAACTCAAAGTACTTTCGTTTTATGCCAAAGTCCGGTTTTTAACTCCAAAGTACTACATACGTTAAGTCCTTTTAAAAGAGATACATTCATTTTATAAATGTCACGATACGTAGTATAAAACTAGAGTGATTCACATTATTAAGTAAGCGAACACTTTCTTTTTAAACTCAAGTACCAACATTCTTTTCCTAAAGTTAGGTTTGCCTAATTACAAAGGCTCAAGTTCTCGTTTTAGAAAAGGTTTGTAGTTCATAGTTTTAATCCTTTAAAACATAATTCTCCTTTAAACGTTTTGAGAAACATATGTCTTATATGTGAGTCGGTTATTCTTGTTTATAATCAATATTATTAAGCAGCCATGATCTAGGAAATGTAATATCATTTTGTCTCATCTTAGCTTCTATGCGATGGAGGTTTCTACTTTGGTTTTAATACGATACATCATTATTCAATACATTTTCCTTTATTAACGCCGCGGTGGTTTGTCGATACACATTACGATTTCGAAATCAAGAAACATTATCCCTTTAAATAAAACCAAGTACTCATTACTCACGAATGAGGTTTCACATAAACATCCACATTAAAACAAATAAGTTAAGTCTCTTATCTTATAAGATCAAGTCTCTTAACTTCTAACATCAGTAAACCATTTTCTTTACCTCTTAAGACATTATACCTAACTCCCATAAAGCTAGTATAACTCTTTTTAAAACCTTTAAAACCAAGTGTTACTCTTTCTTTCAAAACGATTCACAAATCTTTTGAAATACTTCAACTTCTTCATTAACACATAACAAGCCAGTTATAACCAAATCAGTTACCTTTTGAAAACCACAACCCATTTTCTAACCTACGTAAAGTTTATAACCAACTTCCCATAAAGCCGTTATAACACTTTATGTTTTAAAACAATCAAACACGGTTAACACGTACGCCTACCGTACTACATAGTTCACACATATCATGCTAGAAGAGATAGGAAGAGGTTCACATACCTCGCGGCAGTATCGACTATTAGCAAAATGCTCCAAGTACTTCAAACCGTCGGCTACTCCTTAAGCCACGTAGATCGCGCCACGCATAGTACTTCCACCTATAAGGCCACAAGGCGCTATTAACAATTAGGTCTCTTCGTAGAACATTCTACGTAAAATTGAAGACTCCCGCAACCAGCGTTAATCTCTCCTCTATCAGGTATCAAGCCAACCGAGTTATACATCTAACCCTAACGGTACAATTCTACTCCACGACTACTACATAAGTCTCTGTAATACACCTATGTAATTCTGATTCATTACTCTTCTTAAATTCAGGCTTAAGTCGCAAGACATTGCCGTAAGTATTATTCAGGCTTAAGTCAAAAGACATTGCCGATAACTACGTTCAGTTCTATATATAGTATACAACAACTATATATTCAACACTTATGTAATTTCCAATTACAATAGGGGGACAAGATATTTACCTCGATAAGCCCAAAAATTATCCGAGTTTAATGTCGCTCCTGAGCAAGGTTTAGCTCCTCCTCCGAGTGCTCCAATCCGCCCAACCAACCCTTAGAAGTTCTAACCAACTTCTCTTAAGTACTTGAAACAACAATGAAGATTTCCTTAGGTTTCGTTTAGTGGCTAAAGGAAAGTATAATGGTATTTTCTGGGCTTTTATAAGTGTAACCTTGGGAATACTACAAGGCATTTGGGCCAAGGTATTTGGACATTATAACAATACTAGGAGAGTATTTCTACACCACAAAGGGGGGTATTATACGAAAGCAACTAGGCTAGGGGTACCCCGGCAGAGGCACCACAAAGGGGAGGGGTTTCGGCAAGGCCTTCTCAAAGGAGGGCTGTTGGACGATTGCAAGACAAGAGGGAGGGAGTATTTGAGACTTAGATAGATTGCTCAATTTATGGATGAAGAAAGTTCATCAACTAGAGGGGTATTTATAGGTCAAGGGATGGCCAACCAAAGGCCAAGATCAATCCATGTGTTAGGCAAGTGTAGGGCTAGGATTTACTACACACAAATATCCTACCAACTCGACTTTAGCCAAGGCACCAAAAACGTGCTTCACTTGTCCATTCGGCCCATTTGACGATTTGCCACCAATTGGAGGGTGCCAAGTGTCGCCTCCCGCTGGTCCAAAATGTTTCGTCTCTCGAGAAAAATCCGCAAAAATATAAATGGCATAGCGGAAATTCCCTACGGTCGTGGAAACGCTTTTTAAAAACGACTCTAAACGTGTTGTGAACAAATAATTTCGTACTTCACTAAAAAGCACAAACTTTTCTACGCACGCCTCGCGCACATACTGAAATACGGGTATAACATTCTCTCCTTAGAAACATTCGTTCCGAATGTTCCTTCTAAATAGATAACGAAGAAGTTCCTTCTAACAAGTTGTCAAAGCCACGCCGCCGCGTAATAACACACGTTCTCTCCTCCTTACTCGTCGTGTCTTCTCGAACATTTGAACTCTTCTCGTATCGCACCACACTTCACCATCGCCTGCTTCCCAACCCTCGAGTTACCACCTCCAAACTTGGTCATCTTACTACCCTCGATTTCCTCTAAGGCCATTCTCGGCCTTCACGAACTGATTCTGGTCGAACATATCTTTGAACTCATACGATGGTCATCTAAACTGGGCCTAGCACCCTCGTGACCTGCACTGGGCGGGACCACCGAAGCGACCCACCTTGTCCGGCTGCGTTGATCCAGATCACGCCCTCAACCCGACCCACGATCGTCAAGCCCTTGTTCCGACACGAACAATCCTGCTAAATCACGTCGCGAAAGCTACCACTTCCATTTCACACTACCTGTGACTTATCACACAATACATTCTAGGCATAAAATGCACTGCGACAAGGATCACTGCAAAATCACGTACCCAAGACGGCACATCTACGGTCTCAGCGTAATATTCTAAGGTTCATCATTCCTCACCCTGCTTACCACTTTTTCCCTGACCAAGTTCCTAAATCACATTTTAGCACAAAGCTATCGAACGTAACACCTAACACATTAACATAACATCAAACATACAAGCCTCTGAGGGTTAAGGATATACCAAGCTACCGCCCACTCTAATCGTAAGTGCACCGCAGGCGCATAATCGTAGGCGCGAACTCCGCCATCGATCCGTCGCGCTGCCGCCGCATTTCCTATACGCTTCCACACGGCTCGACGCCGCAGCGGCAAGCACCGTGAAAAAGACGACATTCTCGGATGATGTTTGCCACATCGCGCACCCGGGGACGTGAATCTCGCTGGCAACCTACGATATTCACAACTAAGCCCGAGCTCACCAGCCTCCCGAATACCAACGCCCCGACGATCATGGGGACCACTGCATCTTGGTGGAGGTACATAACTAGATCTTTGCCGAGGCGGTCCGCTCGAAAGTTACCAAAGGACCGCCGCCCCGGCCTCTTCGCTGATCTCGGTCATTCCGTCGATCTCTCCGTGCCTCACATCCTAGCGCATGAGCTCAGACGCGGCAATGTCCATGCCCGGCTGAAGAGCTACACCAACAAGCTCGCCAAGTACTATCCAGCCCGGTGACGTGGCGGTGTACTGCCCCCATATCCCATTACAAGCGGAACATATCGAGCTAATGAGTCGAACTCCACATTGTACTCTCTAACCGTCCGCCTGCCCCGCTTAACGTCAAAACTCGCCGCCCGAGCCCTTCTCATCCGTGGGCAAGAAATGTGCAAGAAAAGCCTGAGAACTCGCCCCATACGGCCAAGGTGCATGTTCTTCCGACAGCTCTACGAATCAAACTGGGCCAAGCTGCAGATCACGGTGATGTGAACCCAATACCATCGACTACGCCTCGAGGCTCACGATCACTCATGATCCGGTCTGATAAACTCACGTCGCCTCGCCTCGATCCATAACACCGAGGCTACAACTCGGAAAGTCACGTAACCTCAAACCGCTCGCCGGGGTGAAATCACGGTGCTACTGGGCCGGACTCACAGATCCGATCTCATATTCGCCACGACTCGCCGAATCGGGCCATCCTTATCTCATCCGCTTCCAGTGTGGGATCGAGGCTCAGTATCAGAGTCTCAGCAGCCATCGCCGCGCTAAACTCGCTGCAGGGCGGCGCACGAAACCCGGGCCAAGATCTGCTCAGTATCGACGCTCGCGCTCGCATCAGTATCCCACTAGCGCCTCGCCGGCCGCCGTGCTCAGTCTGGGTTGCCTTACGCGAGGCATAATGGTAAAAATGAAATACGCCGAGGGTCCAACTTATCACACTCTAAGGCACGATTCGTGAACGGGAAGAATGGAAACCAATCTAAATGTCCTATAGCCTCACGATTATAGGTGGTGCACAACACATCGATAATCAAGACTTACTGACACGATCAGGACACTTTCCAGGATTAAGCGCTCGATACCACTTTTGTAACGACGTTCGGCCCGCCATCGTGCCTTACCCTGCACCTGGTAATACAACATCGAGAAAATCGGAAATAAAACATGAACATGAAATAAGAGATAAGATAATAAAACGAGTCAACCAAACGGTTACCTTCCAATGATATATATGTAAACAACTTTTTAAAACGAGCGCTTTAATCCCTTTTTACAAAACCCCGCCACACTTGCTGCACTTAAGATTTACAACAACTATGACGGACAGGCCACGCCATACCAATGTACAAGAACCTACAACTCAGGGAACACATACCAAAAGATAAGCTCCGAGAAGCGGAGCTTCCTAACACGTGAATGTGATCCTATAAGCGGATCGGCGGTCGATGTATTTTACTCGCAGATGAACGCAGCCTCAAGGAGGTCGGTGCAGTATGTGAAATCAGAAATATCAGAATCAAATCATAATAGTCTATATAAAGCGAGACATGTATGATAACCAATACGATTCAGGCTACATAAAAGCGATCATGCCAAGTCGAGTGGAATACATTCCGAATGAACCTGTGGTCAGTGAAATACATTCCGGATGAACCGTAATCATGAATACATTCGGGTGAACCGTAATCAAGTGAAATACATTCCCGTGAACGTAATCGTGAGATACATTCCGGATGAGCCCAGAATCAAGTGAGATACATTCCGACGAACCTAATCGCGAGATACATTCGGATGAACCCGGCCGTCGAGTGAAATACATTCGGTGAACCGGTGATCAAGTGAACACGCGATTGCACAACAAGGCTATCACACGTAACATGGTCAAGTTTCACAACAACAAGCATAGGCAAGTTTACAACAACAAGCGTAGGCAAGTTTCACACAACTCAGTACTTTCATTTTATGCCAAAGTCCGGTTTAACTCCAAAGTACTACATCGTTAAGTCCTTTTAAAAGAGATACATTCATTTTATAAATGTCACCCGACACGTAGTATAAAACTAGAGTGATTCACATTATTAAGTAAAACCGTAACACTTTCTTTTTAAACTCAAGTACCAACATTCTTTTCCTAAAGTTCCGGTTTGCCTAATTACAAAGGCTCAAGTTCCTCGTTTTAGAAAAGGTTTCGTAGTTCATAGTTTTAATCCTTTAAAACATAATTCTCCTTTAAACGCTTTTGAGAAACATATGTCTTATATGTGAGTAGTTATTCTTGTTTATAATCAATATTATTAAGCACCATGATAGAAATGTAATATCATTTTGTCTCATCTTAGCTTCTACGCATGGAGGTTTCTACTGGTTTTAATACGATACATCATTATTCAATACATTTTCCTTTATTAACGCTGCAGTGGTCTGTCGATACACATTCTGATTTCCGAAATCAGTAAAACATTATCCCTTTAAATAAAACCAAGTACTCATTACTCACGAATGAGGTTTCACATAAACATCCACATTAAAACAAATAAGTTAAGTCTCTTATCTTATAAGATCAAGTCTCTTAACTTCTAACATCAGTAAACCATTTTCTTTACCTCTCTTAAGACATTATACCTAACTCCCCATAAAGCTAGTATAACTCTTTTTAAAACCTTTAAAACCAAGTGTTACTCTTTCTTTCAAAACGATTCACAAATCTTTTGAAATACTTCAACTTCTTCATTAACACATAGCCATGTTTTATAACCAAATGCCACTTTTGAAAACCACAACCCATTTTCTAACCTACATAAAGTCGTTATAATCCAACTTCCCATAAAGCCGTTATAACACTTTATGTTTTAAAACAATCAAACCACGCTTAACACGTACGCTCACCGCATCACATAGTTCACACATATCGTGCCAGAAGAGATGGGAAGAGGTTCGCATACCATGACGCAGTATCGACTATTAGCAAAATGCTCCAAGTACTTCAAACCGCTTCGCTACTCCTTAAGCCACGTAGATCGCGCCACGCATAGTACTTCCACCTATAAGGCCACGCGCGCTTTATTAACAATTAGGTCTCTTCAGAGAACATTCTGCGAAAATTGCAGACTCTCCCGCAATGCCGTTAATCTCCTCCTTCATCGAGGCCGCCATCAAGCCAACCAGTGGTTATAGCATCTAACCCTAACGGTACAATTCTACTCCACTACACTACTACATAAGTCTACTGTAATACGATACATGTAATTACAACAAGATTCTTCTTAAATTCAGCTTAAGTCGCAAGACATCGCTGTAAGTATTATTCAGCTTAAGTCAAAAGACATTGCCGATAACTACGCTCGCTTCTATATATAGTATACAACAACTATATATTCAACACTTATGTAATTTCCAATTACAATAGGACAAGATATTTACCTCGATAAGCCCAAAATTATCCGAGTTTAATGCCGCTCCCGAGCAAGGTTTAGCTCCTCCTCCGAGTGCTCGAATCCGCTCCACCAACCCTTAGAAGTTCTAACCAACTTCTCTTAAGTACTTCAAACAACAATGAAGATTTCCTGGGTTTCGCTTAGTGGCTAAAGGAAAGTATAATGGTATTTTCAGGCTTTTATGTTGTAACTCGGGAATACTATGCTGCATTCAGCCAAGGTATTTGACATTATAACAATACTAGAGAGTATTTCTACACCACAAAGGGGGTATTATACTAAAGCAACTAGGCAGTGGGGTACCTAGTGGCACCACAAAGGGGAGGGGGTTTCGCCAAGGCCTTCTCAAAGGGGAGGCTTTGGACGATTTCAAGACAAGAGGATGAGTATTTGAGACTTAGATAGATGCTCAATTTATGGATGAAGAAAGTTCATCAACTGAGGTATTTATAGGTCAAGGATGGCCAACCAAAGGCCAAGATCAATCCACGTGTTAGGCAAGTGTGAGGCTAGGATTTACTACACACAAATATCCTACTAACTCTCGACTTTAGCCAAGGCACCAAAACGTGCTTCACTTGTCCATTTCGTCCATTTGGACGATTTCAAGCCACCAATGGAGGGTGCCAGTGTCGCCTCCCGTTGGTCCAAAATGTTTCGCCTCTCGGAAAATCTGCAAAATATAAATGGCATAGCCGGAAATTCCCCTACGAAAGCTGTGGAAACGTTTCGTCGAAAAACGACTCTAAACGGGTGTTGTGAACAAATAATTTTCGGCCCTTCACTAAAAAGCACAAACTTTTCTACGTACGTCCTTGCGTACATACTCTGGAAATACGGGGTATAACACAAGGTAGAACCTGGATCTATCAAAGCATATACATCACAACATGAAACCAATAGTGTACCTGTGACGACATCTGGTGATGCCTCTTGGTCCTGACGGCTGGACATAACATAAATGCGGTTCTGAGGACCGCTGGAACTGGGACCACCGACCACGACCGCCACGCACTGCTGGTCCGTGAACACACCGCCTACGGCGCATCGCCATCAAGACGAAGATCCAACCATCGACTGCCACCGAGCTATAACATTCCCGCCGCTCGGTGGACAATCTCTTCTCAAATGGCCTGCCGCCACAAGAGTAACAAGCTCTGGAGGAACACAACACCCATAACGGCATCGCCACATCGCCACACCGAGGTATAGGTGGCCTCGTTCGACCGGAACTCGTCCTCCGAGAACCCGAAGCCTCGGGACCTGTCCCGCCCGATGCCTCTGACGTCCGGAAGATAGTGGAGGAGCGCTCAACCGGTGAGGTGCAACCGGTCTGTTGTTGAGGTTGTCTCACTCGAAAACTACCAGAGGACCTGCTGTCGGCCCTCTTCTGCGAGCACCTGTCAATCCGCTGGCCCTGCGTTCCTCACACCTGGCGCATATGTCGCGACACGGCAATGTCCATGCCGGTCAAGAGCTACTCGTGCAACTCGGCCAAGTAATCACCGAGCCTCATGACATAGCGGTGCACCTGGTCCTCCATATACGCTACAGCGGGTACATACCTAGCCAACGAGTCAAACTTCACGTTGTATTCCGGACCGCCCGCCCACTGCCTCGGTGTCAAAAATCTATCGGCGAGCTCTCTCATATGCGAGGCAAGAAATGGCTAAGGAATGCCTCTGAGAACTCGTCCCAAACGGCTGGAAGTGCATGCTCCCCGGATAGTTCCCATGAATCATACTACCAAGCGTCAGTATCCATGACCGATGTGAACCTAATAATACCGACTGTCTCCGAAGCCACGATAACTCGCATGATCCGTAGAATCGCTGATAAACTCACGAGATCATCTCGCCTCGACCCATAGAACTCGTGGCTGCAACTCAAAAGTCCCAGCCTCAAGCTATCGACGGGGTGGACTACGGGTACAAACGGAACCGCTGCCTCCCGCTCGCCCTCGCTAGCCACGATCTCGGCTAATAATCGCCATATCCTTGCTAACCCATCTCCTCTTCTCCAGTACGTATCGCTCGTGTATCACGCGGTCTCGTGCCGCCGCCGCCCGAACTCGCTGGGGTGGCGACGCCGTGGAACTTCGCCGTCGGAACATCATCCTGTGCATCGGGCGTGCCTCGTGAACCCTCGGTGTCCTACTACCAATGGCTCGCTTCTTCGCCTTGCCGCCACGAGCGCACTTCTTGCGTGGACGCATAACTGATACATGAAAATATGCCAGAGGAAGTTCAACCTATAACACATCTCTATTGCACGATCTTAGAGTGAAAGAATGGAAACCAATACTAAATATCCTGTAGCCTTCTGATTATAGATGTAGTGCCAACACACGATAATCAAGACTACTAGATACGACTGTAGACTCTTTCCGAGGATTAATCGCTCGATACCACTTTTGTCGTGACCCGACCACGGACGTGGACTGGTGCCTTACTCGGGCACCCTTGTGATACAACATCGTAGAAAACCAAATGGAAAATAAACTCACAACAAGAACCCATATAATATAAGCAAGCTAACCAAAAAGTGCTACTCTAAATATAGCAAAGCCCAATTACATCCTTAGCAACCCCAAGTTATAACAGGACTACAGACCTCTAAGATTGTGTAAACACTATGATGGGACAGGGCCCCGTCATACCCCTGAATGTACAAAACATCTACAACACCAGGGAGAACCGTACCAAAAGTCGAGCCTCCGGAGAAATGGAGCTTCTGACACTTGAGCAAGATCCTAAGAATGAGGATCCACCACCTGCTTACCCTCACCTGCGGCATGAACGTTGTTACACCCCGTAGTTCCATAGTATGTATATGAGGACGTACGCATTTGCGAATCATGATGAAAGTGGAAAGGAAGAAAGATGTGATTTTTCGACGGAAAAGTTTCCGAATTTTGTGAAGGAAAAAGGTTCGTTAATGGGAATTGGATTCCCATATTTGGTATACGGACTTTTTGGAATATTTAGGAATTATGGAATTTTATTTCCGGAATTGGTCACGTGGGGCCCATGGGAGGAAATTTACGGTTTTGTGGGGCCGACTTTATTTTCGGATTTTTGGCATTTCAGATTTTTTTTTTTCGGAAGACGAAATATTTTGGACGAGTAGGGGGGCGACACGTGTCACCCCCTCGAGAGCCATGGTAGATTGATGGTGTGTGTTGGGCCGAACTTTTAGTGGGACAGTTGGCTTGCCACTTGTCCCATTGTTATGAGGACAAATGGTCACAAACTACCCACACACACGTACTCCCATCCTCACCACACACTTGCAGATCTTGGCCATTGATTTTCCTATAAATACCAGTTGATTTCAAGACTCTTCATCCACCTCAAATGTTTCTAAGTCACAAAATCTCTCCCTTGAGAAGCTCGTCGAAACACCCCCACTTTATGTAGAAATACTTCAAGTATTGTTGTTTAATCCCAAATACTTTAGCCTTGTATCCCTAGTAATATTCTAAAGTTATAAGGAAGTGGAGCTAAACGTTGCTCAGGATCGACTTATAAAACTTGGATAATTTTGGGCTTATCGAGGTAATGATCTTTATCCCCTTATTGTAATTGGAAATTACATGTTGTAGTAAATGTATAGTTGAGTATACTATATGTAGAATGAATATGGATAAGAATTGAACCGTATTTACATAGAATTTGTATTCTGATGAAACTTGAGTATTATTGTGGAGTAGAATTGTACACGTCCGGTTAGACGTGTAACCCCCCCTGGGATTGTTGGTTTGGTATCAGGCCTCGTTAGAGGAGGAGATTTATGTGGTTGCGGGGGGGAGGTACTGTCGAATTTTCCGTAGAATAAGGAACCTGGTACTTAGAATTGTTCTACGAAGAGAGCTAGAAGTTAATAAACGTTTTATGACCATTATAGGTTGAAGTACTACGAGTAGCGTATTCTACTTGAAGGGTGGAAAAGGCGAGCAATGTTAGAGTACTTTGGAGCGTTTTGTTAATTGTCGATAATCGTCACGAGGTATGTGAACCTCTTCCTATCTTTTCTAGCATGATTGTGGTAAACTATGTAAGACGACGATATCGTGTGCTAAACGAGTTTTGGTTGGTTTAAAACATAAGGTGTTATAATAGCTTTATGGGAAGTTAGTTATAACGACTTTATGTAGGTAAAAGAATGGTTTATTGATTTTAGAAGTTAAGAGACTTGATCATAAAAGATAAGAGACTTAACTTATAAATGACGTTTTATGAAATGTTAAGGACTTGAATTTTGTTAAAAAGTTGTGAAACCTCATTCGTGAGTAATGAGTACTTGGCTTTTAAAGAATAATGTTTTACTAATTTCGGAAATGAGAATAAGTATCGAACAAACCACTGCAACGTTAATAAAGGAAAATGTATTGACAAATAATTAATTATATTAAAACCAGTAGAAACCTCCATCTGCATAGAAGCTAAGATAAGACAAAATTGTATTACATTTTCTAGATCATAGCTGCTTTAATAAGAACGTTATAAACAAGAATAACTACTCACACATAAGGCATATGTTACTCAATTGTTTTAAAAAGAGATTACGTTATTTGATTAAGACTATGAACTATGAAATCTTTCGAAAATAAGAGACTTGAGTATTTGAAATTAGGCAACTTGAACTTTTGGAAAAGAATGTTGTTACTTGATTTTTAAAAGGAAAGTGTTTGGGTTTAAGAAGAGGCATGACATTGCCTTAATTTCTGTTTTAAAAGGAAGACATGGTATTATCTTAATCTGTCTTAAAAGAGGGTTTAAATGTTATGGACGATTCCACACCGAGTCCCATGGGATGGGCCGGGACATGTATTCCATACGATTCTTCACCGAGTCCTACGGGACGTGGCTCAGGACATGATTCCATTCGATTCCATACCGCAGAGTCCTACGGGACGGGCCTGACATGTATTCCACACACTTTCACACCGAAGTCCTACGTGGACGGGTCAGACACGTATACCACACGATCTCCACCTCGAGTCCCATGGGATGGCGAGACACGATTTTCCTCACCCGATTTACCTCGAAGGTCCCGTGGACGGGCCGTATGAGACACGTATACCATACACGATTCCACCGAGTCCCAATGCTGGACGGGCCGAGACATGTTATATCGTGATCACTAACGATTTATATCTAGATCGCCATGAGGAATGGAGGCTTATTCCACCGCACGAGCGATGACTTCTTGAGTGGCGCGAGTCCCCGACTTGACATGACTAGCGCTTATTTGTGAGCTGCGAACTCAGTTTGGTTACCGGCATACATGTCTCTTGTTTTATATAGACTGTCATGATTTCATTTACAGTATTTCAGTTTCACATACTTGGTACATACGCTATGCGGCATCGACTTCGTGCGGGCTGCAAAATGTCTCATGCCACAGCAGTAGAGGGTACATCTTGCCAGGATCCTCGCTCATAGATCACAGGGTCACGATTGGTTGATTTGAAGCCTCCGTTTCTCCCGGGAGAGCTTATTCTTTTAGGTATAGTCTCACTGGTCATTGTACCACTTGTGACATTCGCAGGTGGTATGGCTGGCTGGCCTCATTCCGCACATAGTTGTTGTTACACTCTTAAAAGATACATCAGTCGTATCTGCTGGGGCGTGTTTTGTAAAGCGATCCTGCTTAAATCGTTTGGCCATATATTTATACACGAAGTTACGACCGCTTTGGTTAACTCGCTTTTCTTATGTTATATCTTGTTTTCGCGAAGTTTTATTTCGCTGATTTTTCTCTCGATGTTATATCACTGTGTGGTGCCGAGGTAAGGCACCATCGCCATGGGCCCAAAGTCCGTCGTGACAAAAGTGGTATCAGTGAGCAAAGCTTAATCTCTCGAGAAAGTGCTCCGGCCTGCGAAATCGTATCTAGTATTAGCAGTCTCGATTATCTGGTCATGCTTGTCGCGGCACCACTACCTATAATCGTGATGCCAGCAGGATATTTAGGATTGTTTCGCATTCTTCTAACTCTGAGATCGTGCCTAGAGCCGTGTTATAGCAGGTCGACCACGCCTCGGGCGTATTCAGACATAAGTGTTTTTGCCTCACGCAGTGCAACCACGAGCCCGCAGGCAAGGCAGCAGCAGGAGCGCATGAAGAGCACAGTGAGGGTTACCAGCAGGCACGCCTAGTCATTATCTCGAGATAAGCTTTCATTCTGTGGAGTTCGCTACGCCGCTTAGCCCCGTGAGAGTTTGCATGTGAGCGCAGCAGCAGCTACAAGTTACCACGATACCCGGGAGCTTCTAGTCCCACCACCGGCCGAGCCGAGGATATGAAGCGCGGGGGCGAGACGCCCCCGTTACTACTAGCCGGTCCGTGGTCGAACGAGGATCTGACGAGCCGTGGTTCCCGGCAGCACTGTACCGTCTGCCACCCTGATCCGATAGTTTTGGAGATTTCGACTTCGGAAAGTCATAGCAAATTCACCCGTAGTTCCCATGGATCGAGA